>CAJGYM010000076.1:0-350553 GCA_904845305.1 Caenorhabditis auriculariae
GGTAGCGCAGCGTCTAAGAAGCTTTTGAACCTTCAAGGGGTCAATCGTTCGGGTCCTCTTGAGGTAGATTTTTTTTTTTTTTTTTGCAAAAGGGAAGCAAAATGGATAAGTATTTTTCATAACCTATGAAAAGCCACGGAGTTTTCCAATACAGATTTTTTCAAAGTAGATTCTTCAAAGTCCAGAGGGTTATCAGTTAAAATCCGCTCAGAAAAAAATGATTCAAGACTTCATTTTATCTTTAATGATTTTTTTTTCTTCGTTCAATTCCTTTTTCTAGCACAAAATTCAAGCTCCTATAATTCTTTAGATTCCTCTTACAATGCGTGTCTGACCACATTCAATTTAATTTCCTATAAATCTTACAAATAAAAAGTCCAAAACATTCCATGGAACCTCGACTGCCCTCCATAAACTCTTCCTGAGCGAATTTGAGATAAATAATAATAAAAACCTCGTTCAGAACGGTGAGCTGATGGTGGAGTTCAAGCCGATGAAGTTCAGCCGCATCAACCGACACAAGATGTTCAAGCTGAGGAAGATCCGAAGGCCCGCCGGTCCGGAATACGACACGAAACTCTGATTTTCTACATCTTCCGTTCAACTTCCGTCAGAGCTTTCTCTGAAAATCGACAAGCTTTCCACCGATCTTCACAGTTTCCCACATAGTTGTATAGCGAATAGCTTTACCGGCCCACCCAGTATTACAACATTTGTAAACCGCCGATGTACCTTCCCCCCTTCATAATATTCCTTATACGGCCAATTTTAATGGCTCGTCTTGTAGATATCAACTATCGGACGTCCTCTTCGCTACTGTTTGAGTGGTTAATAAAACGACCGGAAAAAAAGTTGTGACGGCTATTTGACGCCTTGGGTAATAAATGTTCCGTCTGATGACCTGTTGTCTTTTCAAGAACACATTGAAATGAAACGACGTTGCTAGGACTTGAAACTCGTTCCGCGGGTCAATACAAGTGTTGCGAAACGGAGAATAAAACGTTTGAAACTTCAATAATAGTAATATAATGCAAAAGCTGAAAAATCTGGATTTTTTACAATATTGTGGAATGGAAACCCATTAAAACTTTGTTAATATCAAGCCTCCGAATCAAAAAGGGAAGATGAAGAAAAAAAGAAAAAAAGATAAAAAAAGAGAAGATTTTTTTGGAAAAGGTAAAAAAACCTGTACAATTTCTCACAAAGTTTACTTTCAAAAAGGAACATAATCCAATTAGAATCTGAAGAAAAAGACGATTTTTCTTAAAAATTTGAGACAAATATTTATTAAAAGATTATACCTCCAGAAAGAAAAAAGTTCAGAGGCTACTTAAGTGGTTACTAGAAATTCCCCTTCGTTTCGAATTACCAATTTCTGAGGTTTTTCTTCCTTTTGACGTTTTTTCATGGCCTTCTCGACGTGATCCCGCAAAATTCAAAATAGCGGTAAGACAGTGAAAAAGAATTCAACTTTGGAGAGTCAGAAAAAACAAAAAAGGAATTTCGTGATAATTACTTCAAAATTCTTTATGTTTCCACAAGAGGACATCAAAGATAAAAAACCGCGTCATAAGAACCAGAGTTTCATTCAAAACAAAAATTTACTTCTTTGCAAAAACATAAAACGTGAACTTCTTGGGAAGGCGTCATTTTCTAAAATCGAACGCTCACAAAAACCACGTGGCAACGGGTCATTTCTTCTTTTTTGACTTGGGTGCAAATCTCATTTCTACTTTCTTCACGAAGCCGTCTTGCTGCTCCTGAACTCTACGTGAAGATGAGTTTTAAACTTCCAAAAAATTCCAAATTCCAAAATAGTTCTCTTAGTAGTAAGCGCTAGTAGAATAGGCCCGTGGGACTCCCGGAGTGCCGATCCTTTTTGCTTGCAAATCGGATACGCAAAGTCACGCCGAAGCCCATTCCTGTGGCCGAGGCATAAACTGTTGGCAGCGCGATGCTGACAAAGCGATGATGGGACCCCCACGGAAAATGCCGTCACGGCCTTCGGCGCCTAGGATACTTAGTTCTGACAAGGCCGAGCGGAGCTCTAGCGCACCGCCTAGTTAGTTCTCCTGACTGAATAAGACTTCCCTAACTTACTTGAGACTTTACATAGTTAATCAACCAAAACATTGCAATTCTAATAATGCCACCGACTTGGTTTTTTCAATTTTGAATTTATTGCAGGAAACTTTCAACGAACTTGTCGATAGGAGTTCATGGAGGATCGACGAAAACTTCAAATAAAGCAGTTTGATTTCTTAAAAATTTTTGTTTAATCAATTTTTCTTCAGAAAGAACGAATGAAGTCCAAGATTAAGGAAAAAGAAATGCGAATAATCTATCGAAATTACTGGAACAACTTTTATGAGGTTTGGAAGTTTTCGAAAAAACAATTCATTTTTTGTATTTATCACGCTGTTTCTGGAATTATCAAAATCTACGAGTACTAAATTTTTTTTCATTCGATTAAAATTAAATTGTAACCAGTGTTATCCTATGACGTCAGAATTAGGGACCCAACTTTTTGAGCTATTTCCTCCAACCGTAGCCGGGTTACGGTAGGTAGGTCGACACCTGCGTATCTAAAAATTGACAAGTTTTTTTTTCTAGACAAGTTGTATACTTATCGATAGGTAATGTAATTTTATAAATTTTTCGAGAAATATTATCTTGGGTTGCTGTAGAATTTTTCGTTGAAGTTACCTCTTTAAAAATTTTTTTAAGTTGTTCTCCTAAAAAAACGATGCGGAGCGCATTCCTGATTTCTGCGGAACGCGCGCAAAGTGAGCTGTTGAAATCATTGCCTATGCATTTGCCGTAAATTTCGAAACTCCAATTCCATATTAACAATATTTGTTGATAAAGCCGTGTTCAGAGTAACTTCCGCAAAATGCAAAGTGTACTATGACTCTCCAAAATTTAGTATTTTTTTTTTCTCTGACGGCTATTTTGAATTTCGCGGGATCATATGAACACGGTATAAACGAAATATGATGCCATGTTTAATTTGATTTCGCGAAATGCAAAATACCCGTTAGAGAAAGGATAAGATCACTAAATTTTGGAGAGTCAGAGATCATTTTGCATTTCGCGGAATCAAATTGAAAACAGCATGACAGTCGTTTTTTTCAACTTTCTCACAACACGCAAACCAAAAAACAACGTTTACTTTGAACGGTAGTAAAAAAAAAACAAATGCCGTGTTCAAAGTAATTTCGGCGATTTCGAAATAGACGCGTTATTCGTTCAAAATGATTTCAGGAAATATGCGGATTTGCTATTACGGGAAGGCGCAAAAAAGTGAGTCCTACAACGATATATCGTTGGATACGCATTTTTACGGTGATTTTTACGCGCGAATTTAAAATATCAGTAGAAAATGCCCAAAGAATTCCAAAATTTTGAGTTCCCGCGAAGAAATTACGGTAAAAATGCACATTTAACGATATATCGTTGTAGGACTCATTTATTCTGCGCCTTCCCGGAATAGCAATTATGAATATTTCCTGAAATCATTTTAAACGAAAAACGCGTCTATTTAGGAATCGCCGAAATTGCTTTGGACACGGCAGAAACATTTTTCAAAGAAGCGAAATGAGAATAGGCGTCAAATAAAACGCTTGGTCGTATTACTTCGGCGTGGCCACGTACGTAGAGCGCATCGTAACTTTGTCCTCAAACTTCCCTCTTTTTGCACAGCTTCAACGGGAAATAACTATTGTGAGCAGGGTGACCGAAAAACTAAAACACAAAAAGTGACATTTCAAAAAAAAAAAATTTTAAGGTGGATTACCTATTAATTAATATACAACTTGCCTAGAAAAACTCCTCAACTCTTAGATACGCAGGTGATCTCTGCCTACCGTAACCCGGCTATGATTAAAGGAAATGACTAGTTGTGTCCGCAATCCTGAAGTATATATGATAACACTGGTTGAAACTTCATCAACATCAAAAAACATTTGTTTTGTTCTCGCTGTTTCTGAAAAATTGCTGAGAATTACAGAGACAGCGTGTTATGTCCTCTATTACCGCATTTGAAAGTCTTTTATCTTTGAAAGTTTAGTTATCGCGATGAAAAGAAGTCTGCCTCCCTGTATTCGCGGTGACGTCTTGAAACAAAATCCGTGGCGGACGAAGTTCCAACTGCAGGCTAGACAATACCAGGTACCAGCCCAACGCTCTTAAAAGCAGCTGAGGGTTTTTTATTCTGTGTTGAGTTGCAAAGGAAAAAAGAAATAAAAGTGGGCTAGCCAGGCTTGTGCAAGGCCTGGATTTTCAACCTAACGGCCTCCGTTCATTCCCATAACTTTTGATGTACTTTAATGAAACAAGTGAGAAGTGTTTTTCTGGTGAAAAATTCTAGTTAAGATGGCAATGTTTTTGAAGATGTTTTACAATTTTTATCGAAGCCTGGCTTGGTCCGAGCCGGCGCAAGCTTCATTGCTTTGGGCTTAAATTGCTTGGACCTCTGTAGCGCAAATGTGACTCGTCCCGGACTTTTCTTGGGATTTCTAGTAAACTTTGAGAGGGTTGATGCCGTCCAATGAGTTATTAGAAATGCTCAGAAACGTCCGGGGCGCGTACGGTTTGGGTTATCGAGATCGGGGCTGGACTTGTTTCTGAGAAGAATCTCGCGCTGGCTTGGGCCAGGCCAAGCTTCAAAAAAGTTTCAAATTTCATTTCGAAAAACTTTCTTCCAAACTCCAATTTCTCACCGAAAAACGCTCATTTTTAAAAATTCGTAGTTTCTGTTGAACTTTAACTGTAAAAAAAAAACAAGAAACATGATTTTTGCTATAAAAAGAAGGTTGATGTTCGACTTGAAGAAAACCTTAGCTTTTCGAGCCTGTTTTGCTTGAGGCTTCGCTAAGCCCAGACCGGGCTCAAAGAATGACTTAGACCATTAGGCTGAAGAGCCGGTCCTCGCAGAAGCCTGTCTCGGCCTTCGGTAACGAAAACCGAACGCGCTCCGGACTTTTATGAGCATTTCAAGGGACGCCATTAAAGTGGTCACTAGAAATGCGTCCAGTTTGCGTTACAGCCGATTCACGGCTAGCTTGGGACGCAAAAAGGAGTGGCAAGTCTGTGATCTCCAGCAACCAGCAACTGTCTCTTTTCTCATCGTGGCAGGACCCATTTTTCGATGGCCCAAGCCAGCCGTGAATTAGCTCTATGTTTGTTTTTGCAGATAATGACACCTTTTTTTTCTGATTTTTTGTTTCTGGACTCGTTATTCGGTCTCTCTTAACATTCTCATTGATAGAAAAATGCGCGTTTGCGGTCGTGAGTAAAATGGTACAGAATTTAATGTTGCCTTTATAATCTGTGCAAGTGCCAACTTTTTCTTCAATTCCAATACCAAATTATCCCAGTCTTTATCCGACATTCAACAAGTCAGAGCGACTCTTCTCTGTTTCGGGGCTGATTAGCTAGCCTTTGCGAAAGAGCCTTGATACGTTGAAATCTACCAAAATTCATTTGGCCACTTTTGAAAGTTCGTCACGATTCTTTTGGCTACGGAATTCGAAATGCTCAGGCCATTTTTCGTTTGAAAAGTTTTCGCGATCTTCATGAAAATATTTTCTTTGATGAAATTATTATTTTGATAGATTTGGTTCAGTTTTCCAGGGTGTTTCGCTAATTTTACGTTTCAAAGAACGCGTTCCTTCTCCAAAAAAGTTTTCAGTTTCTGTTCTTTTTTTCAAAATCTTCCCTTCCGTGCAACCCTGGAGCACACGAGGACCGATCCATGTCGAAACGGGTCTAATTATTTCAGGGCATCGGCGGTTTTGAGTAGAAAAAAGAAGACACGAATCGGCCATGTCAGGGCGTTGCTAGTGACCACTTTAGTAGCGTCAGCACTCTTAAGTGATCTCTTAATTAGCCCCGAAACGTCCACTTTATGTCACCGAGATGCAGGCATTTTCGAAAAACAAGAGCACGTCTATTAGCGCACCAAATTTGCTCCAAATCAGTATTAATTTTTGTTTTAGAACGATCTTTTTGCTTAGAAACAATCTTATTTTTTTTTGATGATATACATCAATATCCTATGCACTTTTCTCACCTTTCCAATAATGAAAAAAAAGAACTTTTTTAAAAATCCCTTTCCATCGATCACACCGCCCGTCCGCCCTACTATGGCCAAAAACCTTTAAAATAAATAAATGTATCTCGAAAGGCAAAAAGAGAACGCCCTTTAGAAGAATCCACAATGAAAAGACGAAAGGAGAAAAATGAGATCGCGGGGAAAATTGAGCAGACGGATGACGCTTCCAAATCGATAGGAAGAGAACAGAAAAATATGAAGACGTAGTAAAAATTAAGACGACGAGTACATCTGAAACATTTTCAATTTAAAACTGATAAATTTTTCTTTCAAACGCACCAAAAGCCGGAAAAAACGTCCATTCCGCTCAATTATGAGCTTGCTTCAAAATATGCTCCAGTGGGACGAAACGATCAAAAGAGCACGAAAAGAGGCACCCGTCGTTTAGTCATACACTTACAGCCTTCTTACAAGCCCAGGAAAACATTCCATCCATTCCGCCCAAGGATAGGCCTACCACTGAGTTCCTTTCACCAAGCTTCAACTCAAATCATCATTTCTTCTCATCTATTCTGAATTTCAGTGAGACCCATAGACTATTCCAAGTTTCAAAAACTAATGCCGTGCACAAAGTAATTCCGCTAAACACAAAAAAGCCGTTAAAGATAGAAAAAAATAACAAAATTTTGGAGGATAAGAGGCCATTTTGCATTTTGCGGAAGCTACTCTGAACACGGCATAAGCTTTTCCTAACTCTCAAGGATAAATGCCAAAAATTCTTGATGATCTACCCGACGCCGATCGTGATTTTCCTTATTTTTGAAAATTTTGTAAACTAGGGACCACAAGCTATCTCTAGAATATGCAAACTACTCGTTGGATTTTTCATTTTTCAAGCCCGAAAAAGTAGGAACCGCAGGCCATTTTTTCAAAAAGACTTGAATAATTTTGTCAATCTTTGATAGAAGACATTGTCAATAATTATAACCCGTTTAGTTCTTGAATGAAGGACTACTAAGAAAAAAGTTATGGCCAAAAAACTAGCACGCGAAACGTTCAACTCAAGGCTGAATCTTCGAACTTCTCATTGAAATTCATACTTTCAGATGAAGCAAATCGTGAAATAGTCAAATAACTTTAGTTTAAAAAAAATTGAGTTCGAGCCAAGTTTGGAAGATTTTATTGAGTCACTAACCAACCAAAGATTTAGTACTGCCACCAAAGTTTTACGGCTCATAGCCAATCCACCGCTGACTGAGCCATCGGAAAACGGGTCTTGACACGATTTGTAACCAGACAAAAGCTAGCCGTGATTCAGTTATACTCGCTCCCGCACGCTTTCTTTTTAAATCAGTTCGAGCCTTTCTGGACCGTTTTCGAATGGGGTTTCTGTTCCGAGAGGTTGTCAGAACTGAGCTCAATGTTTTGACATGATGATTTTGAACAAATTTCTTGAGAGTTTTCGATGAAGTATCAAATAACTACCCAAAAAAAAGATCAGGGGGGATTTTCCGCTCATTTATCTCTCTTCTAATCGAAAAGTTATCATCATTTGATTTTGGCAAATAACTAAACTCGATAGAAGGCCTATTTTCAAACTGATAGAGGGAAATTTTGCTGATCATAAACGGCTATTGCAGATATTGAAAACGAGATACAGTAGGATTGACGCAAACTCAAGCACAAAAAATCTCTCAAAAAAATTCAAAAAATCGCCTACTTTTGGGCTTTTCATCATCGTTCGATTTTGTGCACTGTCAGATTTTTCACAGCGACGGTTTTTTTTAGATACTTAACAAAATATCAAAAATTGATTTTGCCGTCCATGAAAGACATTCGAACGAAAAAAGTGATACTTGCTTATTTTTGTAAACTTCATTCAGTGTGGTGAAGAGGCGAGGCTTCGCACTTCCTATTTTGAAGTCGTTGAAATTTAATGATTTTGATACAATGATGAGGATTCTATGAACTTTTTTCTTTGGATTCTTCAGGATTTTGCTATTATCTCCTGTCGAAGTCACAAACTTGATGCGACCAAAATTTGTGTTCCTAAATACAAAAAACCTAGACTCTCTCTCCCTCCAAACCGGAAAAGTTTCCTGATTTCCCGTCTATATTTCCCATGAATCTTATGGTTCCCTAATGAGAACTCAGCTTTCCAATATTCTTCTTGGATTTAGATTTTCTCCCGGATTTTTTCCCAATATCAGTGAAGCCAATCACCCATGAATAATAGTTTGAGAATCGAAACTTATGTTTTGAAAAGCCACGGAGGGTTAGCGAACCCGTTTTTGAAAAGAAGGAAGTTGTTTCCTTCTGTGAGGAAGCAATGTCTACCGAAACAAGAAGAACGAATGGTGATTCGAAAGTTTCGAGCACTCAAGAAATTGGGACTGTGCAGATTTTCGAAAGCCATGTCTCCCTTCTTAATATAGTTTTTCGGAAACTTGCTCTACCCAGCCAGGCTTCCCTCAAGGAAACATATAGCTGGATGAGGATCGTTCCATCACGCACGACAAAGGGGTTGTAATGCATGTCTTTCAATCTAGCACGGGGGAATGTGTGGGGGGTGGGGGGCGGAGAGGGGGCTCGAGTGCTCTCTACTTTGATTTCGAAAACTTCCTTCTGAGTCAGTAGAAAAACTTCTCCGCAGAAAGAAAAAACTACCTGCTCTAGAAGTTTGCGAGAGACCACAGTTATCTTGTTCTCTCTTTCTTTTTCTCTTTTTTTTCTCTTTTTTTTTCTTTTTTTTTATCTCGGTGTTAAGTTCACCGAGATGGGACAAGATAACTGAAGCTCGAAACTTGCTAGAGACTTTTTTGAACGTTTCTTTTCTAAGTATGAGTTTCAACCCCCAAACTTTTATTTATTAGGAATTGAAATTACTGATATTGGGAAAGAGTCCGGGAGAAAACCTCAATGCAAGAAGAGTACTGAATTGCTGAGTTTTCACTAGGAAACCATGAGAGACAAAGGAAATATAGACGGGAAATCAGGAAACTTTTCCGGTTTGGAGGGAGAGAGAGTCTAGGTTTTTTGTATTTAGGAACACAAATTTTGGTCGCATCAAGTTTGTGACTTCGACAGGAGATAATAGCAAAATCCTGAAGAATCCAAAGAAAAAAGTTCATAGAATCCTCATCATTGTATCAAAATCATTAAATTTCAACGACTTCAAAATAGGGAATTTTGATATTTTGTTAAGTATCTAAAAAAAACCGTCGCTGTGAAAAATCTGACAGTGCACAAAATCGAACGATGATGAAAAGCCCAAAAGTAGGCGATTTTTTGAATTTTTTTGAAAGATTTTTTGTGCTTGAGTTTGCGTCAATCCTACTGTATCTCGTTTTCAATATCTGCAATAGCCGTTTATGATCAGCAAAATTTCCCTCTATTAGTTTGAAAATAGGCCTTCTATCGAGTTTAGTTATTTGCCAAAATCAAATGATGATAACTTTTCGATTAGAAGAGAGATAAATGAGCGGAAAATCCCCCCTGATCTTTTTTTTGGGTAGTTATTTGATACTTCATCGAAAACTCTCAAGAAATTTGTTCAAAATCATCATGTCAAAACATTGAGCTCAGTTCTGACAACCTATCGGAACAGAAACCCCATTCGAAAAAGGTCCAGAAAGGCTCGAATTTATTTGAAAAGAAAGCGTGCGGGAGCGAGTATAACTGAATCACGGCTAGCTTTTGTCTGGTTACAAATCGTGTCAAGACCCGTTTTCCGATGGCTCAGTCAGCGGTGGATTGGCTATGAGCCGTAAAACTTTGGTGGCAGTACTAAATCTTTGGTTGGTTAGTGACTCAATAAAATCTTCCAAACTTGGCTCGAACTCAATTTCATAAACTAAAATTATTTGACAAGTTCACGATTTCCTTCATCTAAAAAGTATAAATTTTAGTAAGAAGTTAGCAGATTCAACCTCCAGTTGAACGGCACGGGCGCTAGTTTTTTTGGCCATAACTTTTTTTCTTAGTAGTCCTTCATTCAAGAACTAAACGGGTTATGATTATAGACAATGTCTTCTATCAAAAAAAGTGACAAAACTATTTAGGACATTTTTGAAAAAAAACGGTTTGCGGTCCCTACTTTTTTTCGGCTTGAAAGATTAAAATTCTAAAAAAAGAAGTTTGCACATTCTAGAAAATGGCTTGTGGTCATTACAAATTAAAAAAAGAAAATCGCGATCGGCGTCGGGCAGATCATAAGAAAAATTGCAATTATTCTCAAGAAAAAAAAAAAAAAAAGAAATTTGAGAAAAAAACCTTAGTTTTGAATCTTGAAAAAGCCTATGGGTCTGATTAAAATTGAAAAAAGATAAGAAAAAAATTGAGAATTTGGGAGAAACTTTGTGAAATTAACATAGTGGAAACCTATTCTTATGCCGAATAAATAAATAATTCTCCAAAACTTGAAAAAATGCTAGTAAGCTAACGAGTAAACAAAAAAAGGCCTCAATTCGGCCTTTCTCAGACGGCTTTGACTGGAGATAAGGCTTCTTAAAAACTTATTTTTACGAAATAAAATCGACTGATGACGACTTTTTTTTAGATTTTTTCCAGTCCAAAAAAAATTCTCTCACAACTAATCTACAGAGTTTGATCGAGAATGATGTCAAATTTGAATTTTGAAGAGAGCTTTTTTTCTATTACTATAATAAAGCAATAGATAAATCGAACATGTTTTTTTAAATGAAGTAAATTAGAGAATAATCATCTTTAGAAGATTTTGAATTTGAGGGAATTATTTGATAACCTCTTTAGTTTCATGGTAAAATAGCTTTCAACTTTTTTTGCTTCGAGATAAATCAATTTGAAGCTGAATTCGCAACGATTCCAGTACATTCAAGCAATCTTCATGTTCAGAAACACTTTCAGCTTAATATTTTCCAGACAGAAACTAATGAAAATTTTCAAAGCTCGTTCGCAGAACTGCGAAATTTCCAAAAGAGAATTCCAAACAAAAGTTTTTAAGCTAGACTCGTACAAAAAAATCTTGAAGACATCTACCGATACTCATCAAATCAAATTCCATTGAGAAATTAAAGGAACAAATGTGATGTGCAAACATACTTAGAATCCTGCTTCTATCTTCCTGAGGATCCTTCCGAACTGGACGTCCGTGACAACGCGTCCTTTTTCAATTGCTTGGAGCGAGGTCATCGCCGAGGAGAGTCGGCCAACCCGGCGCAACTCTTCGTCCCCGTAGCCACCGTCCGCAACCTTGGCCTCCAACTCCTCTCTGATCTTGACGAGGAGTTGGGCCGCGGAATGACCAGCGAGGGCCGGTGGCACACGGCGGACGGCTTGGCCCACGCCCAGGCCCCTGAGCCGTCTCGAGGCTCTCTGAGCGACGGACCTGGGTCGCTGAAAAAAATTATTTTTTATCAACTGCTTCAACTCAAAAAAGCAAAGCTCATAAGATAAGATCAAAATTCACGAATCTCCAATTTCCAAAAGAAAAAAGGCTCAAAGTCTAAGGTAAGTGGGCAGGTTGAGACTTCAGGGTCTTCAGTCAAAAACATTTCAGATTATTTTGTGGCTTTTTTCTCAAATAAAAATAACTCTTTTCGTAAGCTCTCGTCGAAAAAAGAGGCAAAATCTTGCTTTGAAAACGCGCTCTACAGATCAATGTCTATCAAAACCTGAAGCCTCTTCAAAAAAAAATTTCTTAGCCTTGAGTCTGATCTCATTGAAAAAAGGCTGAAAAAACTCAGTAGTACGGGAATTCGCGGCTTTAAGAAATTTCTGGATTCTTAGTGGAGAGAGTAAGCTTTCTAATTATTTTTTCTAAACGTTGTTAGTTACCTGGCCGGCGCGTTGTTGGCGGGTTTGACCAGGGCCGGCAGCACCAGCCGCAGCTTGTTGGGGAGCTGCGGCGGGCTGGGCTGCTGGACCGGTCTGGTCGTTGGCCTCCTCGTCCTCCTCGACTTCTTCTCCGTCCTCCTCATCATCCCCGTCCTCCTTCTCTTCTTCCTTCTCCTCACCGCCATTTTCTTCGGCTTCTGGGACTTCTTCGTCCTATAATTTCACCATCAGCCTTTCAGAAAGATCTGAGATCTCCAAGGTGAAAATCAATTTATCTCAAATTCTCCTTCCATTTTCAAAAGATCCGAAAATTTTCAATTCACCTAAAATTGGATTGATTGAAGTCTAATCGAAGGAGGAAAATTGCTAAAAATCCAAAAAAACGGTGTAAAAATTCCTTCTCTTCCCAATCTCAGCCCTTACGTCTACTCAAATCAAAACTTTCAAAATTATAAAAAAGCTGGAGTATTCTACATGAAACCTAATCACCAATTCGATCAAATAATGAGGCTCATAGTTTCAAAAGTCGAGCCTTTTGAGGCCCTGAATCTTTCACAAGAAAACTCGTAGAAGAAAATTTTTTTGAAAATTTTTCTAATGTTTAAACCAAACGACCAGTGGAAAAGGAACTGGAATAGAAACCTGGAGATGGAGGAGCTCGGCGGCCTCATTCATAGCCTCCTCGGCGACGAGTTCTGCGGGGTCTTCGGCACGCGGGGCTTCGGCCACATCATCTTCTTCTTCTTCTTCTGGGGAGTTCAGAAGGTTGCGTCGGGCCCATGCGAGGGCGATCCTTTCCCGAGCGCGTTGGCTCAGGAAAAATGAGTCCGACGAGTCGGACGAACCGGTCTTAAACAGCATTTTTTAGACATCATTAATCGAACTAAACTTTTTTCAATGAATATTCACTAAAAACTTAGAACTCGCCAAAGTTCGTGTTCCGGAACTCTATCGAAACTCCGAACTTTATCTATTTCCAGATATGAGAGGTTTGTGATTCTGGCAAGGAATTTTCGTAGTAAAATCGAATTTTCTGGCTTTTGTTACTCTTTTTCATTTTTGAGAAAGAAAAATCAAAGTTGATAAGCAAGAAAATGCCATTTTCTTCAATTACTTCGTCAGGCTAGACCTATGAGAATTTTTCTATAATTTTTTTGTTTTTTTCAAATCTCGAAATGCTTACTGAAATTTAAAGTTTCCGTGAAGCCGAAAGAGGAAAAAGAGAAGATTTGAAAAAAACTAACCTCTTCGTCGAATTCTTCGATCGACTCGAGGTCGAAGAGTTCGTAAACGTCCTCTAGCTCTTCCGGCCAAGGCGCCTTAAATAAATATTTACAAAAAAGAAGAAGAATATTCGGAACGCATTTCCATTTTGAAGCTCATTTCGATTTTATTTCTTCTTTTCATTTTACCTAGGACACAAAAAAGGGATGGCGAAGTTTTTTAACTTCAAAAATTAATATTTACCAAGTCCCTTCACCTCATTAAATTTATTGAAACAATTGACCTGAACTCATTTTTTTTTCCGGCTTCCAATTCAAGGAAAATCTCCTTTTGATTTGATTTTTGAACAACGAGAATATTTGGACAAACTTGAGATCTAAAGAATTATTCGGGATTGATTAAATTCCTCATACACAAGCTCAGTTATGACAAAATTAGATTTCCAAGGCTTCGAAATTTTGAAGTTTGTCAAATTTCTTTAATTCGCATCAAACAGGTTGAATCGATATATTAAGGAAATTGAGAAATTCAAAGTTATATAAATTCTTTGGATTGGTTATGATAGAAATGCTTGAAAAGAGTACAAAAAAAGATCTAGAGGATTCTTTTCGAGGAACCGAAAGAACAGCTTGAACTTTAAAGCCAAATTAATATGTGATTAATAAAGCGAAAATTACCGATGAGGAAGAGCTGGAGGACGTCGACTCTTCTTCCTCTTGCTGTCCTTCTTGTCTGGCGTCCGGTTCCGGTGAGTGGCGCTGAATCAGTTTCGTTTTTTTTTTAAAGTTCAACAGGTTCTCATTGTAATTTATCCTTGAGATCTTCCGTTTAAAAAAATCCAACGACTACAAGCCATACCCAAGGCGTAGGAAAAATAATTCACTTTTTCGATTCGATCAAATTTTTTGAAAGAATGAAAACCAACATCGTCAGCCTCAGGACGACTGCTTTTCCTCTCTGGGCCTTCTGAATCCTCTGAACCTTCTCCTTTCCGTTTCTCAGCTGAACCCCCGGGTCCTTGGAGGGCGCGCTGAATTTTGTTCATTATTTTATTTGTTGGCAAAAAATTTTATCTCAAAATCATAAGTAACATCTGCGATGACTTCACTTATTCATGCGCTCTTCGAATTTAGAAAACTTTAATTTTTCTCTCCACACTTTTTCTTGCACATCTTGAGCATTATCGGAACGCTTTGAAAAATTGAATCGATCTAACATTTTGCTTCTAACGATCAGGTTTGATGAATTTCTGGTCAAGATGGTTACAAAGATCATCAGAAGCTTTGTTATGTTTTTTACGAGTTTATTTTTTTCCCAAACTGACTTTCGGCGGCTGCGCGGAGCGGCTCTGTCCCGATCTCCTTTTGCGCGCCGTTATGCCGAAACTTGCCCTCGTGGACGGCTGTAAATTTTACTTTTTCTTCTGTTTTGTTGGAAATCTGGACAGAAAACTTAATTTTCCTCAGCGCTATATTGCTCCTATTTTTAGCGTTCGAATCTCGTAGCTTTCTAATTTTTTCTACATGTAGAAATGAAAAATGAACAGCCCTACTTCTATTAAAAAAAGTTTTGACTGCCAAATCTTGAAAACAGCCTTTTTTGGTCCTACTCAACCTATATCGGTCTTATACTGTTCAATAAAGTTAAAAAATATCATTTTCTTTTCTTTGCAAATGGTACCAAAATGGTATGGTAGGAATGGTAGAATTTCGTGTAATTTATGATTTTTCAACTGAAAAATAAGAGACGGTAGAAGAAGTCTAGTTTTCATTGTTCTTTTTAGAAAGAACTTGTCCAAAAAAAACTTATTAGAATGGCAAAACATAATACTATTCGAGCAAAGCTAAGAAAGATTTCACTACATCAACAGCTTTCATTTTCGAGTTGCCTAGTTAGCTGTTCTGAAAAAGCGGACCTGGGGGGGCTCAGCTCCTTCTTCTCCTTCTCCTTCTCCGCCTTCCTCTTTTACTTCCTCAATTTCTTCTCCTCTTTCTCCATCCGTTTCTCCAACCACGTTGGAGTCCGAGTCTTCGCCTGTGACGGCCTCTGCACTGTCGACCTTAATCAAAATTTTCAGTAAAGACATGGAAATCTTTTCCGATATTTGTCGACTCAATTTGAACGTTGATAATTCTCTTCAAGTTCACTTTCACCATCAGGAAAAAGGTTATCAGCCAAGTCGATAATATCTCGTTGTTTGATCTTTTCGAAATAGAACTAGATTCGTTTGAGCAAAATATTCAAGTCTCACATTCTGTCAACGGAAACGTCGAAACTGAAGAAGCGAACAATTTTCAACGTTTGAAAAAATCTGTACTTTGAAACCACTTGCCGTAGGTCCAGCTTTTTCGGATTCTATTTATTTTTCCGGATATAAAAGGCCACTTGTAAAAAAATAACCCCGATTTTTTTGATTTTTAGTTCGAAGTTTGATTATTCACAATTTTTTTCGTGTTCTACCAAACTCATTCTAAACGAGAATCTCGCCGAAACATAAGGAAAACAGAAAGTTGAATTTCTTCTGAAAAAAAGGAACCGATTTACAAGATTTTCGGTATTCATGTTCTCTTTTTTCTGAGGGTTTCTTTTTCTCTTCTCCCAAGAAAAACCCGGGAATAGAAGTGTTTCGAACTTGAAAATGTTGAAAAAGGCCAGAAAACTAACCGTATTGGTCCGTGCCCCATTCCCATTTCCTTCCGGTTCTTCCCGGGACCTTACGGTTCCCTCTCCATGATCTTCCACCTGTAAAAACATAATCACAAAGATATGATCGACATGATTCTTGTGCCTCGATCTTATTCATAACTTTTAAAATCTGGATTTTCTTTTGGGAATTCATTCGATTCATTTGAGACATGGATCGATCAAATCGAAACAGTAGATCCAACTTAAGTCTGTTTTCATGTTGGGAAATCAGACGAAGACGGTGTTCCAAATGAAAAAAGATTCAAACGGGTTTTCTCAAATTCTTTTCGGTCCTACAGAGAAGCAAAACACTGATTTCTGCCTTAATCATTAGTTTTTGAAAAAGATGAAAATTTTGGGAAACTTATAGCCGTGGAAAATGACCGAGGCATTTTTTTTGTTCTTCAAGAACTTCAAATTGCAATCTTTTTTTGAGCTAAGAACTGTTTCGAAATTTTCGAAATGAAAATTTTCGAAAAATTTTAATTTGATTTTGAGACGTTCTTATTGAAATTCCAGTGGTCTTAGGGATAGTTTTTCAATTAAAAATTTCCGTTTGAAATTAATCTGAAATAAAAAAACGAACCTGATGGGCCATGGCGCCGGCAACCAATGTGAGCTCCAGGCGCTGTAAAACGGAAATTTTTCTTTTTTTCTTCACAGTCCCACTCTGTCCTATGAGATGTGAAGGTTTTAGGACTCTTACAGATTTTCAGTTTTTAAATCTACTACTGATTTAATTAACATTAATTTTTTTCATACTAGATTCTGAACGAGTTCTTTCAAGCTCTCTTCGCTTCTTGGGGTCTCGATAAGAAACCAATCGATACTAAATCTGTCTATTTTCTGGTTTCCGGATCGGTTTATTTCAAAAGCAGTTGAGGATCGCAGAAACTTTTCGGCTAAAGTTGATCTCGTAAATCGAATTTCACTATCCCTCATTTGATTCAATTTAAGATAGTTTGAACAATGAAGGTTTTTCTGAAGACAAAGAATCGGAAGAAGACTTCTTTTTGAAGATTTTTGACAAGAGATGGTTTAAAAAGGATTTTGATTTGAAAAAAAGCCGGACGGCTCGAAGAACTTACAGCTCTTCCCCGACGATCCCTGCGGACCGCGACCTCGTATGTGGCCGTTTCTTGCCCCCTCAAGAGTTGGTTCCATTCCAGGAACGAGGTCAGCTATAAAGTAGCCGAATTAAAGGTATCAATCAATATTTATCAATATTTCTTAGTCATAATTGATCTATTATATGTAATCGACAAGTCAAAAATATAAATGTGACAATCTTTCTTTTGGTCACTGGACTCATCGCTGTATAGAATTTCCAGAAGTTTCGATAATTCTCATAATATTTCTACACACGGTACTTTCAAACACTAAGTCGTTAGACTAGTCCGGGTCCGCGAAATTCAAAAAAACCGCTAAAAAAAATTGGTAAAAAAGTTTTTGAAAGTCATGGAAGATTTTGAATTTTGCGGAAAGCACTGTGAACACCGTATAATGTCCAAAGAACCGTACTGAGATTCTCTAGAGACAAAAAAATTAGAAGTTTTCAAGCGTTGGCTATTTTCTTTCTTCTTAAAAAATTCTGGAACTGCTCCGAGTAAGTTCCTTGCAGAAATATTGAAGCCGAGTCGAAAAAACTAACGTTTTCGACCTGGTGCGGTGCAAGGCGCACAGAGTGGGTTGGAGGCGGCTGTAAAAACAAATTTTTTTTTGTTTTTGCAGTTGAAATTTAGAATTTGATAATTTTCGAAAGATAAGGGCTTGCCCCAACTTTTTGAGGTTTTCTGAGAAAGTAGGTTCTTCAGTTTTATTAACTCTTTCTTTTCATAGCATCTAGAGAAGTTTAGAGATTCTTCAGTAACTTCAACGTTTTCGGATTTATTCACCAAAAAAGACATCTGTACTGACCAGGACTACAAATTGGTCAAGGAATAACAATTGAGAGAAAACGCAAAATTCAAGACAATACATAAACTGGGTTCTTTCAAAGACCTTGTGAAAGATATAGATTCATTGAAAAAAGTCCCAAAGTTCAGTCAAAACAGCAAGGTTCAAATATATCAAATTCCGAGAGAATCGAAAAGAGACACGAGATGTTAAAAAAATTCGAATCATCTATTTGAAAATGACCTAGGAACACGTTTTCATCCCAAAAATGATAAAACGATGCTACACGTTTCATTTTGAATTAATATTCTGGAATGTCTGCTTTTCTAATAATTTTAGAGCAACGAACGGATTTTTCAATCATTTGAACTTTTCGCAAAGGATTGTTTTGAGTAAAAGCCTATATTTTAAAGACTTGTATCGATATTTCTGCCTTTTTTCATTGAAACATTGTCTTCATATGGCTGAAAGCCTTTCTGAACCCTGAAATATTGCAATCGAATCGAAAACTAACCGGGTCATGGGCGTCATCTGCTTGTGGAGGCCTTTGCCTTCCTTGGTCTTGTTGGCGACTTTCGTCGCGTGTTGTTTCGTCCATACGGACTGAAAAAATCATTTTTATTAAAAATAGATCTGAAGAAAATTCAGTCTTTTTGAACTAAAATTCTTTTTCCTATCCTAATCTTCTTATAAAACCTTACATCTAGGGTCCGCAAGCCATTTCTTCAGAACGATTCAAAAAAATATGTTTTTTTCACACTGTTCGATAGAGGAGACTGTCCATTTTCATAATCCGTTTAGTTTTTTTGAAAAAAAAGGTCCACTAAGAAAAAAAGTTATGGCCAGAAAACTAGCGCGCGCGGCGTACAACTGGAGGCAAAATCTCACGGTTTACCCGCTGCCGCACGCTTTCTTTTTAAATGTTTTTTTGCGCATTTCTGAACCGTTTTTCTAATCAGTTTTTCTGTTCTGAGAGGTTGTCCGAACTGAGCTTCATGTTTTTGGTATGAATCTTTTGTACAATCTTCATAAGAATTTTTTTGATAAAATATCAAAAAAACTACTTAGAAAAAAAGGTCAGAAGGAATTTTCAGCTTATTTTTTTCTTTTTTTCTAATCAGAAAAAAATTATTATCATTTGGTTTGGAAAAAAAGAAAAAAAATGAAAAAAATAATGTTATTTCGAAATAAAACAGGAAAATGTGCAATTTGACTCCAAAAAACGGCTCCTGCAACATTTAAAATGGCGCATCGGTGTGTTTGACGCGAACACAGCTACGAATGCTTGCACGAATTCTTCCAAAATTTCAAAAAAAGTTGTCATTTTTTCGAGGTTTTCAAAGCCGTTATTTTTTTCGCGTCGTTAGATTTTTTTCATAATTTTTTTATTGATAGAGTTTTGAACGCTTAATAACCTGATCAAAAGTATAAACGCGATCCTATTCTCTCATGCGACAACGAGGCAGGCGAAAAAAGGTGGTTTTGGTAAAATTCAAATATAATTTAATTCGCTGTCCCAATAATTATTTTCATTCTGAATTTTTATTTTTGAACACATTGTGAGTTTTTAAATCAAATAAAAAGTATACCATGTCGCTGAAATTTTTTTCGCATTTCAGCTTCAAAGTTTGGTGTCACTTTACAAGCTTCGATTTTTTTTTCGCGTCGTTAGATTTTTTTAAAAATTTTTCCCTCGAAAAAAATAAAGAAAGTGTTAATATATAACATACTCAAAATTTAAAAGCGTTCCTCATTTGGTTTTCTGAAACGCGACGATTTTGTGAAACTTGTCAGTTTTTTTCGTGTTAAATCTTACTTTTTCGCTTATTTTTGAAAAATACATAGTTTTAAAAATATTCAGTCTTGTAGAGCGTTGTCGATTACATAGATTAAGAGAAACAGTTAATTTTCAAAGTGGGACTTTAGCTAATATAAACGCCTCAAAACCGTTTTTGCAACAAAAAAATCGTCATTTTGGTGGCGTGAAGGGGCGGGGCTTTGCGCCCCCTACTTATATCATCAGAAGTCGCAATGAATGAACTCCTAGAGAGTTTCAGGCCTACATACTATACGGCTTCTGAGGATAAATCCCCGTTTGATAAATATTTTCTGAACTTTATGATTAACCATCATGATAAGACTGAAAGTTCCGTTTTAGTTCGAAGCAGTTTTTTTTTGGATTGAACATGGTATTATCAAAAAAAAAACCTTCGCTTGTTTGAGCTTTGCTCAGTTCGCTGCGTTCTTCGTGAACGGATTGCTTGGCAGACTGTACCTGTAAAAAGGATTTGGGAATAAGGATCAAGAAGAAGAAAGATAAAAAAAAAAAGAATCTTTGAAAATCTCCGAGGTCCCTGTTAAGATTTAAGAGACATCGCGAGAAAATCGTGGAAAAATTAGTTGAGGTTCTGTGAATTTTGAGGGTTTTTTTATTAAATCGATTTCATGTAACAAATTGTTTTTGAAACGAATAAAATGAAACAAACTTTTTGGCACAGTCGGCTTTTTTTGAAATGCTGAATGATTTTCACGTGCTTCGTGTTTTTTTTTTTTCAAGGTGAAAGAAACTTTTCGGTCATAGCAGAACCGTTCATTTGTCACGTTTATTTATACGTCTGCCAATTTTTGTAAAGACCATTGTGAGATGAAACCTGTGGAATTTTGTGGATATAGTTGAAGAAATTTTGTTTCAAAAAAATTCGCACTTTTTTTGGCCCTGTGAAGTTGATAGGAGCCCTGTGGTTTAGACATAAAAACGTCTAGAAGATGGATAATATAAATGGAATTTCTAGAAGGAAATGTTCAAACTTTTTTCATCAACTAGAACTTATTTTTCGGCGATAACTAGTTTCAGTCTATCGCCTTTTTCTTTTCCGTGCAGGTATGAGTCTCACAAGGCACTGTGACTGGTATCTTTGATGCTTCCGTTACTTCATATCTGTTCCGACAGCCCTGACACTGTTCAAGATAGTACAAATAGATTTCTTGATTGTGCCAAAACTTGAGGTCTCCCGGTTGCGGCCAATAAAAGTGTTGTTTTTCACCTGATGTATAGTCAATGTTTCAATGTATACTCGGTTCTAATCACGTTTTCCGTGGGAGAACTACTATTGCTCTAGTAACGCTCCAAAAATTTGTCCTGAGCCTTTATCACTTTCCAAGCGCAGAAAAGTTTCTCAGTAGAAGTCGTTCACCACGGTACCCTTTTCGTTTGATTCAGACTGGTTCCAGATTTAATACTTATTTTAGCACTGTCATTCCTCTTCGGAATAGACTCTGCTCAAGATTCAACTCTAACACGTCTACCACCCGTTCCAGAAAGTTTCTCGACTCGCTCAGCAACGAATAACTCTTTTCCAACAATCCCTTACGTCTAATCTGATCAAAATCTTTTCACTAGTTTCATTCCCTATACTGGTAAATTCGCTCGTGAAGGCGTATTAAAAGCGATTCTAATGTCACTCTCATATAATTCTAGCTCAAGCTATGTCTCTTTTTTGTAGCTCATGTTGTTCTATGTATTCGAGGGAAATAAATATTCAAATATTGAAAATCTTCAGCATTTCAACCGACAAAAAAATGGTTAGCTCACCAAGAAAAGCTTTAGGAAGCTCTACAATCTCAAGTACCACGTTCCGTTTTTTTTAAATTGCAGCGGAATCAAAAACTTGAGGACTTTTAAGCAAATCAGTCAATGTTTAAATTAGCTAACACAATTTTTGGGACAGAAAAGTACGAAAATTATTTGGAGAGGCTCAATCGACGGCATTCAGTTTATCGACTTTGACGGTCGCTAACTTTTTTGACAGGTTTTTGAGCAAAGATTAGAAATCATCATGAAAGACTGGAACTAGTGAGCCTAATATAATTCAGAAGTCCCACTGGGAGCTGAGAAAATTACTTAGTAGGTTAAAAGATCTGCCAAAAAAGGCTCAAAAAAGATATTGAATTTAAAAATTCTAGAGGTTATGAACGTTCTCTCATTTCATTTTGCAGAGCGAAAAAGGCATCTACGTAGTTAACCTGTACCCCTAAGTCTCATTGCGAGCAAAGGTTTTTTTTTAAAATTGAAGACGGACTACGCAAGCCACAAAAAAGATCAGCATGTCTGCTCCTACACATACTTGGCAACTTCATGAAACACAACAACAACAACCAGAACCCTTGGTCGACAGCTGTTGCCATTGTGCCGAGCCAAAGGGAACTCTCGTTCGTATATCGATAGGCGGAGGTCAGGTCTCTCGTCCCAATCGCTTTATCATTCGGTTCGCTATGATGCGCGTCGTGGTCCTGCTCCACGTGCTACTTTCCCTTCCGCAAGGTTTTTTTTTGGTTTTTTTTTCTTGGTTGATCTCTGCAGTGATTGGAGGAGAGAAGAAAAGCTCAAAAGTTCTCGATCCCAAGTATTTGAAATGTCATTTCGTCATAAGCTTCTGTAAGATTTGAGAAAGGCTGAAGGAAATGTGCTAGAGAAAACTTTGAAAATTAAAAAATTTCGAAAATTTTTGACCGGCCAAAATTAAGCTCGTTCCAGATGCTCCAACAGAAATTTGAAGATTTTTTGGAGAAAATTTGTAAATTTTCAGTCTGATTGACAATTTGCTTTTCAATAATTCACACGCTTTTTTGAGCTCTAAGGTATGGTCTCCGTTTAAAGTCCATATTAGAATGGAGACCTTGTGGAATAGGAGGCCTAGGTAAGAATACTCGGAATCAAAAAAGGCAATCTGCTGAACCCGGAAAAGCTCGTACCCTAGTATGAAATATCCAAAACGTTTTCCAAGTTCAATTTTCAGGCATCGAAAGCCTCGGATGCATGGTGAAGGTTTGCGGAAACAACGCCGAGAACGAATTCCGACGATGTCCAGACATCGACGGCTCCTGCGGCAACTACCACACAGAGAGGTCCAACGGCGAGATCGTCGATGGCGTCGACGTCCGTTGCCATCCTGGAGAGCCGATCTACGCTCCGTTCGAAGGAGAAATGTACTTCTGGAGGCCGTTCAGCGGAAAAAAGGACAAGTCTTGCGCTGATCAGGGAGTCCGCATCGAGGGGACCGGCCAGTGGCAAGGTTACTTTTTGAATCAGACAAAACTAAGGCCTCTCAGAAGTAAGAACAAGACTTCAGGCTACGCTGTACATATTTCTTCCGTCAAGCTGTCCTTTTTCGGCGGTCACGTCCAAGCTGGAGACGAAATCGGCGAAGCTATCGATAGGTGCGGGAAACTTTGTAAAAAAATATATTAAGTCCAATTCTTTTTTTTTTTAATAATCAGTTTTTTCTGTTTCATTCCGAATTCAGAAGCTGTTTCCTCGGACAAAATCAAAAAGACGTCGAAGACCACGTCCAAATCAAACTTTTCCGAGGAGGCGTTCAGGTCGACCCAACACATCACTTGCAAAACTGTTAGTTGGAAAATTTCCTATTATAGAAATTTAATATTTTCAGGTATGTGCACCGGCCAAATTTGTGAATCAAATAGTCGCAACCAGCTTTTCGGCGAACCTTTCAAAGCCGATAAGTCAGGCATCGAAGACAAACAGACAGAACGGGAATAAATTGAAGACGTTACAACGGCGTCCGAGGCTGGGATCTTCTGTGTCCGATCATCAACGACGACGACGAAGATCCGCGCGTTCCAGTCATTTATTCTCCGATTTCTGGCGAAATTATGGGCAGGGTCCGCCTTTTCTCGGATCACAACGGAGCCTACAGCGGTTGTGACAACGAGGGAATGTTCATTGTCGGGACTGAACAATGGATCGGTTTTAACCCCATTTGAAACAGAATTAACTCCTTCTTCAGGCTTCGAGGCCAGAATTTATAACGTTAGAACGCGCTCAGACATAGGATTCGGCCGGAAAAGAATTGTCCAAGGAGAGCCGATCGGAGCGCGTTTGGACTGTGATAATAGCCCTGACAGCATATTTTTGGAGGTGAACTTCATCGAAAGTCCCAGTTTAAAAATATTCTTCAGCTCCGATACCAAGGACGCGTGGTTAATGTTACTGACATCATTACGGCCGAAAACTGCAAGCTTCCCGAGCTTCCCAGTTTATAAAATCATCTTTGCGAATATCTTTCCTATTTTATTGTTTGATGAACTTTTTGAACATAATAAAAGTTTACCTCTCCGTTTTTGAGAAAATACTTGTTGCACATGTGAATGTGTCTCTTTCGCGTGTTTAGTACGCAGGGGTGATTACACTATTCCACCGAAGTTGACGACATTTCAAATAAAATGGCACTTGGGTTTTCGAATATTTTTAAAATTTAATTCATTTAGATGTTTATTGAAGTTGTCAAAGTTATAGCTGTTAAAATTTTTAAAATTTGTTAATTTTATGACTTGGTTGGACAAAAATGCATTTTTGAACAAGACAGAGCCTGGAAAATCATCGTCAAGTACCTTCCCTTTTTTTTAGATAATAATTTTTTTTGTCTTCTCTCATTGATACCGATTATTATTCTGTTTTTTTTTCGAAGGAAAAGAAATTTTGTAATTCATCAACTTCACTTTTGCCCCGCTTTTCTCTTTTCTTTTTATCCATTATAAATTTTCCTGTTGTTATAATGGTCTTTTTCAGACATAATGTCGTCGAGAGAAGGCGGCGTCAAGCAGCTTTCTTCTTCTTTGCTTGATATGAAGGTGAAAATAATGTTTACTTTTTTTCCAATAAAATATTCAATTTTTTTCAGTTTATGCTTCGAACTAAGAAGAAAATTGAAGAGAAGGAACGGAAAAAGAAGGAAAACGCTTTGAAAAACGCTATCCAACCAGCCGAAGTTGCTTCTAGTAGCAGTGATTGTAAAGACGATTCGAAGTTAGATCACAGTGATAACTGGAAAGCTTTTATTTTAATTTTTAGATATGAAACGACGAAAAATTTAGCCATGTTAGAGGGTTTGACGTATGGAAGAATGTCCTTTAAAGGTTTCAACAAAGAAGTTGAGGTTGGTAAAAAAATTTTTTTATTGATTTTTTTCTTGATGCGATTTTTCAGCAACTTATGGAATATTATGAACGGATACGCAACGGCGAAATTTCTGACGACGAGGAGGAAGAAAAAGGACATCAAAGATCAGGACATGGCCCAAACGTTAGTTTATCCGAAAGGTGTCGAATTCTCTTAATAATAACTTTTTTCAGGTTGGGGAATGCCGCTCTAAGCAAAAAGTTCGCGTCAAGACGTGAAAGACAGGTAGATTTTTTTTTTAGAATTATAATAAATTTTCAAGTCATTTCATAAAATTTAGCAGTTTGAAAGTAAAAAGTTTAAGTTTTTGAACCTTTGAAAAAAAATTTTCTCACTATTTCCTCGAAATGCTTTGATTTGTCTATTGTTATAGATGGATTCTAATAAGATGGACGAAAAGAGCGGGAAAAGGCTGAATTTTTCGGATTACCGGAAACGAGGCGCCAATGTCGACACGGACGCTCCGGAACGCAAATTTTTGAAGCCTTCAGATTAGTTTTTTGCCATTTTCACTTGTTACTTTCAAAGGTTGTTTCAGTTGTTTCGGTTACGTTGTTTTTAGATAAATGCTCAGTTTTTCGAGTTCTCTCCGTGAAATTTCGAAAGTTGAATTTTGCTTTTGAAACTTGATTAATAAAAATTAAAAGCGGCGTAAAACTTATATAGATTTACTGTTTTTAAAATAGTCTAATCCATTGTCAGAAAGGGAAAAATATTTCTCTGTAGTTAAGTCTTCTTAGATATTCTTTCATGCTGCGATTGGATCAAAAGGTCTTGTAATTGTAATTTTGAGTTATCTAATGGATTAACGTGAAGTTTGTTGAAAAAAAAGAAAATAATGAAAGCGGTTTATTTGTATATGAATAAATTTTTAAAGTTTTGTTAATTTCTCTCTGACACTTCTTCTTACTTTTCTCAGTTCTTTACGGTCTTAACTTTCAAATCAATCTTTTATAATATTTGAAGGGACGTTTTATATGACTATATGACTAATTTTCTGCTATTTCGGTTTCTTGTAATTTGTTTTAGCCCTTATTTTGATACATATGGTTTTTGGAAAAGGTCTACCATTCTACTTTTCTTAATTTTAAAATTTTCGTGTAGAAACCTATTCATATTAGGATATTTTTTCATGACCTCTGAGCATTTGCAAGAGTCGGTCAGTGGGAAACAGATATGTTGAGAAACTAAGTATCTCCAAAAGTTTTAGGAATCTATTTGGGCCGTTTTTTTAGAACTCTTTTTGTGACCACAATGTTTTTGGTGTAGATAATATTCAGAATCTTGAAAAAACCGTAAAAAAAACTTTTTAAATTGTTTTTATTTTTGACACACTTCGTGGCGGAAACCTCGGAGACATTCTAGTCGATGAATTTTCAACAGTGCTCCTCAGAAGAAACAAGATATTCACTTCAATTTCTCAAAAAGTTCATTTTATACATTTGGAATACTCCGTTGCGCAAGGATGCCCAACAAATGACTCTCGGACGATATTTCTCTCCGAGATTTGCAGTTGCAAGAAGCGTTCGAAAACCATTTTGCGACGGATCGCTTTGCGGACCCAATAAGCCGTACTTATAAGGTGTGAAGACGGGGATTTGAAGCACGTGGGCGATTGGATGAGAAGAAGAAGAAGATTGGGGGGCTCGGCTCTTCGTGTTTCTTCCTCGCCTTCCGCCCTCCACCGCAACTATCGACCCGCCTCTCTACTTTCCGCTTTTCATACTTGGAGCTTTTTCTCTCCGCACCGCTTGTTTTGACCATTCATCCGTCACACCCCTCGGCTCCCTCATTATCCTCTTCTTCTTCTTCTCAAATGCGGTAAACGCCGACGAGGTGACTATTACTTTTTCCTTTCTCTCATTGATTCTCTGAGATTCCTACAAGGGAAGTCATTTTCCAACACTTCTCTTGAATTTGACGCTAAGAATCTTCAAGATTTTCTATTTTTGAAAAAAGTAAACGTTTATAAAGTTTTCTCAACCTCCCTAAACTGCTCTGCTCAGATTTCGTAGCGCTAATCACTGAATACTAGTAAATTTTTTTATCATTTTTGAAAAATTTATGATAATTTTTCTTTAGAGAAATTTAGTGGGAAGTGACCTTCCTTGTTAATTTTGCGTTTTATAATCGAAAAAGCGTCTTTTTTGGCGCTGAAATCGAAATGTGGCAGTTATTCCGACAACATTCAATCAAAAAAAGCGAAGCTATTTTTCGAAATCCGACCGAAATAGTCGTAAATTTTAAATTTCCTGTTCATTTTCATGAGATTTAGGTTTTTAAAAAGTTCTTTATCATTATCGTCTCAAAAACGTATGGGTTGGCTCTGACCCTATATCAAAAATCCTTTTTCGGAAAAATTTTTTTAGACTCGAAAAATATTTCAGATATATTCAAAAATGTTCGAAAAATGACTGTCTCATATAGAAATTGATTTTTCATCCTTAAAGTCCAAAAAAACGCAAAAAAAAAGAGAGATTTTCATTGGAAATAGTCCATTTCTTCTCAAAGACGTGCGATAAACACGAAAAAAAAAGTGATTCACATGCACTTTGGAGCGGAATGGAATCGATTAGAGCCGATTTCAAATCTTCCGAAAATTTTTCATTGAATATATATATATATAGTTTCTTCTCAAAAATGTGAGATGAAAAGTCGATCCGAGCCGGTTTTAGATTTTCCAAAAAAATCTTTCAAATAATAACCTTCTCGAACAGTTGAACATAAAAACAAAGTGATTCACATGCACTTTGGAGCGGAATCGTTCGAGACGAGCACTTTTTTCAAAAATTCTCATTCAAAGTAATCCATTAACATGCGAGATGAACAATCGATTCGAGCCTCGTTCAGTTTTTCGTTGTCCTGTCAGATCACAAACAACGCATATCCGTGAGACAGCTGTGGCCAACAACTTGGAGCCTAATCGGATCCTTCGCTCGCTTAGGGGCGCCTCGAAGCGAGAAAAAAGAGAGTGAGGAGCCGTGAATAGAGGAAAACTCTCCCGTCTCCACTTCTAGAGATGCCGGCCTCCTTTCAATTGAACGTCGCCATCAGGTTATTTTTCTTCTTTTTGTTTATAACTCTTTTTGTTTTTGCTCTTTGACCACATGTCTTCTGACGGCGGGGGCAGTGGCGACAAAAAAAAAATAAACATGGTTGATTCATTGGCTTGACACATTTGCACAAGGGGTATCCAGTTAAAAGTTGTCTTTAAAAGCTATAATGTCAACGCGACATGTTAATCTCACGTTTTTTTTTCTGAATTTTAACTCCATGGTCGCATTTGGAATGGATCGAAGTGTTTTAGTCGCTTTTTAGACGAAAAAATCGGTTATCTCGATATGAAGTTCCTTTTTTCTCGCAAACATCCTTTAAAGCGGAGCTTAACGAAATTTCTCTCAAATTGAATCGAGCGAAATTGAATTCGCGGTTGTTTAGGATATCGAATTTCTGTCGCCTCCAGCCTAGAAATTAGATTGTTTTAAAACGAAGAGAAGGGTTTGAGGGTTTTTTCTAGACTTCCTGCTTGAAAATGGATAATTCGTTTTTTCATTAAAAGTTGGAGCAATCAAAGTTGGACAGCACTTTTACGGAACTTTTGTGGTTTACAAAAAAAGTTTCACTATGATATCTTTAATCAGTCGTTTCATGCTACCATTTTCCTTTTCCGGCAATTCTTGATACTTATAGGAAAATCGAGAGGCTTTATATAAGGCGCAAAACGGGATCCTTTATCAGCCGCTCCTTTTTTGCGCCCGTTTTCGGGACTTTCTCAACTTTATATCCCTATTTCAGAGAGCACTCGAATGGCGACCAGGTGGCTTTTAAAGTCGACGGTCAGAGATTCGAAGGAGCGGAAAAGACGCTGAAATTCTCCGTCGACTCTCATTATGACGTCAGGATTTCGGCACGACCATCTGTCGACGTACGGTATGACTTATTGTGTGGGCTTCTTAGTTATAGACTCTTCAACATTTCAAGGTATAGTCAGAAACAACATTCTCGCTTTAAGACCCTTCATTAAGTTTTTCCAAGCTCCTTTCAACAACAATTTTTTGAGCCGATCATCTTTTTCTTACCAGTTTGATTAGATTCCTTTTCTGAAGTTTGGTGAGAGAAGTCTTTACAGAGCACTAAACATTGCCGGATTTGATCTGGACCTGAAGAAAGAGTCGGAAAATGAAACGCTGGCCGTGTGGAACACGTCAGGGATGGAAGTCTCAAAAAAAGGCACCCGCCAGAATATCACCCTCGTTCTTCGAGTTCGTTTACATTTTATTTAAAAATTTATTCTCTCAATTAAAAACTTCTTTGATCGTTTCAAAGAGAAATCAGATTATCTGTAGAATGCAGAGTCGAAAGTTTTTTTCTTCATTTCTCAAAAATTTTTTTAAATTTGATCTTTTCGGCTATTTTAAAGTTTGATTTGAAAGCCGTCGAAAGATTTTTTTGCGCCGGACCCGGAACGGCTTGTGCGCAAGAGAATCGAAAACCATTGGAACCTTTCGTTTTAAGCACCCAACTGAATGGTTTAAAATTAAAAATGTGGTTTTTTTGCAGAACACTTTAAAAAAAAACAAAACAAAAAACATAAATTTTCCCCACGCCTAAAATTAAAATCGCTTGTCCCATAAATCAACGGAAAAAACAATAAAACGTATACGGAAACGCATGTTCACTGAAACGAAAATGAGAATTCAAAATTGGCGGTTTTCAGACGCCACAGGGGACGCTGACGAAGCAGCTTCAGAGCAAATTCTACCCCAAGGTGCACTTTTTCTTCGGAAATAGTTAAAAACATGTTTTTTCAAGGAAGACAGTCATGCGGACTGGGGCCACAAATTGACGACAATCGAGTGGAAGTGCACCATGGAACATGACGTCATCCACGTGGTCGAGGAAAACTTCCGATGATCTCTTGCCTGTTTATGTACTTCTACTCTGTTTGCCACGACTTGAAATCTCTTGGTCGCAATTAGAATGGCTCAGAGCGATGCGGTCGTGTAGCAGATTATTCATCGGGAGCCGCCGAGCCATTCCCTATGCGACCAAAAAGTTTCAAATTGTGGCGAACCGAACTAACTCCACCTGCCCTGTATTACATCACTACCTTTTTATCATTTATTGCCATGTTCAGGTCGAATTCCATGAAATTTCCTTTTTTCCATGGTCCAAGAAACAAGGAAGATTTTATCAAAAGGAAAACACAAAAAGAAAAAAAAACAATATCACGGTTCTTGTTGGGATTCAAGCTCGCGGTGAAACGACTATAATGTGAGCAATTTGGAAAGAATTCATGACAAAATAGCCGCCCTTTGGATGGCCAACGCGCTCTATCGATAAATTTTGGAAAGCTTATTTAAGCCCAAAATTTTGTGGTTCTAGCTGTACTTTGTTATCGCTAAACTTTTCAGACCTCTTCTGCTCAGCTATTTTGTCATAAACCTTTTTGGCGGATACGAAAAAAGGCCTATCTTCTCCTTTTGAACCCATTGAATTCCAAATGAAAAGACCCATTGAAAAGAGCGTCAGTCCTGCCGCGAATACGACGGCCGATCCACGGACACCGTCATCAGGTTCTTTGAGCCTCAAACAGAAGTTGTGGAGAAACAAAGGGAGTTTCTGGATGAACCATGGTGCGGAACTTCTTCCGACGCGTTGAGGTAGCCGTTGTTGCGATATGCCATGATCCGGTTGCGGTCAGATGTCGAACGTCTTCGCAAAAGTCTTTTCAGCGAAGGTCTGAGGAGTAATTGAGCTGTTTTGAGGCAGATTGACGTTTTCTTTATAAAATTCCTTATGGAAATGAAATGTGAAGAGCAGCGATAAGAGAAGAAGAAAAATCATTATATTGTTGCGAAACAAGTTAATGGATGTGACTGAGGCTAGGCTATGCAAAAATAAAACATCTAAAAAAGCATACTCCGTCAATTCTAAGTATTTGTGAGGGAGAAATAAAAATTTTTGATTGGTTAAAAAAAGGGCACAAATTCCAGTAGACTTCGAACAGTGGATGAGACCAATTTCTGTCAGATTTGATTATTTTTCAAACTCTATTTCTGCTCAAAATCAAAAACACAAGGTGAAAACCAACTTGCTGGCGCGTTCGATGGCTCGATTGACGCGATTTTCGACGTGACCTTCCGCCGAGGCCGACGGCGTCCACCAACCGTCGCCACATGCTGCGCCTCGTCCTCGCAACATCTTCTGAATTTTCGACGAAGCTTGAAAAGTCGATTTTTGGAACTGACGGTGTTGGTCAGAACGCGCGGCGTTGGCGGAGATGGATCGTCGTAGAGCGGCATTCGCAGAATGGCCGTTCCACTCCCGCGACGCACCAATACTGCTCGATCTCCTTCAAAGTTGCTTTTTTTTAAAGGTCGTCTTCAACCCTTCAGACGACAATCCCAAGAAAGGCAAGGTGAACTGCTCGCCGTTCTTGACCAACGACACTTTTGCGAACCGATAAACAACTACAATTATTCTATAATTCGGCCGAGATCTCTAACAGCTGAGAAAATATTTCTATGCTACTTTTTTGTTTCATTTCATTTTTAATTTTAAAATGTCTTTATAGCCTATTAATAATGGAAGACTCGATAAAGGCCGCTTCGTTTTTGCGACAGTTTTCAACACTTCCGAACGAAGCTCGAAGAAAGCGTAGCTCAGTGGCGAAGACTCATTTCTAGCGTCAGGAGCGTCAGGGTTCGAGTCTCCCCAAGATTTTTCAATCTCTCCATACTCTTTTCGCAACGGCTTCAATAAGTCTAACAAAGGAAAAGTCGATTTAAAATATAATTTTTTTCAGTCGTTTTTTCCGCATCTTGACATTCTACTAGTGTCTGCGTCTCTCTGTTCCCTCACTTGCGAGGTTAGAGACACATGGAAATAGAACAGGAACATGAGAGGGTCGCCGAGAGACGAGGAGGGTGCAGAGAAGTCCCGTAATTTCATTTTGCGAAGAACGGACTATAGTTTTTCAGCAAATCCTTGCTAAAATCAATTTTCCTAGAAAAAAATTTTTGAGCATCACTGGAATTTGGGTTCCTACATAGAATCTCCAAAAAGTTAGAAAAAAGTTACCTAAAAAAGAGTTTGAAATGACGTAGGGCGAGTTTTCAAACGTCACTTTCTTTAACCTCGGCTCGCTCAGCCTGGATGATACGGATAAGGCCGAAAGCTCAAATAAAATATTAAAAGACTAAATTCTCGAAAAAAGAACCTTCATAGCCGTCTGTTGAACCGGACTAGCCGAGCCTCCAGCTAACGCGCTCCGATGGGAATCGATAGAGGAAGCTGAGAAAACGGCTCTTGCTGAGTACTTTTCAGAGCTCACCTGGACTGTCGCCTCTTCTGACGACGCTGTCGTTGCTCATTCCACTCGATCTTCGGCTTTCGCTGGTCGTGCTCCCTTGTGGGGATCCTCCACGTTTCAATAGATGCGATTTTTTCACTGGAAAGAAAAACGATTGAAGAGAAATCCTTCAAGCTCCGACCATTGACCAGGGCCGGCCTAACGGCTTCCTGGGCTTCCTTGGAAGTTCCTTGTCGCTCTTCTCTCTTCGGACCTCTTCCCGTTGACCTGGTCCCGTTGGCCTTCTTCCTCACTTCTCCCATCGTGAAGCAGCTGCTGGACGGCTTGATCTCGCGTCGATTTGTCGTGCTGGGACCGTTTTCGTTGGCTGGAAACGCCATTCGTTTACTTCGAGCCAAGGTTCCAGGTGCGTTGTCGTGCCGGATGTCGGTGTGAGACCTGTAATTTCGATTTTCTTCTTGAGATCGAAAAAGGTTACCTAGAAGTGCAGGGACCATCTCCGTTGTTGAGGTGACGGGTCGTGGACTTTTGCTTGGAATTTTGATCCGGTTGAGGATTATCTCGAGGAGCTGGAACTTCTGTACGTTGATTGGATGGTGGAGCAGCTGCAACGTCATCAGAGAGAACGTGGGGTCTGAATAGTTCTGTTGATATTCTAAGGTTCAGTTTTATTCGCGTCCGTGCAAGTTCTTCTAGGCCCATGATCGGAATTTCTTTGCTCTCTCTTTAAGGGTTAAGTTAGGATGCAACTTTAGGTCTATAAATAAGTTTTGTAACAATCTTTCAGGTTAAAAAAAATAGCACCAACTACATAAAGCTTAAACAAATTCGTCAAACTTCAAAACTTAGAATGAAATTGACTTTAAAAAATAAAAAGAAGTTCTGAAAATATCCACAAACTTCGGCAAAAGGCGGTAGTCGTTGATGGGCGAATCGACGGAAGCAATTGAATGACGTCGTCGGCGACGCGCTGGATGAGAGACGGCGCCGCGGTCCTCCTTCTTGGAGACGTTGAGCAAAGCGAAGTAGAACGCCATCGTCCTGAAGACGACGACGACGGCTTCTGAAGGCTGAGACTGACGATCGATGGACGTCCGGGTGAGCGGGGCAGCCGTCGAGTTATGAAAAGTGAGACGAAAACCAAACTCTGAGACATTGGTCCCTAGGGAAAATCTCGGCGGCGTCTGCCTCGTCTTCCGTTCTTTCCCACGGCTTTTCAATGTTTTGTCCACCTTTGAAGTATTTCAACGCCATTTTCGTGCTTCTGAAAGGTATTTTCGTGCTTCTGAAGGGAAGAGGTTACTATTTTCAATTTTTAGGTTTGAAAAATAATTAACGTGAACTTTTTATACTGGGTCCACTCTAAATCTTGGAATAAAAAATAATAAATGGAATTGATCAATTTTCAAATTGAATTAGTGATAGCAAATTTGCGCGATAAATTGGGATCGTACGGTGGCTCTCCTTTGTGCATATGCACGCGCACGTGGAAAAAACATGCTCGAAAAAAATCGGCAAAATTGGACACGTCCTCTTTTTCGCTTCTCTTTTTTCCTTTTTTGTTTCTTATTGAATGCGGAAAATTTTTACTTTTGTAAACATTTCTTGAATGTTTGAAAATGGTTACAGAAAAATGAAAAAAATTTGAGCTGATTTTTCCCCTTGAGTTCAGACATAAATTTTTAGTTTTTTTCTAGGAAGAACAAGGTAAAAAGTTATTAATTCCTTCATTTTTTTAAATTTTTATGTAGATTACATTGTTCATATTTTTTTGAATTTGTTGGAGCTGGAAATCGCTCGAGATTATTTCTTAGTTTTTTTCAAGCGGTTATCTAATAAGTTTGTTTCATTTATTTCAAAGCTTCTTCCGAATTGAGAATCTTTCGAAATTTTTCAAAGTAACTTCTTTTTTTCTTTGTGCAAAAAAATTTAATCAATTTTTCGTTGTTTATTCTAATTTTTTTCCTCATTCAGTTATTCATTTTTTCCTTTTATAGATGACGGAAACTTCATCTGGTGGTCTCCACAGTTGCATCACGGACATTGTCCGTGCCGACACTAGCGGTGACTACCAAAAAGCCCTACAAGCTGCGAATAAAAGTGAAAATCGATAGATCTTTCCAGTTTACTTGAATGCGTGTTTTCAGTGATTCGTCGTTACCCGAAGGAAACATACGCCTTCAAATGCAAGCTTGTCGCTTTGATCCAGCTCTCAATGTGGGACGATGCATTGACGTTGATCAAAAAAACGCCTCATCATCAGATGGGGTAAAATTTTTCGAAAAAAGGATGAAAAAATTGGGTTATTTACAGAGATTGTGCGTTTGAAAAAGCGTACATCTACTATCGTCAGGGAGAGCTGGATCAGGCGGAAGAGCAGCTCGCGACTTGCGACAAGGAAGATTTCCGGGCTCTAGAGTTGAAAGCTCAGATCTACTACAAACAGGAAAAGTTTCAGGTAGGAATGAAGATAATCTCTTTGTTCTATTAGAGTTTTATAGGAGGCGTTCGACATTTTCCGACACCTATTGAAGAATTTCTCGGATGATTCCGACGAATTGCGTCGTGCCAATTATTTGGCGGTGCAGACGCGACTAGAAGCTCAAGGCTCTAAGCAGGTTTTGAAATTAAATTTTTGAAAAATTAGCGATTTTCTCAAACTTTGAATTTATGTGTATTGAAGGTTTAATTTGAAAAAAAAACTAGGGTTCGCTCACAAGATTTGAATAAGGAAAACACCTGAACTTTAACAGCCGAGAAAAAAATTCACTGAAAGCTGATTCAAAATAAAAAAGTTTTCCAGCAACTCGAGGAAACTGGAGAGGAAACCTACTCGCAACTGTACAACAAGGCCTGCGTCCAAATCGAGGCCGAACTGTTGCCCCAGGCGCTCATTTCTTTGGACAAGGCCTTGGGTAAGAGAACAAAGTCAATGATAGGACATTTTACAAAATCTTTGAAAGTAAACTTCGATATTTTTTTATGAACATCTCCGCGTTTTCGGACATTCCATAGATTTCCTTATAAGAGTTTATAAACGAAAACAAAAGAATGTTTTTCTTTTTGCACGATCGATATTTTCCTCTTTTATACTGCTGTTTCCAATATATTTTGAATTCTAAAAGAAATTCTAGTGATAAATTTTTCTCCAAAGTAAAATTACATACGGAAATGAATTTCTGTGGAGAAAAGGCAAAAAAAATTTTCGCCTATTAGGTCTCACTCAGAATAAAACCTACCTAAACTAACTGGTGTTTTGTGTAGAAATGTTTGATTTTTCCAGTTGCTTGCCGTAAATCTCTGACGGAGGAAGGCCGCGACGAAGATGAAATTGAAGAGGAGCTCGACTCCATCCGCGTTCAAAAGGCCTACATTTTGCAGCGGACCGGAAAACGGCAACAGGCCATCGACATTTACAAGAAGGTCCAAGCCTCCAAGTGAGTTTTATTTTTTATTCAAGTTACGGTTTTGAGCAGTTCTCAAAGGAAAAGTTCATTTTCATCGTAGTTGAAAAATAAGAGAGTTTTTGTTTTCGGAAACTTGATTTGATCAAAATAAGAAACTAATCGCTTTTTCTTTCGAGAAAAGCTGAACTTATCTCCTCTCCCATCGACTTTTTAATGATTCTTCCATTAAAGTATCATTGAACAGACAAAAGGGCTAAAAACACCGAGTTAGTGATATTTATGGTTTTCTTTTTCTGTGAGAGTTTATTTAATAAAGAGAAGGGGCATGAAACTAAAATAGAAGCCGGTTTATGGGATCTATCAGTTATTTGAGCCTCTTGTGAAATCTCTAAAAAAATAATTTTGTAAAGGCTGTACGATTTTTGTTTCTCAACTTTCATAGAATGAACCACCTTATTAATTTCTAAGGAGAGTTTCGTTCCTCTTACAGCCACGGGGATGAAAGTGTTATCGCAACGGTGGTTAACAACATTCCGGCGGCGTCCAACGACTTCTCGTTGCCAGAGGCGCGGAAGAAGCTCAAGGCGGCCCTCCAGGTCGACCAGAGCAAGTTGACGAAAAGACAACGTCGCACCCTGATGCTCAACAATGTTCGTTGTCCCTGACTCTTCATAGTAACTTGTACAATTTCAAGGCTCTCGTCCTTCTTCTGTCCAACCAGCGCGAGCCGTGCAAGAGGGCCCTCGACGAACTTGTCGAGAAGTTCGGCGCCTCCAAGGACGTTTCTCTGATCGAAGCCGCTCTACATGTGCGACTCAACGACACCGAAAAGGCTCTGAGCGTTCGTTTCTCGAGTCGTTCTCCAACAACTCTTTTCCCTGAAGGTTTTGGACGGGAATGACGTCGAGCAGCAGTTGGTCAGGATCCACGTTCTGGTCAACGCCGGACGTCTTGATGAGGCCGTCAAAGCACTCGGATCCATCCCGAAAGAGTTGTCGGCCAAGCCGGCCGTCGCCAGTCTCCGCACGAGTCTCCTTGTTGCCCTCGATAACAAGGCCGAGGCCATCAAGGTGGCTATTTAATTATTTGATTTCGTGATAACTTTCCCCACAAGCATAGATAGTAAAAAAAAAACTAGAACCAGGTTTTATTAGGCTCCGCCCAATGAGGCTTATCGTAGAAAAAACACCTTAAAAAACATTTTTCCTTGTTGAGAAAATCGGTCCAGAATAATTTTAAAACAAGATCTGCGGAGATGAACCAGAAAAAATTTTCTCCTAGAAGAAATATATTAAAAGTATTTTAAAAATTGACGCAAAAGAGAAAAAACGTCAAGAAACTCCGAATCCGTTTGATGCAGTTGACCTCCATCTCGGAGAAGTGGATAGAATAGCTAAATCTCTTAAGTTATCACTTGATTGACTTCTAATCTAAAGCTCAAAAGTTGAAAATATTACTCTTTGAAGGTTTTTTCATAGTTCCTCAACCAAAATATTTGGAGTCGAAGAAAATTTTCAAATAAATCTTTCCAGGAGCTGACATCGGCCATTGAAAAAACGAATGATCCCGAAGTGCTGAAGAAACTTTTGGAACAAGCTGCTCAGTTGGAAACAAGCGTTGGAAATGTTCAGGGCGCCGCGAAACTTCTCGAAAGGCTTGTCGGGTTTGTCGGGAAGAAATGAAAAAAGAAAAGGAACTCCCTGATTTTACAGATTGTTCTCGGACGACATCAACGCCAAGTGTCTTCTCATCAGCGCCTACTCTGTCGTCGACCCCAAAAAGGCCGAAAAACTCAGTGAAAATGTAATCTGAACTCCATTTATCTTCGAAACGATCCTCCGTTTCCAGCTCTTCAACGACAAATCGGACACCAACATGAACGTCGACGAGCTGGAGGAGAGCGATTGGATCCTGTATGGCGAGAAGTACAAGCAGAAGAAGGAGGCCAAGGCCGACCAGGTCCTGGAAGACACGGTTCGTCGACGTCTTCTGAAAAGAGAGACGACCTCGGTCCTTTCAGGAGATCATAACCAGACAGCTCAAGAACCGCAAACGCAAGAGGAAGATCCGTTTGCCCAAGAACTACGATCCCAATGAAGCTCCTGATCCGGAAAGGTTTATTTTTGTTCCACGGGGGATTTTGATGGAAAAAAAAATCGATATAGGTATTTTACATTTTTTTTAAAGCTTTCGGGTACTAGATTCATATGTATTTCCGAGAAAAAGCTATGTTTTTAACATTTATAATTTACCTTCCGATAAAAGAAGTTTGAATCGTAAAGAATTGATTTTTTTTTTGAACCAATTTTTCACTCCTACTACGTTTTTTATAGAAAATCTTTTGGATTGAAAGAAAAAATACTTTCGCAATTAATTGATTTTTTCCTTTCTCGCGTTTTTGAGTGTACTTTCTGAATGAGAATCTGTACAAGATTGTGCTTCTCATTTCAAACAAAATTTTCACTGATTATAATATTTTTAATTTAATTTAACACGAAATGGAGAAAAAAACCTTCAGATGGCTACCACGACAAGAACGAGCTGCCTTCAAGAAGAAGGGCAAGAAACACAGGGAAAGGGAAGTCGGCAGAGGAACTCAAGGCGCTTCTTCCGCCAACCCGAATGTGTAAGTTTTAGATCAGCTCAAAAAGAAAAAAATCGAGTATTTTCAAACTTGTAGTGCTTTCAGCTACTTTGAGGCTCTTTGATTTAAAAAAAACTTTTAAAAATCGAAGAAAATCTACAGGGAGTTCTCGACGGCGTCACCAAACTCGCCGCGTCCCTTGCCGACGCCAGTGGCCGAAGGACCGCGTCAAATGCGCCCCAAGAACCCGAAAAAGAAGAAGAAGACCTCAAAGTTCTAACTTATCATCATGACTATCTGTGTTTGTTTTTCGTTCAATTAGTTCTAATGGGATATATTTTTTGTTTGTTTGAATTAACACGTTTATTGCAAAATTAACTAAAGTATTCTATAATATAAATTTATGCGGACATCTTTTTTTCTCTACTCGTAAGTCATCTAAATATAATCACTCGGGTTTAAAGCTATAACAAAAAGTATAGAAAATAAAAAACAACAATTATTTGGTCAATCAAGGAGGTTCAAATAGGTTCTAAGCTTGCAGAAGGCAGAAAAAAAAATTAGGCTGTAAGGAATTGCATAATTAAAATTAGATGTAAATCTTTACGTGAGCTTCAGATAATAGGACAGGAAATAGAGAGCGTGTTATCTGCAGAGAGGCGTGAGAAAGCGAGTATTGTCAGCGTCTCTGAAGTTTCCACAATCTCTCGCTTTCACAGTCCTTTTATCAAGTCCCAAAGAAATAACTACCAAGTATTTCCGAATAGGGACAAGAATTTCTTACTATGACTAGCCGTGGGAGATGTTATCACAAGATCCAATATCACAACCAAGTAATAGAGTCTTTCTACAGGTTAACATAGGTTTTTGCGGCGATTTTTCCGCTTTTTCGGCGGCTCCTCGGCTTTCTTTGGTTCTTCTTCTTTCTTAAAGTCTGTAGATTTGCGGAGCAGCTCCTCTTCTTCTTCGTCAAGTTCAACTGAAATTCGACTCTTGATTAAAATCGTAAACTCCATTATTCATAGGTTGAAAAATTTTAATCATAAGTCCATAATTGGGATTGCTCAAAACGTTTCGAAACGACTTATTTTCAAATTTACCAATATTTTTCAAATAATGCAACTCGTTTGATAAATTAGTAGCTTTGAGCCATTCCCTTTGCGACCAAAACTGAAAAAGTCGGGACGAACGTAGTTCCTTACTTTCAAAGGCTTTGGGGAAGTATTTTTTGATGAAGAGATGGAAAATGGCGGTCGGCGATTTTGAGACGGTGATTTCGGCGGCGCTGGTCGAGTGTCGTACAGAAATGTGCCAGCGGACTTTCCACTGAAAGTTGTCCTTTAGTTTTTCCAGAAGATTTGAAAAAAATCTCTCTTCAAACTTTTTCAATATATATAGTAATATATATAGTTTATTCACTGCCGTTATTTGACAGAAAAAAAATAATTGAAGAATAAATGATCAAGTGAAGGAATAGGCAGAGAAATAATAATACACGGGAAAGAGTCAACCCCAACGAGTTGACGGGTACCCGGAAATGACAAATTCAAAGGAGACGAGAGGGGATATTTTCATGAAAGGCTTCAAACGGAAGAGCGTTCAACTTTTTACGCAGAGTTTCTGGGGTAACGTTAAAATCTAAATAAGAAGTTAGTTTATTCCAAAGAGGAATAGTTCTAGAAAAAAAATATCTAGTTGAGAAGGCAGGTAATTTTATTTGGGGAATTTCGTAAAAGTTGGCCAAGTTACTTCTTAATGCACCAAATGAAGGTTCTGGAAGTCTCAAGTTTTCTAATTTTTAGAGAAACTAAAGTTCAAAGTCTGATAAAAGCGTACCTTAACGGATTCAGGTAGTATTCTCTGACAGTGTTTTTTTGATTCTTAAAACTTGTCAAGTTTGAGAATTTCAAGATATAATTTATTAGCCTGGAAAATAAATAACCTGTTCAGCATTTTTATAACCACACTCGTCGCAGGTAAACGGTAGGCAGTCTTCGTGGTGGTAGACTTGCAGGTGTGAAGCTAAAGGTTCCACCTGAAAACTTGAATTTTTTCAAAAGTCCGGGTCATATGAATTGATTCAACATCCAAATAAAGAATGTAGAAGTTCAATATTCTCGTTTGATAGAGCTTAAAATGACGTTATACAAACTGTTTTTCTCTTTGAACCAGGAAAGCAAACTTTTCCAGGGTTGAAAATGGTACTTTTTAGGTATCAATCTTCACTAAAAACTTGAATCAAGCCTTTTTTCTGATGAAATTTTGACATAAATATGCTTTTTGGGATTTAAATAGATATTTGTCTGAATTCAAACTGATAAACGTAAAACATATTTCCACAAATAAAAAATCGAAAAGCTCACGACAGTGGCCGGAGGGCCTTCGGGCACCGGGACGACCATCTCGCACTCCATGCACTTGTGGATTTTCAGAGGTTTCGGGATGACCTCCTCGGATTCCGGCGCTCCGAGTGAAGAGTTCGAGTTCTCCGAGACGGACGGCGACGCGGCGGCCTTGTCGTTGGCCGTGGGATCGGCTTTGGCGGCGGCGTTGTTCGGAGGGAAGCACTGCTCCAGAAGCGCGTCCCATCGTCCTTTCCCGGCTTCTTTCGTCTTCTCCTCGTGGGCGCTCGTCATGTGCTTGTGAACCTGACAAAATTATTTAAAGTGGAAGAAAAAGTGGTGTATGAAATATTAATTAAGGAAGCTGTTTTAGATTTTTTTTTCAACTGAAGCTTGGACATAATATTGGTTGATGTTTTAATCGAAGACCCTAAATTTTTCGAGAAATAAATTCAGAGAAGAACATCAGAAGCTGATAGCTGGATGCTCGAGAACAATAGCGATTTCGCCGCGAACTGAAACTTTCTGCCTGTCTGCGTCTCTCATTCCCTCATCGACGAGGTCAGAGAACATGAAAATAGCACGTGAAAATGTGAGCGCCGTCGAGAGACGAAGAGGGCGCAGAGAAATCAAGCCGTTTCAAGTCACGGCGAACGGATTATAAGCGGTAGGTATTTTCTCTAAACATTTTCAGAACACTCTTATTGAGGATTATTACCCTAGTCAACCAATAACACCTGGAGGAACAAGTCAATCGATCCAAAACCCACCTTAACCTGGTCGTTACTCTGGAAGTCGCAGTAGCAACACTGGTAGGAGAGGGAGCCAAGGCCACGACGTCGCAGATGGACGGTCGTCGTCGCCGGGTCAGGAGCCGGAGCAGCAGAAGCCGAGGGAATACACGGGAAAGGCTCACCGACTGGCGAAGCGCTTCTTCGTCTCTTGCCAAACTCCTGAAGGTTTGATTTGAGTTCTTTTTCAATTTATCATATAGTTCTTTTAAAGGTGAGTGAGGGGTTCATAGGACGGAAACCTTCGATTCAAACAAACCAGCTTCGAAAGCTGAATTTGTATGAGGAAATTCAGAAAGGCTTTGACTTGAATTTTAAATAACTCGGAAAAGGAAGCTGCAGCTATCAAAGTTTTTCCTCTCTCATGCTCTTATTTTTTCTCAAGACTGTGAAACATCAACTGTATGTCTTCGGGTCCATGAACAAATGATCTTTTTTCCAATCCGAAAACGTACTCTGTTGGCCATGAGCCCTCCATAGCCAGGAAAACACTGCTCCATGAGATTATTCCAAATCTCCTGCATTTTCGGATTGAGTTTATCGATTGGCTGAAGGACGGTGTCCTCGTGTTGGTTGGACATGTGAAGTCGCACCTGTAGACTATTTTGTTCAATGGTTTTTCTAGTTAATGTGAACTACCTTGAAAATTAAGGTTTTCTTAAAATTCCAGAAATTTTCGTAAAGACTGAAAATATTTCCTTCACTTATAAAACCGATAAATTGTTTCAAGAAGCTTTTCGTCTGAGTTTCCGCCTCTTTTAAAAGAAATTAAAACTTCCAAAGCTGCTCAGACCTTGGCAACGCAAAAACGGACAAGCCCCGGATATTTTCTGAGCGATTCTAGTGTCAGTAGGAACTCCAGAGGGGTCCCTTAAAGATTCCCCTCCAGGGACCATTTTACTTCCCCTATAGGGGTTACCGGAGCAAAATCACCGTTACACTCAAGAGTAAAGGCAATTTTTGGGGAGTAAATAACTAAACAATTTTTCACAACACGATAAATATTCGTAAGTTAACCTTTGCCTGTTCATTGTTCTGATAAACGCAGTATTGGCATTGATATTGTTTGACAGAAGCGTGACGGCGAACGTGATTCGTCAAGTTTGAATACCTCAAAAGCGCATTTCGATTATATCATTGAAAAAGACACAATTTCCCACCTGGAAACCATGATTTTGCTGTCACACAATTTACAAACGATGCAGTCGCCATGGTCGAGATTACAATTCCGCTTCAGGTTCTTTGTTTGAATCTGAGCCTTTTCATGATTTATACGCTGGGAGGCAGCATTAATTGGAACCTTGCGCTCTTGCTGCGCCTCGGTGCGGAACAAGTTCGAAACCAAGTGGTTGGGATCGCCGGAGTTGGCAAACAGTGACGAGGTCGCTGCAGAGATCTTTTCTTGGTGCTTCGAATTTCAAATATTATCAAGGTCAGATTTATATATTTTTTTTTTTCTTTGAGACAAAATTTGATTCCGAATTTCAGTTCAATCATCACACGGAATCCTTAGAAAAATATACAGTTAGGCTTCAAAAAAGTTTTCATACAAGGTTAGAACCAACTAATACTAATCATCTTTCACTCCGAGAATATATTGATTAAGATCTTCATTTGGCCTTTTTAAAGATTCAGATCAAAGTGAACAACTTCGGGCTCACACTGATTATTGTTAGAAAGCAGAAAGAAGATATCATGTTTTGAGTTTTAAATCATAAGAAGAACAAGTTCAGTTCTCTTACCTATTCCTCCAATACAAAATTGTCTTTTAATATGCTCCTCCTTATACTAAGGATCAAAGTGAACTCTTAAGAGTTCAAACGGATTATTCCTAATGAAAACAGACCAAATATATCAAGTCTGGAATCTCAAATCAGAAGAAGAAGAAAAGGTTCAGAGCCGGACCTATGACGCGTTCCATGGTCTGGTCGAACTTGCCGGCCACCGAGGGACTGTCGCTCCGGCCACTTCGTGGCGGCGACGCCTCCTGCGAACTTTCGCTGCCCTGAACCGGCGGATCCGGCCCATTCTTGGCGTCTACAGTCGTCGTCGCACGGCGGACTTCTGGATGGTCATTGAGGTCGTTGAGAAAAGTCACCGGAAAGCCTTTCTGGAGCTGAAAATGGGAAATTCTTATCAAACAGCCAACTAAGGAAAACTGATGTTGGAACATTAAGCTTGCTGTTTATGAAATGTTCTAAGAGCCGAAACCTACCAAATCCTTAAAAAGCTGGATGAAATTGCAATTCCCAGTGAGTGCGACGACGGCAAACCGCGGACGTAGCCTTCAAAAGCCTCCGTGATTAAATTCGGTTGATATAAGAGCCTGGTCCAGATATTATCATGACTAATCTGTGAGATTATAGCCCGAGTCTCTCATCAAACTTCTTCGAAGAGGAACTGGAGGTGGAAAATTGAAATCAAAGTTCTCTTTCCTTCGTTTCGAAACCGTTCAGGAAATAAATTCTCATTATTTATTTTTTCATAATTCCCCCAGGCCAAATCTTGCAATCATAAGGCTTTTATGGGGCCGAAGTTTCTAACTTTACTATCCAAAATATATAAACCCCAGTAATCTTTAATTTCCCTCAGAGATTGCATAAATCCGAATAATCACCCCTGGAGGTCGGAGTCTGAGACGGCCGGTAACATTTATGGCCTCTTTTCCCCCCGTTTTCGATATTGCGGTCGGCCTGAAAATGAAAATTATTGCATCGTCGCGCTGGAAAGCCAAAAACGAGGCGGCGGCGGGTGGAGAAAAAGAAAAAAAAAGCGACGAGCGCAATTTGTAAACGTGCGTGCGGCTGAGCGTGCGGGACGATGGTTCCGATCTCGAACAACAACTTTTGAAACTGGGATAGCTTTAAGAGGCCACTATAGAGGCTGAGAAATCATCTGGCTAAAAAAAAAATTCAATTGGAAGATTGCTGAAAAGATAGGAAAAATCAAGTTCAAAGACATGATTTTCCTTTTTTGGCCATCTTCTAGGGGTAAGACAGAAGCAAATCAAATGTACAACTAGATAACTTGAAGCTGAGCATAACTCTAAAAATTTGTTTTTGTAGCCATTTCCGCTTTTTCCTTCGTTCAAACTCTTCCTCAAAGTGCAGCCGTGATGCTAGAAATCAAAAACTCAGCTTCACGTGCAAAAAGGCCAAAATGGGTTATCCCTACGAGAAAAAAAGATATAAAGTTTTTTCAGCGTCGGCTTGAGAGCTGTGAACACTGTGAGAGAGTATAAACATTTTTCAGAATAACTTTTTTGAAAATTTCATTTCTAATCAGCTAATCACACCGATACTTCCGTTGAGCTCTAGGTAGCAAAAAATCAAGATTAACAGAAAAGTCAAAACTTTCTTCGAAGATTTTTTCTTGGAATCAATGATACTCGCGGAACACAGGTGGAGGGATCTACCTGCATCAAATAAACACTAAAGAGGCTCAAGTGATCTATCAAATGGTTTTTTTTCTTCTACAGTGTTCATTTGAAGGAAACTGACTTATAATACGGTCCAGCGCTGTTTGATGAGCTTGGGAGTCGAGTCAAAAAACTTGAAGGAATTTTTATTTTTGATTTACTGAGAGCCAGTTTTTTTGTCAAGATCAAAAACGGCATGAAGAAAAAAAAGGTAGCAAAGTGAGCGGAAAAAGGGGGAGTGTGAGTGTTGGCGACGGTGACGACGACGACGGCGCCCGAGGCATTTCGTCTTCTACCGATCAACGTTAGCGCTGGGACGCGCCACCGCGCGCGTATCGACTGGCCGTTTTGCGCGTAGTGTTCTCGCCGATGCCGATTCTTTTCGAGTCTCGTCGGCGGAGTGTGTTGTGTGGCCGCCGGCGGCAGCCGCCACTCACGCACAACGCTCACATCGCGTCGAAATGAGCATTTGTGGCTGTTTGGGCCCCGGCTTGGGACGTCCAAAATGCTGGAGGGGCTACTCGAAAGCCACTCGGCCCCTTCCGAGCCCGAGTACGTTCGAATGGAAACTATAAACTCGGGAATTTTGTGAATAATATCTGAGGTGTTTGCTCAAAAAATTCTTGGTTCTGTCTGAACAGTTCAAAATGAAAGTATGAATTCAAAAGAAGGCCATCCGGCCAACTAAACTCGGCGCTTTTCAACTGTCTTCTTTAACTTTTAGTGAAAAATGGGGCTAAATTTGCAATTTCAAAACTTTCCTAATCGAACAAACATGAAAACCTACCAGTAAAAACGTTTCATTGTTATGAAACTCGACCAAAAAACATATATCACAGTACAAAGTAGTTTAATATTTGTTCTCGGTGGTACAAGAATTATGAGCCTTCAAACACAGTATGAAAAAAATAAAGTTCAAAGGGTCCTTAATTGAAAAATTAGAATTTGTGTTTTCAGCTCATTTTCAGAAATTCTCAAAAATTAAGTGATCGTTCGTGGAAAAAAAAATCAAACTAACTTGTTTGTAGTCGTCTTTGAAGTAGAAGATGTAAATGAAAGTTGTCAGTAGAACGGAAATCGGAGCATGGAAGCTTTAGTTAGAAATCAGAAATAAATAAAACGGAGTTTTGCGAAGCGCAAGAAATTCATTATAAACTGAATCAAAATTCAATAAAATGCGGAAAAACAGCGAAAGATGAATAAATGTTCAAATATACATTAAAAGCAGCTCACAAATTTTATAAAATTTTAAAAAGAAACGGTATGCGAAGGATCTGCTTGCAGGGAAAACTTTTTCATTCACGCGCAAAACGAAAAGTTTCAATTTTTCTAATTTATTTTTCAACTTTAGAGCTTTAGTTTTTTTTTTCAACTCTAGAACTCAAGAGCTCTTCGAAAGTTTTAGAAAAAAACTTCTATTCAAATTTTTCTCTTGTTGCAATGTTGCACTAGTTTCTGATTCATTATTAGTGTTTGACCAAAATTTTAAAAATAACTTATGAGATAACTTTAAAATTAAAAGAAAGAGAGATTTGAGTAAAAAGTAAACATATAGTTTTATTTAGTCTCTATATTTCTTTTTTACTTTCGTGTTGCTATTATACTCCAATACCTCACGATATTTAGAATTTCGATAAAAATCTATCTTTTTCTCATATCCGTTTCGGTAAGACTAAAAAAAGCTTCTCAAAACGAATATTTTCGTTCAAGTTTTCATTATCCGTTATTATATTTAATCTACTCGTTTGAAATATATCTTCTTATTTTTGTTTAAGAACCTTGTTCTTCAAACGTTTCTTCAATAAAATGATCTTGTCATAATTTTTTTAGAGCTTGAAACGGAATGTCGCCCATTTTCTCTCAATGTCAATGCTGTTAAGGACGAAGGTCATATTTTTAATTTTTTTTTATGAAGATCAAAGGTTTGTACATATTTTACATTTGAATGAGATGAATGCACTGTATTTCTTTTGTTTTTGTCGATTCCTCGAAGATTGGTAGGTAAAAGGTGGTTTTGAAGGCTTCTTTTGGCGAATTTCATCAAGGTTAAATATTTATGGAGCGCGAACTTCCATCCTTACGACCCAGAACTTGTTCATTTTCAACTTTGATGTTTGATTCCAACGGTCCGTTCTTTTTCAACAAGTTGTGGGAGGTTATCGTGATTTCCGCTGAGCAGATTAGCGCTGTAACTGTTTGAAATGCCCCTTTTCCAGAGTTTTCAGAGAAATTTTTCTGTTCATTTTTCTCCCACCATTTGAAGAATATATATCTATGTTACTATTTTGAGCCATTGCCGTTTCAACCGGTTAGAACGGGTTATTTTTGTTTCGAATCATTGTTTTTGGGCCGTCAGGCGGGCCAGTTCTTAGAGTGAATGATTGAACTATTTGGTCAAGGTGACAAATCATTTTTGCCGCTTATCACCGCCCTCCATCAGGTCACTCGCCGTACGTCTTCTCGATTATTTTCAGGTCCTTGGCTCAATTAACCCATCGGTTCAGTTTTCATTGATCCGCTTTTTATATGTTCCTCCACTCTTTTAAAGAATTTTTTTTTCTAAAGAAAATTTGCACGTGAAGTTTAGGTGATTCCCAAACAGAGCCATTCCCACTAAATGACGCCTCGATGCTACCGAAGGTATGAAAAATTAGTTTTTTTGATGTCTCATTGGTTTTTGAATGGAAACCTGTTGTTTTTCCATCTCCAGCATTACTTTCTTGAAATAGGAATCATATTAGATTGCAAATCTTGTTTTTTGAATAGAGGATGGGTTATTTCAATTTTTTCAGAACAAGCCTTATTCTAATAATAATAATTTTCATTGAGCTTCTGAGAACATTCGAGCTTCGTTAGTAATCATGCTTCATTTTTAATTGGTTTCCAAAAATCTCCAAGAGTTGAATAAATACATTCTTTGAGATTTTGAGTCAAAAAAATTTAGCGCTTTTCAATTTTTTTCGTAACTGTTTAGTCAATAAACCACCGTCTCTACGCAAACTAGAGTGTATTTTCTCAATTTAACGAAAGATCTCAACACGGGGAAAGTTTAAAGTTTCCTTTTACCAAACAATTACCTTTAGCTTTTCCGTCATTTTTCTTGTTTGATTATTTTCTTTAATCATCGTTTTTTTACTAACTCTTGGCACCGGGGTAGTTATTGTAAAAACATAATTGTTTTTAAAGCCTTAGCAAACGTTTCAGTTTCTGAGCTAGAAAATACTATTTTTATTACATCGTGAAATTTCACGTCTGGAGTTTGGAATTAAAATAAACTTGACACCACAAAGTTCGAAAGCTAGATTTTTCTCGAAAATCACTGAAGCTCATAAAATACGAAGCTTTCACTATTCTCTTCCAGAATTCGTTTTTTATGCACCCATAATAAAAAAGAAAAAAAATACTCAAAGTTGATGAAGGAATTCTTTTCGCGTACAGAAATATTTTTAATCATCTTTTTGGTTTCAATTTTTGAACTTTCAATTACTTTGTTTGTACTTTGTGCTTGAATTTGTTCTCGGATGTTATGAGACTATCGAAAAGTAACCTTTGCTCGAGTTTTAAGAGGAAATAAAAGAATGGCTGAAAAAGAGTCGCCCCGCCTTGTTTACTTACGCAAAAGGGCATCTAACCTGCCTTATCGGCCGACCAACTGACTGATATTTAACGCCAAAAAAAGAGAAAAAAACAGTGAGTTCATGTCGAGTCGGCTCTTCTTCAGTTTTTTTAATTTTATTTTCGTCCGACTCCCGTGGAATGTTTGCTGAGAGTCTCCCCTTCGGAGCAAAACCCAACTGACTGAACAGCTTTTTTTTTCCTTTTTTTTTCCTTCTTCCCGAGTTCGGCTCTGAGAAATAGCTTCACCTCTTCATTGATTTCGGCCGCCCCCTTGTCCCGCACTTGTCCCTAAATTTCTTGTTTTTCCCTTTTTTGGCACTTTGAAGGAGACTTTCTAGGTTTAAAAAAATGGAAATCTTAACTAATCTTTTCGGAATCTGTCGTTAGGAGATGTTGTAAAATATTTCACAGATTTCTTAAAATTATGATCGATGAGATTACAGTAAAAACACCTTTATCAATCAGCCTTTCCTATATATATATATATATATATATATATATATATATATATATATATATATATATATTACTGTGCTTTTTATGACTTTTTTTATCACGAATTCCAGATAGAAGATCTACTTTCTGAGGTGTGAATTGATTTTCATTTATGATTAAAATTCATTCTTTTCTATCTCGAGAGTTTTTTTGAGCTTCCAATTCCTAACGTGTCAGTGACTTTTTGTGACAAAGGCAGATTTCACGTTTCTTTTTTTCTTATCGTCTTTACAAAGCTTTTTTTTTGTTTTTTGAAGTTCATACTCTTTTTTGAAGACTTTATATTCAAAAAAATTATCATTTTTAGAATTCGCAAAATCATTTCTTACATATGAATAATAAAAATAAGGCGTAACTAAACACTTCACGAAAAATGAGCGATTTTTTTCCTCGTAGAAAAAACATTCAATCATATTCTGCAGCCTTTCTTCCGTTTGAATTCTTGAAAAGTTTCAAACTGATTCTTGTTTTTATTTTAAGATTTGAACTCTTTTAAAGTTTTAAAAAGTTTCGCCGCATCTTTGTAGTCCCAAAACTAACGCACCGAAGACGCCAAAACAAATTCTTTTTTTTCTCGTTGGAATTCCAGAATTTCTGTTTCTTCTACTAGAAACTTACGATCCCTCTAGGTTTTATGGTGTTTTAGAGCATGCGACCATGTGATTATGGGAGAAATTTCACGGGAAACGTTGTTTTATACAGGTTCCCGCTTGAAATTCAACTGAAATCGAAAAAAAAACAACATCGTGACAGAATTTACACTATTTGGTTGCTTTTCTCGCGTGACGACATCTATAGGGTCACAAATCTTGTTAGTTTAAAGAATTCTCAAGGTGAACTCTGCCCCTTTTTCCTCCTTCTTTCAGTATTTTTTAAGGTTTTTTTCTTTTTAAAATAACGGCCACCAAAACAATACGCCTCAGGGCTCAATGACAAGAAAAATGTGTCTAACAAGCTAAAAAATGACGAAGTAGAAGTAATTCATAGCTTCTGACTTTGGACTTGACCTTTGTTTTTAGTTTAGTATCTGAACTATTCGAGGAATGCTGTAATCTGTCATAATAACGATCTTCAGCCTTGAAAAATTGGAAGCTTGCGGTGATGAAATTAGAAATATGGAGCTTGGGGTACCTGAAAACTTTTTGTAATGATCTTTTCAATTTCTTCTTTCTATTAATTTTTTTAAGTGAAACTGAAAAGGTTTAAACATTGTGAACCTCCGTTCCCAAGCACATGTACATGAAGCGAACAGGACCTTTTTAGATCACCTATTTCCATCTTCTCTCACTTTCCGAACCTATATATTCTCTTTCTTTACTGTCGCCTGTCAACGCACGTTGCCGTCTGACGTCTTCGCCTTCTGGGTTCTGACATACATCGACGTCATCGACGTCATCCGGCGACGCTCCAGAAGCGCCGAAACAAGTCGGGTCGGGCGGTACACGTGAAGCCGCCGTGGCGGGGCGTGCTGTTTCCCACGGACGGCCTTCTTTTTCCGGCCAAACTCCGCCCATCGAGCCTTTTTTGCATGGATGATTCGTGTTCTCCTTGGAAAGATGTCTGTCGGTGTCTGTGTATTTGCAACACTAATTGATCACTGAAATTTGTTTTGAAACGATCACTGGAATCGTGGAGAGCGAAGTAAAGAATTTATTTCGAGTTGCAAACTAGCGGTGAACGGAGCGATTCTCATTGCAAGAGTAGTTGGAATGATACGCTTTTTGTGGATGGATTTGTAGCTAATTAGTGGAAGTTAGTGACAATAATCTCTGGATTAGGTTAAAAATAATTATGTGCTATCAGTCAGAAGTTGAAAGTTTACAAAATGACGTTATCAATCCATCTAGTTTGATGATGAAGCTTGATGAAACATTAAAAAAAAGTAAGCTTCATATTTCAGCCAAAAATTCGAGAATATATATCAAGTTTATTCGATCAATCAGTTTCATGAACAGGAAATGTTTTAAGGCTACAATTTAGCTCAAATAGATTAGAAAAGCCTTTTGGAGCTCAAATTCATCAGGTGAGCTATCTTTTTCAATTTTCTCAAGCCTCTGATATGAAAACCTGCTCCCGAATCGATATCTTCTGTATTTAGCTTCAGACTGACTTTTGCCCTTCTCTCATAGTTTTTTATCCCTTCCGCTGTGTAAAACGTTCGCCAGGACCGAGTCTTTCTCATTTGATGCTCTTTCTCTTCGCCAACTTTTATCGATTTTCTCCGCAAAATCACTTTCTTTCCCGCCCCGTCGGAGGAAAAAAAGCAAAGAAATAAAGGTCGGTTTCTGTCGCGTAAATTTCGAATTCATTCCTCTTTTTCAGGGATAAAAAACTTTTATGTATTTGTCGTTTTCTTTGTTGAACATCTCGTGGTTTTTCATCTATTGTGCGGAAATTTTTATTTCTTTATTATTTCTTTTCGATGGAATGTCGACAATTTTTCGGGAGAAACCTTTTCAAAACGCGAAACCATTTTTCCTACTTAAAAACTCGTATTTCAATGTTTTTAATGCAATAAGGAGAGATTTTTTTTAGTTGCCTTATCTAATCGATCTATGGTTAATGAGGTTCAATTGGTTTGACCGGTCAAATTGGTTAATTTATCCGAAAATCTCGTTTATTTGTCGCGAAAGCTCTGCTGAGTTGATTGAACTCTCGTTCCTTTAATTCGATTCAGGCTTAACTAAAGTTCAAGCAGGTGCTGTTTTTCATGATTTTCAAGTTTCCGAAAGTTTCTTATAACATTTTGTATATTATTTATCCAGCAAAGAAAATATTTTAGATCTACTTCGCTCTCTCAAAATTGTGATGGTAATTTTTTTTTCTTGAGTTCTACTCTCCATCATAACTTCACGCCTTTTTTAAAAAAAATTGATCTTAAAAACTTGGAAATGAGATTAGTGAAAAAAAAATTTGACGTAGAGAAACGCGGTAGAAGTTGTATGAGGTTGCTTACTGAGAATTAGAGAACAGGTGTTTTTCCTATAATTTTTAGTAACCAATGCGATTTTGTTCGAGGTTTGAAACGAAGTCATAAATTTTTACTGACAAAGCTATAAATTTCTGAGAAGACGGCCAAGTCGTTGATTATCAGGTTGATGAGGCTAAAGTTCTGTCAGATCCATATTTCGAAGTCGCCTTTACTCTTCAGAGATGAGTTTTATTTTTTTTTGCTTTGTTCTCAAATGTTTCTTGTTTTATTATCGGGTAGCCCTAAAGCAAAGTTTTTTTTTTAAAATCCGACCGTAACAAATTTTAAAAAAACGTCTCCTAGTCAGTTTTTCAAGTATCCTTCCTCCTCCACGCCTTCAGTCTTGGAATGTTTTATTTTTGAAGCCATTTTATAACGTCTGAGAACAGATTAATGATACAAAGTACGGACATAACGGTTCATAAAACAAGTTTATCATAAACTTCATCTTACGCAGAATTATCCGAAAGGATAAAATCAAACTTTTCAAAATTCTGTCAACCCTCTCCGTTTTTCAAAGCTCTTCTCTCCTCCCAGCCTTCTGTCTTGAGGTATCTCATTTTTTGAAGCTGTACTTCAGCTTTTATGATGTCCGAGAAGAGATTGATGACACAAAGTACGGATATAACGGTTCATAGTTCAAAAAGTAGCGCGAAACAGGCTTTACATCGGGCCGCCGCCGCTGTCGCCGCCACACATGCACGCCGTCTGCGCCAAACGTTTCTCTGGGTTCTCCTCGTCTCCCGTCGCATCCTTCCACGCCAGTCTTCATTCTTTGCTCCGCTTTTTTTTCTCTACTTTTTCTCGGCTCCGTCTGCTTGCCCAAACAACCGAGCTTCTGCTAGTACTCGCCCCGTTTTGACTCCTTTTCAGGTTCTCCTCGTTTTATCTACCTTATAAAACCTCCCTCTCAACGTCACGAGATCTGATCGATTTTTATCGATAATGTTGAACGCGTTTCCCTTTCTGTGCAATAGCTATCGCCATGTTTCCTTATCAACTTTACCTCGTTTGCTGCAGATTATGCGATTTTTCAAGTTTTAACCTCTCTCAAAGGGCTTCTTAAGGTTATATCAATCAAAGAGAAGCTTGGATTTCATTTCAGTTTGGAAAATGTGGAGAAGTTCTCATAAAGACGAGAGAGTCCAACTTTTTTCTTTTTTAGGCCATTGATCCTTTGATTCTATGAACTTTGTACGAAAAACTTGTAAGAAGTCTCCTCAATTCGTATAAGACGGCCATTTTCTGAAGTTTGTCCTTTGTTTCTTCTTTTTCAAGAACCAATATTATCCTTAATTTCACGCAGTGAGTTTACCGAGAAAAACGAATTTCAGCAGCACCTGCCGTTCAGTTCTCATTTCTGAGTTTTCTTCAAATTTTTGCGCTTTCCTTGGTTTTTATACTGTTTTCCTGATGATGCCGAAAACTTTCTTTCATCATACTTTCAAATCTGTACCTGATTTATAGATTTTTTTTTTTGATAAGAATATCAACTTCTTGAACGTCGAATGTATATCCGTTCGCTTCTTATATTTTTTTCGGATTATTTCGTATCATTTTATAATCGGCTTTGATATTGTTAATCTCCAAAAAACAAATCGTATTTTGCAGATTAATGCCTAAGGCTGATGCTGAGGCGAGTATATCGCGTAAAAGTTCCATGACTTCCATCGCCGCAATGGCGACTTCGTGTTCGTTTCTTTCTTTCTTGACATTTAGTCATTTTTGTACTCAATCTGTCGATTATCAACCCTGAGGAAAGTCAAAAAAATAAAACAATGTCTTTTTGGTAAATTAAGTTTCATAGAAGGGATTTCGTAGGCTTTCGCGAGTCGAAACGCGCTGGAATTGTGAATAGAGATCATAGATGGGCAAGTACAGAACTCATTCAGCCCGGGAGGAAGAGTTGGCCCACAAAAAGTTTGGGAAATTTGAGAATTAAATCAAGTTTCAACCTCTGGGAGGTCGTTTTGGTCGAGATAATACAATTTTTTAGCCTCAGGGAGTAGTTTTAACTTCAATTTAGAAAAACTTGGGAGGAGGAGTCGACTGCCCAAAAAATGGTCTGACCATGTATGATAGAGATTAACTTAATAGCAAAGCAAGTCCCTTTTTCGATCCATGGCCGTCGGACTGGAAACTACTTGCGGGCGCCTTCATCTTATTTCACAGAAATTGTTCAACAGATTAAAAGCGACTTAATGGGTCATTTTATGTGATGATTACATGTCAGGGATTCAGAATATAGAAAACACGAAATGAATTTCAGATATGTCAACGGAAACTTGTCGAGTTTGTGGCGACGGGAACGCCAAAACGCATTATGGCGTCGTCACTTGCTTCGGATGCAAGGGATTCTTCAGAAGAACGTCAGTTTCTTTTGTTTCGAAAATTCAACTTATTAAATTTTTTCTGCTATGATTTTGTTTAAAGCTTGTATGTAGCTTATTCCGCCGCAGCTTGTCACGTTTTTTTTTCAAATTACCGTATACGTTTTTTTTTCCGGTAGAAGTAGCGTACACCTTTTTTCGGCCAAAATACAGTAATATTTTTTTAATCTGGATATCATGTACAAAGGCATAAGTTTATTTTAAAATTAAATTTTTCTTTTTCTTTTTTCATCTTCATATTTTTCACTAATCTTTGAGTTTCCAGAAAAGTCATATTTTTACGTGTTATTATGTTAAATATGGTTTTATCCGAAAATTTAGACCCCTTCAGTGTTTTGAAATTTTATTGTGTGAGATTTTTTCAGAAAGTCTAATTTCATAGTATTATCTATTCATCCGTGTTTCTTTTTCCAGTTTGAAACGTCCGACGGAGTACCAATGCAGACATAATGGCACCTGTGTCGTTGATCGACATGAGAGAAATTCTTGTCGGTTCGTTATTTAATTCGATAAGGTTTAATTTGAACTTCTTTTCGATCAAATCACTTTATTTTTGTTTGAATAACGAAAATTCAGGTACTGCCGATTCAAGCGATGCATCGAAGTGGGAATGGACCCGAAAGGTTGCTTTTTTAGAATTTCGATATCTAACTTAACTCTTTGGTTTTCCGGCTTTCTCTCTTCAAATTTCTCACGTCTAACAATCGACTTTCCTACGTTTTTTCTTCACAAATCTTGTTCAAAAAGTTCCTCGTTGAGTCTTTTTTTTTGTTTTTCGAGTCAAGCATCGCTTTTTGCAACAAATTTTAGTTTACTGAACATTTTATAAAATTATCTTTCAAATCACCTCTCTCCATCACAATCTCACTTCTTGGACCTGAAAGGGGTGCGTCTTTTGAATATCTTCGCAATCCTTCTCTTTATTTTTTCACATTTATTTTCTCTCTTCTTGGAGGTCATTTTTCTCTGCGGTTGGTAACCCAATGAAAATCGGCCACAAAATTCATTGGTGTACCAGAAAAAAAATCCTGAAAGTCTCAACCTGCAAAAATTCCTATTTTTCGAGAAACAAAGCTCTAAAAATGGCTTATTTTAACGATTTTCTTAGACTGTGAGGTGTGAGAACTAGGAAGTTGTGCCAGTTGAAATCTTCAGAATTTTTTTCTGGTATCTTAATCAGCGCTTTGGCCAATTCCTAGGAATTTCCAACCCCAAGGTAAAATGACCTTTTTTGTCGATTCTTATAAAAAAAAAATTTAAATAAAAGCTGAGTTTCGGTGTTTTCAGCCGTGCGACCTGACCGCGACGCCACCGGCCGCCATTACCAGGGCCGTCAGCGGCGGTCGAAGCTGTCGACGGAAGACGAGGGCGAGGTCGATGCGGAGTGGATGCGCAAGCTTCCCGTAGACATGCGCACCACCCTCATGCAGCTCCTCAACATTGATCTCATTGTTCGTTGTTTTTCTCGATTCAAAGTTCCAATAAAGTACCTCTAGAAAACACTTGAATGGGAGTTTTGGCGAGGAATCAGTTGAGCGTAAGCTTCTACTAATTTTTGTGGAAGGATTCGAAAATTCTAAAAGACTTGAAGTAAATTATGAAGCGGGAGTAGCTTTTCTAAACTTTTTCCATATTTTAGCTCAATTGACGTTTTGAAAAAAAATCTACTTTAAATTTTTCAAATTTAAAAAATTCAGGTTGGGGGAGGAGACGCCCATACGGACCCGACGACGCTCTACCCTCTGCCGTTCACTTCAATTCGACAACTCTTGGAAGATCCTTCCTTGCTCGACGGCAAAAGAGTTGAGGTCTGACTTTTTGATAGTCCTTCAGAAGGTTTTCTAGTGAATAAATGAAGATATTACCCTGGGAACAGTCTCACTAACGCTATAATTTTCCTGAATTGGCGCCAAAACGCGTCTTAACCGCTTTGCACATGTAGCTGGTTCACGGCTGGCTTGAGCCACCGAAAACTGGTCTTGATACGATAATAAAAGAGGTAGCGCCTGGCTGTGGAGAGTGCAGACAGGCCACGCCCAAGCTAGCCGTGAATCTACCATACAGTGTCAAAGTCGCCGTTTCAAGTCGAAAAAAAGATATATATATATATATATATATATATATGGGTCTAGATGAGGTACGAAGCGTTGAGGGAAGTCCTTCCGGACGAGATGCCCGTCATCGCCCACAGACGTCTCATCGCCATCATCGACTGGACGGACCACGTTTTCGACATGATGGACGTTCACAACATGGATGACAAGGTATACACAAAGTCAAGGGCGAGGGAACAACTTTGAAGTACGAATAATGGTGCAGTTCAAGTTGATATTGCAAAAGTAGCACGGTTCTCTAATGTATCCTGATGAACGCCATTGTCCCCCTAGGTTAGAGGAAAACAGCCTCTACAGGGGGACGTAAAAGAGTGTTAGAAAAGATCCTCAAAAGGCCGCAAACATTGCCCCTATAGGGACCGCTCTGGAGCTCCTAAATGGTCAGTTCGCCACGGTTTGCAAGAGCTTGATTTCTTTGAGCCCTCCTTCTCACTCGGCGAGCCTCTCAGAGTGCCGTGCTATTTTTTTGTTTCTCTGAACTCGCCGGTGAGGGGACAGAGAGACGCAGACACGCAAAAGCCTTCAAGTCGCTACTAAAGGACTATGCCAGAGAAGATAGACTTCATAAAATGAAAATTATTTTTATTGTTGCAAAAAGAAATCGAATGCTCTATGACTCTCTGCAAACTCAAGCAAACCTTTGTTGATAGACTACTGAAGCTCATTTTTGACAAAAAAAAAACCAAAAATTTCTTAATGTTTCTTTAAAGCTGCTGATGGTGAAGAACGCGTTCGCCCCGCTGACGGTGTTCAGCTTCTGCGCCAACACGGCGCGATCGACGAAGCGACGCGATATCGTGTCGATGAACACCTTCGGCTTCATCGGTCGCTACACGGCCAACGCCTGGAATGAGCCCTAGTAAGCTTGAGAAAAGAAAAAATGTAGACATTTTTTGCTGACTCGAAACTTTCTAGTTCAAAGGCAAGGGTGGCTTGTTTCGTATGCGACGCGGCTTTTGGCGGGAATTTGAGATATTATAAGCGTTTTTCTTCTTGTTTTTGATAGTTTCCTTGTAATGTTAGTTGAGTAAATAAAAGTTGCGCAACTTTTCTTTCATTTTTCCCGCGATTTGACCTCGAGTTCTCAAGTCTTGCCAATCTTTTAATAACTTCTTCCACGTCGCCAAAAATTGATTATTTATTGGAATGAAGATCAAAATATCTCGAAATTGCAGTCACTTTGCCAATCACCTTGCCGAAAGATGCATCGACGAGCTGATCGAGCCACTCCGGAAAATGAGCCTCAAAGAGGAGGAGGTCACCCTCCTCAAGGCCATTATTGTCCTCAATCCCTGTAAGTTCAAGAGATTTTGAAAAAAAAATTTTGAGCTTTTTTGAAAAGTTCAAAGTAGGAGTTATCCACGGTTTATTAAAAATTTCATGATTTTCTTAGAAATTGAGACATTTTTTGTGGGCCAGACTTAATTTTAAAAAAAAACTCATGTCTTGCCTTTGTTTTGAAGATTTTGCTAGTTCAGAGTGTCGTATTTTTCTCAAAAATAGTTTTTTATCCACTTATTCGACCAGAAGTTTTATCTCCTGATTTTATAATTTTAATGCATAATTATGTCTTCTTGCGATTTCAAATTAGAAAAGAAGTACGATTACTGGAAGAAGTTCAACTTCAGTTGTGAAAAACATGTCTTCGGACACGTCGGAGGCGATAATGGACCTCCGGGATCGGATACAGGAGACGCTGTACCACGTCGTCCGCGAAACCCATCCCAAAGAGGTGGCCAGCAGTCGTTTCGGCAACTTACTGCTTTTCGTTCCGGCTGTTATGGTGATTTTTTCTTTCTCAGTAGGGAAGGTAGACTAGTGATATCAACATTTTTCGTTTTTAGAAGGGGAAAAGAAAGATTGCGGCAATAGATTATGGAGTAAGTGACTCTCAAAGAAGTTGGCGATTCAGCAAGTTTTTTTTTTTCAATTTATTCCTGGACAGCCCAGAAGAATATTGATTGGAATCGTTTTTTTTTGTTTGCTGCAGTAGGCTCTGAAAACAATATTTTAAGCTATGTTTCTTCTAGTTGAACTTTTTTTCGTGTACCTTTTCTGAAATAATCGATATTTTGCGGTATTTCAGATGCTGGGCAAGTTGATTATCGAAAACCTGACGTTCGTCGATTCGTTCGGCAACATGGTGGACCGACTGATGCACGACCTTTTGGACGATTCCCCGACCGCCTCCACCAGCTCTCCCAATGATGTAAGATTGGAAATTTGTATGAAAAATAGGTCAGAAAAAGTTTTATCTTTGGAGTATCTTTCCAAACACCTGTCTTTCAAGTTTGATTCATGGTTCACAAAAAAAAGTCATCCAGAGCTTGCAAAATATTCCGGTTAGTTAACTAACTAAACGGAATATCGAATTCTCACACTTTTTGGGTAAAATCAGTCATTCTAAATTTCAAAAGTTCATATCTCGGCTCGAAATGCTCAGAATCAGGAACACTAACATTTTTTTTACGTTTTCAGGGGATCTTCTTTCCTATAGAGCCATTTGGTATATTCAAGGACCATTAAGATTTTTGAAATATCGATTATTTCGGAGTGAATTCATCATTAATTTAATTTTTGATCCGCGAATCTCTAGTAGTCGCCAGGAAAGCGTTGAAATCTTTGAGAATCTTTTTGATCAAATCCATTAGCCGATTCGTTTCGTTCGAAGTGATACCGATAAAAGATCAAAAATGTACTTTTTGTTATGACCTTCTCTGAAAATCTTTTTCTCTAGAAATCAGAGAAATTCACTGAAACTGTGTTACGCAAAAACACGCTCTTTTTGATTAATCCAACTACTCCAGAAATGATTTGCTTTGAATTAAATACAAGTCACGATATGAACTATTTTCTGCGAAAACCCTCATAAAATACTGATTTTTGCAGTCGAACGGCGTCCATAACGTCGAGATGAACGGCTCAGAACCGCAGTCGCCCAAAATGAGCCGACGTCTTTCGGATCCCAAAATGGTGCACTCGTCGAGCTCTTCGAGCGTCGAGAGCCTCAACTCCTTCCCCTGCACATCAAACTCCTATCAGAACAATGTCGGATCGTTACCCTACAAGTATGCCCCCAAAAAAGAAGACTTTTCAAATCAACATCCTCAGTTTGTCCTGCAATTCGTTGCCTTCGCAGATGACCCAGTTTGATGTTGCTCTGAACGGAGCCTCATCCATGCCGAACCTGGAACTTCAAGACTGCGACCCTGACTACAACATGACCATCACCCCGGACATGTACAGCGGTGAGTTTTTATGGAAAATGGGTGATTTTGAGCAACGCAATAGCAAATTTGCCCTATGGAACATGAGCCTCTGACCTTGCTAACCTTACGGCCCAGACCTTTCTGAGCGATTCAAGGAACCACTTAAGAGTACTGACGCCCCTGAAGTTGTCCCTAAAAATCCTCAGAAGCGTCCGGTTTATATTATCGCAAGTCCGAGTTAGTTTTTAATAAAAATTTCATGACTAGGAAATTAAAATTTTTCCAATTGAGAACTTGTGTCTGAGTTTTAGAACTTGAAATTGAGCCTCCCCTTTGCAAAAAGCTGAAAGCTGGTCATAAAGATCGATAAAAAATCAATTTTTCTCATTTTCAAAAGCTCCTTATTTGAAGCAGAAATTTGTTTCAAAATCTCAAAGCTGTCAATAATTTCAAGCCCTTAAGAATAATATTTCAAGTCATTTAGAAGAAATTTTATAGTTTCGAACCATCGGAAACTCTCCTACCCCTTCATTTTTGTAGGGTTGTCACAAAAAAAAAACAAAAAGAGCTTTTTTTTCAGACATGCGACAAGCGATGACAGCCGCCCACACGGTCGACGGTAATGAGATCGAACAAAAGACTCATTCGCAGGGCGAGTTCGCGAAACTCGCGCGTCGCGATTCCGTGCCGGCGTCGCCGACCCAGACGCCCATGTTCTACATTTCGACGGTGGAGACCGGCACCAAGCACAAGTTCACCGTCACCACCACCTCTTTCGATAAGTCAGTGAATGTTGGGGGAGAGGTCTTTCCAAAGAAAACTTATAACATTTGAACTGAAACTTTCAAAGTTCTTAAGAAACTGAAAAGCTGAAAAAGCTGCCTTTATCGTTATGTTTGAAGTTAAAGTTGGGTTTGTTCTGAAAACTTTCCAGAATACTCCTTGTTGTACCAGATGAAGCTCCTGAAAGCCTCAACCTTTTTGTAGTTTCTGAGAAAAGACATAGGAAGTTTGTAGTTTTGAGAAAATCATCAAAGTCTTCTACTAGCAGACTTTGAGCCTTCATTTCTTGAAAACTGAGAAGATGTGCAATTTCACTTCTTCAGAATCTTCATAAGGGACATCAAGGAGTAATCTGACTGGATTTTAGGGAAATTTGAATTCCAAAGGAAAACCTTGTACCTTGCACCTTGTACTTTGCAAGTAGACCCTTCTTATAAATATCCAAAACAAGATTTGCTGATTTCAGTGGCTACGCGACCCCGAACGGACAGATGAATGGACATGGCAATGTTCAGCAGCAGCCACCACAACAACCCCAACAGTTCATGAACATGCAGCAGGGAAATCCCAACGGCTACGGAATAAACATGCAGCCGCCGCAACAGCCGCAGACTCTGTGCAAGACAACGTCGCTCCCTCCGCAGTACATGCAGCAGCAGCAGCAGCAGCAGCAGCAGTACGACGCCAACTTCGCCCCCATGGAGTTCGAAGAGTGCAATTATAATAACTATTGATTCATTCTTTGTTGTTCTCTGTACTGATTCAAGTTTCCAACAAGATCGGGCATTTCACTTTACGCTTAGGAATTTTACGAAAATTGGCCAGAAGAAATCGATGTATTTAGTCTGTTGAGATTTTTTCTAAAGGTATAAGATATTTTGTGCAGAAAAAAAGGGGCAATTGCGTGGCTATCTCAAATGAAGGTCCTGAAATTTTCTCAACTCTCAAAACTTCCTGGTTTTCTTTTGATCCTCGAAGATGGATAAAATCATCAGAACGCGTAAAAATAGGCCATTTTAATGCTTTGAGTCGTGTCAAGAATACTGATGTAGGTTTAGACTATCAGAAGCTTGCCGGTTTTCAGAATGCTCCTAATCACAAAATAAAATGGCCTTTCTTGTGATTATCCTTTTGAAACCCATATTATGCACTTTTTGATTACCAGATGATTAACCTTTTTATCTCTAGTTTGGTTCCCAGATGGTTCAGCCTTTTATCATGTATCGGCTAGATTTTGCTAATTTTTTGGTTTATTAACTGCCTTCGGTTAATCACTTTTGATAGTCAGATCGACATCGATTTCTTTCCTTCTCCTTATTTTGGGTTACTGTTGTACGAGAGTCTGTCTAGACCTTTCAAGAGCATTTTTTTGTTCAACGATTTTCGTCTTTATATCTTCTTGTTACATTTTCCTGTGTGTTGCCGAATGTTGAGATTTTGTTTTTCCTTTATCCAATTCGCAATTTGGTGCTGAGGTTCGTTGCCATGTCAGGGAATAATACGATGTTAGGCATTATACAGTTGTTCCCATCAAAATTCGATTTTACCCTTGATTTTGACAAAAGATTATATGGATAACGTGAATTTTTCAACCTTGTAAATTTTTGAGTTTGTAATAAATTTCGGTTCTCAACTTTTTTCACGATAGTTATTTGTGAAATTCAAAGAAGTTTACATGCATATGCTGTGGTTGAGGTGAGCTTTTTCTTGAAGATTTTTTTTTCTTTTAAAGGCGCAGGTCATTTCCCGACCTCAGCGCCTTTAAATAACTGAAAAATACTATTTTCAGAATTTAAATTTCAAGTCTGCGCTCAAGCTCCGCCCCTAAAGGCGCAATAAACCAATCAGAGAGCGAGCCATTCATAGAGCGTTTTCGAATGACGTCACTTAGCTTGACAGAAAAATTCTGAGCAGACTATAGTGAATATGAGTTGACTTGTTCATTTTTTCCATAACATTTTGGAGAGTTCACAAAAATAAGAACTGTATTCACAGTTTGTCGAGCTGTTCAACAAAAAAGAACCATTTGTTTGCCGCGAACTTTGCTGGAGAAACTCTTTTTCTGCTCCCTCAATTCTTTTACTTTTTGGAGTAAACAGAGCATGGGTGGAACTCTTGGCGACGAGTACACAGCCGAATGGAAAGGAAAACACGAATTGCCGCCCGAGAATCTTCAGTTCCTTCGGAGTTGTTCGAGCTGGCGGCGGGATGGTCGCCGTCAAGCCCCAGGTACGCCCGCTTTTCGATTATTTTCTTTCATTAAGGGGCCAGATACGTAGCTTTTTTGGTAGAAAAGCTCTGCCAGTAACTATGATGAATTGTGAAACAAAAAGTTGGTCAGTAAATGAGTATATTTTTGGTCGAATTCATGATGAAGAGGGAAAAAATATCGAAAAATCTTCTTTTTCGCACCATATCACTTTTTATTGGTATGAAACTCTCACAAAACATTTTTTTAATTCTGTTAAAATCATAATAAAGTGTGCCCTCGAGCCTCAGAAAAAAAATTTTTTTTCTTGGCGCTCTCTTACTTTCAGGGTCATGATAAAGTGTAAAAAAGCATAGACAAGGAAAGTAGGAAAATAGGAAAAGAAACTTTCAAATTTCCGAATAATGAAATGGAGAATTTCATTATCCACTTTTCAGTGAAGAAAAAATGTTTCCCAGCATTTTTAAATTCCTTTAACAATCAAAAGTGGCGCTATCATGTTCAAAGCTGACTGTTTTCAAAAATTTTTTCCTGAATTTTCTCCGCTTCTGTGGATTTACCGACCTGTCAGTGCCGCCAGTTGAAAGTAAACACGAATGGTTCCAATTCTTTGCCTTTTTCCCGCTTTATAAACATCTAGATTCCTCATTTCGACTGAATATCTGCGCCCTTGAAGCTTCTTACAAATGCTCATGGTATGACTTTTTTTCAAAATCAAACTCCTTGATAAAATCAAAAAACTGCTGTTGAATAGAAGAGAAATGAACTGGCTTTTTGGTTTCGGGGCGGATTTCAAAAAGCGTACCGGTTGGGGTTTTTGTGAGGAAAATGGATTAGCCAAAGCTTTGGCCGGGTTTCCCTGCACCGTAGCGTGCTGTGCTGCAACCCTCTTCAGCGCCAAAAAATTATCCGACCGTCGAAATTAACTGAAATGCGCCTTTTCAATACCTATCACGAATATGAACCGGTACGTTGTCATTATTTGCTTTCTAAAGGGATTCAGTTAGATTAGAAGCCAGTTCTTCATACTGTTGAATGGAAAAAAGAAATCTCTGATCTGAAAAGTTCAGCTTCCTTCCTGTCTAATTGAAAAAAGGAAGCTCTTTTTTTCAAGATCCTGAACAAGTTTCTTTTTTTTCTTTTTTTATTAATCGTACCAAATAAAAAATTAACTGTTGTCCTTGTGAGCAGGTTGGACGCAGCCGCAGACTAAATAAGAATAAGAATGCGAAATTGATTTCTCAACAATCTATTTCATTTTCAAGTTTCTTTTGCAACGAGCGTATCATTTTTTGGAAAATTTGAAATTTATAGCAAATAATTCACAGAAAGTTGAATAGTTAGGGCGAGCACCAAACTGAACCAATTTTTTGTACGATTTTCTGAGTTTGGGTATTCTCTTTGAAGTTTTGAAACGAAAACGGGAAGTTAAGACCGATTCCAAGCAAGAGAGCTTTTAGGCTAAACTTGAGGTTTTTCTTTGAAATTAGAGGCTTGAAATTCATATCCAATTTTTTTTCAATCACTTTTGAGCATCCTATGAAGTCTGTCAGAGTTTTTTTAATTGGAAAAAGTTTTTCACTTTTTGGCATTTTTTTATTTTTTTATTTTTAAAGGGTCTTTTTTTCGATAAGTCAATAAAAAAATCTATCTTTCGCTAGCTTTTTTTAAACTCATAGTTTCGAAAAAAACTAATATTATGCAATTTTTTTGAAAGCTACAAAATCCAAATCGATTCATATTTCGCGACATCTCGCCACATCGCGAATGTTCGATTTGTATAGGTCTATTCAAATCTATTGTCAATGGTTTAATATATGCACATTTTTCAACCCTATAAACATACCGCTTTTTTGGTTTCCTGTGCTTCTGAGTAATCTTTTCCAGGTGTTTTTCGCCGAGCTTTTGTATGCTTCCCAGGGTGTGGTGTCAAGATTCCGGACCGGAAATGACGTCACTCTTGACTCATCGTTTAAGATTTCCGGATTACTCTTAGTCAGCAAGAGGAGATAGTTGATTTTGGAAAAATTTGCTCTTGAAATGATTTTTTGACGGGTTCTACTTATTAAAAATCATCGAAGTTTTTAGATAAGGGGCTCCTAAAAATCAAAAAAAAAAGCTGCTTTAAATGTCTATTTCAAGGATTCTTATACTTTTTTTACGCCTAACTTTAGATTAGAACCATATATTTTTTGAGATCGCATTTGATTTTCCACTTACTCTGGAAATTTCTCATTTCTGAACCATGTCAACCCAATTTTGCGGCCAATAATTTTTTTTTAAAAACTTTTCGAATTATTTTCCTTTCTCATCTGAAAAGTTTCTGAGTTTCTTCTTTAGCACAATCTTGAGCTACATCAATTATAATTTAAACCCGGAATAGAATTTAAGTTTGATCTTCTGCTACTGCACATCAAATAAAACACGAGATTTCAGATTATTCAACATTGGACGAATAAAAACGTGTCCGGACCAATGTGGGTCAGTCCCATTATTTTTTGCCTCTCTCGAAATGACCGTCAGGTTCTCTGAGTTACACCCAACTGGTTATGGACTTTTGTAATTTCTGTTTGGTCAATCAACTTTGAGTAATAATTTTTAGTTTTCCAGCTTGCAGAGAAAAAAAATTGAAACATTTTCTAATTTTGTAGGGGTTCCGTTTGAATTCACTTATGGAAATTCTGTTTGTTCAAGTTATTTTTCTTATATTTTAAAAACGATTTGGAATCCCTTTTGTTTCAAAATCCATCATGAAACTCAAAAAACGCCGATTTTACATCATTTTTCCATTCCTTCAGTGGAGTTTGGCAATAAAGTTTGATGTCAAAATAGGAAGTGAATGGAAATGGTTGAGACACGGCCGTAATCCACAATTCGTCATGCACCAACGCATTCGAAGAGCCGGTTTTCCCGTCCCATGTGCTGTTTTGTATTTGTAATCCGAAATATGTAACAGGCCATGGAACTCAGTCAGATTTTGTGTTCCGATTTCGGTTTTTTTTTGTATTTGAAAAATCAGTTTTCAAAAAGAGCTCTTTGTTAGTTTGATAGAGTGCTGAATTTATTTAGATCTAAAAAAACCAAATTTTACTGCAATTTTAATCATTTTGTCTCTTCCGCGTTGCTTTTCATCCACATCATTTTTCAAGAGGAGATGGGGATATATTAGAGTTTATGTTAACTATGAAGCTTCTCCTATCTGAGATTACCAACAAAATCACGTTTTTTTTAATCTAAAAACGTGGAAATTCATTCATAAACATACTTTCGAGGTTAAGGAGGCTACAGCTTCGAAAAATACTCGAGCTTATCATACGGATAGGCTTTTCATCAAAATTTATTCAAAATATGCACAGTCGAGGCTATTTATGAAAAGCGCCGCCAACAGGTGAACAAAACAAAAAAGGCTCCCTGGAACAACAATGGATCGATCAATGGATCAGGTGTTGGGTGGCCTGCTTTTGTGCTCTTTAGTGGCTGCCTGCGGCGATTTTCTCCAGTCATTGTTGACACACAAACAACACCTCGGCCCGATGGGCTCTTCGGGCTCATTTTCGCCTATTCCGCGAGGATTATTTTTGGTTTGGCAAGGCAGCGAGTGATAGCACAGATTGAGCAGAACGGCCGCAAAGGCAACTTCGAGGAATGTATGCTCCAAGGATAACTTTTCAGAAGAGGCATGGTCTTTGCGGTGTTTCTCAGAAGAAGTCTCGAAGGCAGATTGAAGTTTGAACACACAAACTTCAATCTGCCTTCGAGACTTCTTCTGAGAAACACCGCAAAGACCATGCCTCTTCTGAAAAGTTATCAGGAGCAAGGATAACTGTTCAGAAGAGACATTGTCCACGGGGTGTCTTTTTTTTTAGCAAAACTTCCGGAGGCAACTTCGATGCATGCATGCTCTGTCGATAACTTTAGGTTTGTGCGAGGGTCGGCCCGTCAGCCTATCGGACCCCGGCGATTTCCCAAGCCCGGCCGTAGAGAGGCCTCAAGCAAAAATGGCCGGCCCGGCCTAAATAGCTCAATTTTTCTTCAAGTCGAATGTCAAGCTTTTTTTTACGAGAAAGTGATTTTTTTGCTTATTGTTTCACATAGAGCTGATAGGAACTCTGATTTAATGAAATTTAAATTTTTTTCAAAGCCTGTCCTGGCCCGAGCCCGCGCAATTTTTTTTTTCAAGATGAGGGCCCAAAGCCCGATCTGACGCACAAGCTGTTGAGAGTCCTGGACTCTTGTATATTTAGGTGTTCAATAAATACTTTCTTTAGTTTTGAGCCGATCAAAGAAATCTAGAGCTCCTTGTTCACAGTTTTAACAAGTTCTCTCATTTTTCTCAATGACCTTCTCTTCTAGGATGACATCGGAACGAGATTCCTTGTCCCAACCAGTCATTTAATTGCGGCTTCTTCTTTGGCCGTTTCTAGCGTCTCGTTGTAAGCGACGGTCTCAATTGGTTGCGTTTTTCTTCTCTTTATTCTTGGCGTTTAGATCAATCTCGTTTGGTTGAAGCTAGAAGAAAGACTCAAATCCAGAAAAAGTGAATTTAATTTAAAATAGGCAAGAAGTCAAGCAGAGAGCTGATTGAAAAGGGGATTGAAGACCCCTATATATCTTCAAAAATGAAAAGTCCAATTTTTCGAGGACTTGATAGAATAGCCGGAACCTGTGGCTGTTGATTACGCTCCATGGACAAATTTCTTTTTAAGATTTAATGAAAGTTTATTTTGCTCTTTTGTTTAAGGAGCATTGAGGTCTAGAGGCGAAGAGCAGTTTTTAGTTATTTTTCAGACCATTCGAGACGATTTTTGAGCAGAATTTGAAATTGGGAAAACACACAGTGAGAACCAGGAAACTCACCCAGAATCGGCGTGTTTTATTATTATGATTGTCGCCGACGGCACTTCAGAATGCTGAAGTCCCTCTCGATTCGGCGCGAGAACACATCACGTCGAGGGCGGCGTCGTCTGTTTTCCCCCTTCTCCTCATCCAACATCACCAACACTACCACCACCACCAGCACTATCCAGAACGCCCATTTCGCTCCTCTGATGGAACTGGAATCGGCCCATGAGGCGCAACAACCCTTTTTTTCTCCCTTCTACTTCTTTTACGGCGGTCCTCCTTTTTTCCGGGTGTGTCCGAGGCGAAGAGGCGGTCGCCGATCGGGCCGGCCCTAATTGACAGTGAGCTGTCAGAGTGTGTGGACGCAGAGACCGGCGCAGAGCCCCCAGGATTTCAGCTCGGATTTTTCTGTTTCTTTCAGTCATTCATCGTCAAACCATTCTTGGATCTCCTTTTACTTCTCTTCATTGGGAAACTTCAGATTTTTCGCTTTTTGGATCTCTTCAAGGGCTTCTTAGCTTCTCCTTTATCAGATGTGTCGGATTTTTCTAGATTTTCGAACTTCTTATCTTTGTTTAGTTTTTATGAAGGAGTTTTCAGACCATTTTTGATCTTTTCTAAAGCAATGAAATAGGAATTTCCGCTTTTCTCTGATTTTTTTTTCAGCACTACGATGATAGTTATTTTTTTTGAAATTCACAACCAAAACTTTTGCATTAGTTTTGAATTGACCCAAAAATTAAGAATCATAAGGAACCAATTTAATTTTCAAGGACGTTTGAAACGTAGCTCGACTATGAATGATACAGTCGATCAATTTTTTATCTCTAATTTCAGAAAAATTAAAAGTTTAATAAGTTGTATACTTACTGACTTATGAGCTCATGATCCCTTGTCTTGTGGGTCTACGCTTTACGGCTGTGAAGCCGCTTTTTCAATGCGCAACCGACCAAAAACGATTTGAGTGTGAGAATATCTTAAAAGTGAGACGCTTCAAGCCGCTTAGGATTCTTTGATGCTTCTCCTTTTGCGCTATAACTGTGACTGCTTTGTTGGTAATCAGAAAAAAAAGAAACGGTTGGCTGTAAACGTCTTTCGAGTATTTAGAGTATTCGGACGCCCCCAAAACCAGATCCCTCACTTGTTTTCCGCCAACTTTTGTCGTCCCACCGGCAGAATTGCGTATTTTTTCACTAGCGACTCTTGAAAAATAATTCTCTTGGATGAATAAATTTCGAAGATTTCTCCTTTATAAACTTTCGATTTCAGTCGGAACTGATAATTTTATATGAATTATTGCGAAAATTGCGAAAAACGAAGTATAGCTGACTTAAAAGTTGAATCGCCCGATTTGAGCACTCTAGGTCTAAATCATAATTTTTTGACTGAATTTTTGATTTTTAGTGACTAACTTCTTGGGTATTACAGAAAATGGGCGTACGCTTCAATGAAGCTGGTTTATCCGAGAAAAATTACTTTGATGTAGAAATTGTGGAATTTCTGTTTTTGAAAGCCTTCGTGCTGTTTTCTTTTTAATCACAGTTTTGAACGACTCAAGAAATCGATTTCATTATATCCCCAGCGCTTTCAAATTTTGATTATCCATAGATGGAGCATGAGCTTCTTACTCTAGTTTCATTAAGGCTTTTTTTTAATTTGATTATTTTTTTGTATCGCACCGTTTTAGTAATTTCCATCTATTCGTCACACCAATTTCGAACCGAATCCTTGTTTACAAGTCAGTACAACGTCCTTGAAGTCGGAGAGAACTCGATTTTTTCCCTGTCGACGTTCTTTTTTGTCGTGTTGTTTTCTTTGGGCCGCTCACCGGATACATGCAATGTTCCTTGAAGATTGTTTGCTCTCCTGCTTCGCGACCTTATTTCTTTTCAAACTTCTCTTTTTCCTTCGAAAAGCCAATATACAAAAAAAAAGTTTGAAGCTAAGCTGTTTTTTGAATTCAGATTGCCATTTTTAATGGGCTATTGAAGCTCAGGGTTTTTAGACTGAACTTCGTTTTTCATTTTTGCGGATTCTTTCAAATCGATGGAAAAGAGCTTGAACTTTTTTCAAATCATGAAAAATAGGTTCGGTTTTGCTTTCCTTCTATCTTCAAGAAACTCCCTATTGATCCATTCCTTTTTTCAGTCTTCTCCATTACTATAAGGCTTTATTTGAGTTTGAAATTTTTCAGGTACATCAACCACGAATGAAGGTGTTTACACTAGGACTCGACGAGAAGGAGAAGCAGAAAGCTGAAAATGCCGAAAACGACGCCGCAGCTACAAAAGTATGGACTGAATTTTCAAAAAATTAATAAAAGAGGTTCTCCAGATTCCAATGGAAGCGCCAGAGCTAGCCAGAACCCCGCCGCCCACAAACGGACCAATTATTTTGGCCAGAGGGCCTCCCAAGCGGAAATATGGCTTTGCCTGTGGATGTTTGCAATATTTTCAAGTCCAGACGAACTTGGCCTTTTCAGTGGTTTCCTGGTTCATCTGCGCCTTTTGCGTCGTTTTACTCTGTCTGGCCATCTCAGAAGTCGCCTATCATCGTCAACGCGATCAAGCTTTCCTCCGTCTCAAATGGTAATTTTTTGAATAGTGGTCGATTTTTCTTGGTGTTAGTATGATTTAGGTGATATTGTTTTAATTTTCTGGGCGCATTTGGAATGGCTCAGTGAAGAAATTGGTTTGCGGTTCTCGTTAGAGTTAAAAGCTTTTTTTGGTTTCATTTTTATTCACCGAATCCCAGGAGTTTATCTTGTAACTATCTTGATAATACTTGAAAGTTCGCTCCAATGGACAATGTCTTTTTTCTTTTGTCTTTCCTGTATAGTGCGTTCCGCGCGACACGGTCATCTTTCAAAAGAACTGCAGAAAACATATTTACCGCGAAAACAGCTTTTTTCGAACCTTTGGTCTACAAAACGGCAAAAAAGGCAGTACAAACATAGGTCTGGAAGCGAAGTAGGGTCGAATTTGAACAAATTTGACATACAGTCATTTTGGCAGAAAAAAAAACATGACAAGCTTTTTGAGAATCTGTAAGAGGTGACCGTGACTCGCCAATAAAAGTTGTTGGAAAACTTTGAAAGCTTAATTTGAACCTTTCTTGCGATTTTTTAATCGTAAAATTCCAGGGCTGAGCTCCGACAAAGAATGCTCGGTTACGAACTTCTTTCTCAGCAACAGGAGTTCGACCGGATGGCACTGGAGAAAAACTCACAGTTTGTTCCTGTACTCGAAAAGATTATCAATTTCATTCGTTAGGATCCAAAGTCTCCCCCTGAGAAACGAAAAACCCGAGGTGGAGGATCAGCACCTACAAGCGATAAAGCCTGTCAATGAAGATGAACAACAGGTTTGTTTTTTGGACCATTCAAGTACTGATTGACTTTACAGGACCAGAAGCTCGGCTTCCTGCAGGCTCTGATGGAAAATATCAGGAAAAACGCCGAGAAACTCGGGCTCAGCGGCGACATGCAGGTGCACGTCGTCGAGGTGAAGCCGGTCGGCGAAAACGACATCAGCGATTCTGAAGACAACGTCCAGCCCATGGTTCGAGTTGACACTTAAGGGGTCATGCTGCGTATGGCGTGAATGAGTATCCGAAAAGGGAACGGGTCAACTTCTGATCTTTAAGACTCACACTTTCAATTTTAATGAAATTTCAACTTTAAGTTCATTTACGCTCCTTAAACGCTTATGAATACGGTTTATGGATCAATCAATCAATCGTTTTTCTTCACCTCGATTAGACGATGAACGAAAACTTTTAAATAAATTTGATCGATTCATGATTCCTTTCAAATTATCTCATTTCTACCACCCGAGTGGTCGGTCTTCATTCCCGCTCTCTCCTGAGATTTAATCCGACGCCCGTCAGCCCTGGACAAGCTGGGCGCCGTACTGTTCCTACATGGAGAAGCAGTGATCGTCGGAAACGCTCGAAAACCGTCTACTACAATCACAAGAAAAGCGAGATGCTCTACGCGCCGTCTACGCTTGATCAACGACAGTTTCGCAAACCGACGAACAACTCTTCAACTATTCCATGATTCAGCAGAGTACCTTCTCTGAAGACTGAATAAAAAAAAAAAATTTCAAAAAAAAAAAAAATTTCAAAATTTCATGATTCCTTTCAACTTCGGAAGTTTTTTTATTGTGGTTTGAAAATGAGCTTGTAAAATTCAGTCAAACTTTTGTGAGAAAAGAGGCTAAAAATGTATGGTAAGGGAATCAATGGAAGTTTTCAAACCTTGTGATTTTCTAACCAAAAGATTCGAATTTCAGTCGCAGCGAGCGATCGACGACGGCTTCGGAGAAGTAGCGATGCCCCGCCAATTCGGTCCTTGGCCCATGCCCAACAACGATTACGAAAACGAGTAAGTTTTGATGAAACGCGACAAATTTCTGATTGGGGCGTGTTTTGATCGGGGTTTTCCTGGACAACCGATGGCTATTTTCTTAATTTTTTCAAGTGCGCTCTAGCGAACCGCCTCTCTGCCTCACTTTTTCTGCTTCTCTACTTATGAACGACAGAGTGGTCCCTATAGGGGCAACCTGAAGGACCTAGAAGTTTCCTCCTTTAGGACCATCTTGCCTATCCCTACAGGGGCACTACAGCTTGCGAAAGTGGCTACTCTAGAAAAGCATGCTACACTTTCACCATTATTCATCAATCGGTCATGTTTTACTGGTTACGTCTTTTTGATTTTTCTCTGACATGGGGCGCCTAAAGGTCGCCACAAATATTTCTCCGACCAACACTATTTCGTCATTTTCTCGCAGCTAGATAACGAAGAAATAGTGTGCGTCAGAGAACGGATTGAGGCGCTCCATTTCAGAATTTAACGGAAAAAAAACTCAATGGATTCCTATAGGCACTACTTACGCTATAGGGGCTTGTCTGACTCTGAACCTCTACAGGGATCACCGAAGTTTTACTTCTCTAGAGAGAATTCAAATGTTCCTCTTAAAGAATTTTCTCTCTAATCCCTCTAGGGATCACTCTGGCGCTGCCAAGTAAGGTTGACCATGGTTGTATTTTTCGGTGAACCTTGTAAAAGTTTCTCAGCGGCTGTTTTCAGCTTTAATTAACGTGTTCCACGCTCCAACGAACAGCAAGCTTCTATAATCTTACTGTAAGAAGCTATTTTTCCATTCTCAGGCGGCCGTTCGGATGGCAATTCGACCGTCGAAGCATGCGTAAAGGGCCTTCTCCTCTTTTTCCAAGGTGCTTCTAAATGCTTTTTTTCGCCAACTAATTTGACAACTTAAAGCTTAATCTATCATCAAAATTTCATCATTCAGATACGAAGACTATGAGGAGCCGCAAATGAGGATCACTCATCATTTCGATGGGGTTTGGAAGTTTCTTCAGTCCTTCAAAACTCATTGTTGTTAGTTTCAGGAGAACCGCAATCCTCAGCGCGTTGTCACTGAACTTTTCGGCGAAAACTCCCCTGACATGTACCGAAATCTTTTGAACGATGATCAGCAGCAAAACGGGGTGAATCTTTGAGTATTTTGAAAACCTGTGAACATTTTTGCCTCTCGCTTGAGTAAAAATAAGAGAAAATTACAGTAGTATTTATTCAAAGGTTTCGACAGATATGATTTTAAAAAAAGCTGTTAATTATATGGTTATCTTCTTTTTTCGTAATAGATGAACCAAATTACCAACTAAACTGTTGGAAAAAAAAAAAGTACCGAAGACTACAACGCTGTTTCATGAACCCTTTGAATTTAACAAAAAAACAAAAAAATTTATTATTCTGTTCTCTAAAAAAATTATTTTTTTCCACAACTTATTGAGAATCGCGTGTTCGAAGTTCCAAGATAATTGATAAACCTGAATTTCTGAAAAAAAAAATTCACATAGAACGCTTTTGAAAATTCACAAATAGGTTTGCGGTATTTAACATTTCTCTAAAAACCGCTTCCAATCTTTATTTCTGCCTATTACCAGTGGAACCAGCAGCCTGTCGAACAGCCTTGGAGCTGGAACCAGCCCAAACCGCAGCCGCAGCGCTGGTGGCAGCCCCAACAAGCCGAAGTTTTCACGAATCGCTGGGATAATGGCATTAACCAACATCCCCAGCCTATCTTCCCTCAATTCCAACAAGTGAGGGAATTTAAAGGCTTAACCTTTTGCCTATTGCACTTTCCTTGTGTGGAAATCTGATGAATAGTGGGGGCTCTTTCAATACGCCTCCTAGAACTTTCTGTTAATTTAAAACGATGAAATGGGAACCGACCAAAATAGCCGCTACCTGCGCTAACTTCAACTTTAAGAGGTACGAATTTTCAAAGTTGGAAAATTTGGGTTTCAGACCTAAGTCCTACCAATGTTTGAACTCCATCCACATTGGTCCCAGTTTAACCTTCCACATAATTTTGTCAGATTTCCAACCCTTCGCCTATTTCAATTCCCTTGTGAGGTATAAATATGTTCAGATTTTGAATTATAAGTCGTCGCTTAAGCTCCGCCCCTAACAGCGCAATAAACCACTTAGAAAGCGTTTAGGAATGATTTCATTGTACTTGGCGTTCAAACTCTGAACAGACTATAATCCGATGAAGAGTATTCTTATAACTTCTCCCACATCGGCCTCTTCAATCCTCCTTTTTCAGCCTTCGATGGCCGTCCCATCTCTCGGAAACAACGAAGTCCAGCAGCCGTGGTACATGAGCGCCGGCCAGCCGCAGCAGCCTTCTTGGAACGAACTCGACGCCAATAACAACGGCTGGAAACAACAGGCCAGCCTTCCCCTTGTACAAAACCCCTAATCAACCAAAACACTAATAAAACCATTTTCCTCCCGAGTTTTCGACGCATTCAAAAAGAGGAATATTCGAAGAATGGATTCATTTTTGCAAGTGAAAAATTGAAAGTTTGAAAAATGACTTTTTGACGAGGTGTTTGAAGGAAAGGTTGCGCTTTCATTTATATTATTCGGGTATATTGTTAATAAGCTAGCATATATATATATATATTTATCAAATTATTATCAATAATCAGTTAAACTCTCAATTGATTGGCGAAGACGACTGCTCCAAATTTTTTTATTTCCCTCTGAAGACTATTACCAACTTACCTTTAACCATACTAATGAATACCCTGAAATTTCAAAATAATTGATAAATCTTGGTTTCTCACCTTTTCATAAGAAATAAAATTATCATAGCTTTCCTACGACAGCTTTCTGGATTTTTAAAGCAGCATAGAGGAAATTCAGAAAAGTTCCAAGGCGAAGAACCACCCAGCGGTATTCCTATTCCTTTTCAAGACCTATGAGCCTTTGAAGCTGCTCAAAACATGTTTTAAAGTTACGAATCCAAATATTTTGGGATTTGCAGGACATGCCGTTCCAGCCGCATCCCTCGGCTTCCGCTTTTCCTTCTTCCGAACCTATCCACTGGGTTGACAATAGCGCTTCCCGCAATCCTTTTGAACGCAATGTTTGTCTATTTTTCTATCAATTCTTCTCAAAATAGATCTTGAGGACCAATTCAACGCTCCCATGGACGTGATTTCGGACGGTCAGCCTGAAACTGTTCAACAAAATAACGAGCCGATAGTGGAGTCAACGGCCATCGCTTCATCTCAAGACGACGACGCCAGCAAAGTTGAAAAAGAGGCTGAGGTTAATCTTTGCTGAATCTCTGAAGAATAATGCTCATGCTTCCAGAAAATCATTTCCCCAGATCCTCAACTCGAATCCATTGACGAGAGCAAATTTTTGCCCATTCGATCTGATGAAAAGGTAAACTAGAAAGTTTACTCTTTTCTCAAGGCTGTGATTCTGAAAACTCCAGACCTCGCTCACCAATGACGACGTCGACACGGCTTCTCATCTTTTCCAAATCGATGACCCCAACAGTTTCAAGCACTAATAAAAAAACCAAATAAATAAATAATTTTTCTTCGCAAGAAAAAATTGAAAAATCGTATTTACTTTTAGCTACAGAGCACACTCTCACCGAGATCGCCTTTTTTTCTCTTTTTCATTTTTTTCTCATCTTTTTTTCTTTTTCTTTTTATTCACTTATAATCTATTTATTTATACATTCATTGTGATTTGAGCTCCCGGTTACTTCTTACTAGTTTAGTTTCAACAATTATCGAGATCTCTGTTCATAGTTTCCATGTAAACTTTTCTCGACGTTCTACTTTTGGTGAAAATCTGTTTTTGTTTTTTTTTATTGCGCTGTATAAAGTTTTTTTACTACCGGTTGCATCAATTAATGATTTAAGAAGATTTTTCTGTTTTCTATCTGTGTTTAAAAAAAAACGTAAATTTTTTAAATTTGTTACACCGGAAGGGTCACCGGCTCTTCCGTGTAAGCTTTAGACGTGTTGAAGGCAGACTGTCATGAAGTCTTTATTCGTGAGCCTCACACGCGTGTGGCCAAGACGCGTGCAGGGGAACCAAGTGAGATACAGGCGTGTCTGCCGGAGCAATTACACGCCGAGAGCATCGTTCACACATGAATACAATAGAACGGAGAGAGATAGTATTCCTACTGTAACAAATTTCTAGGTACCTAACATGTTAACACCTTATCTGAGCTTCTCAACATGTTTTCTTTCGTACGAATGAAAGGTTTGATTTTGAAAATATCTCAACTTCAAAAAGTTTTTAAAGATCATTTATTGGCCGAAATAGGTCTCGGAATGGAATTTTGCGTTCGCGAAATTAATTCAAATTAAACTTCCATTTTAAGTTCGCTGAAATTTATTTTAAATTGAGAAATTCTTGCTTTCTCAAATTGGTAAAAACTTTTAAAAACCATCCATCGTTCGGAGCGCTTCCTGATAAAAAAAAAAGTCGGAGTTTCACAGAACTTTGTAGTAAAACAAACAAAGTACAATCCAAAGAGGATTATCGCTGTTTTCTTATTGCAGCAAAAATGATTTATCACCTGATTGCGTGCAAAAAGCTCCAGTCCAAACACCAATAAAGTTTACAAGAAAACCATTCCGTCAGCACTGATAATGAGCGAGATAATTATCAGCAGTTCACTTCATTCCATTCCACTCTTAATTTTTTTTTCCCTAATGACTTTTTTCCTTTTTAGAAAATCTGGCGTTTATGTTTCTCAATAGAAAACGGCACGTGGGGCAACGAACAAAGGCCGTTTTTATCTAAATCTTCTGTAAACACTCCCTAATTCTCGGTTGGGTTTAGTTGAATCGAAGAATCATCAACCCGACAGACGGACGGAAATGGCCGCTTCTCGCAAGACTTCCCGTGAGTTTCCATGTCGTTGAAGTCAAAAAGATGTTTTTCAAGCTCTCTTCCATCCATTATCACGACGGCTACACCTATTACTTCTTTGCATGTTCGGGGTGTTCTGTTCGATGAATATGAACGTCAACTTTGCCATCTCGATGACCTGTATGGTCAACAGTACGGCGATCGCCATGATGCACCAGAGCGCCTTGAACACAACAGGTGAATTTTCGCAGAGATGAAAGAGTTCCAAAGGTGCGCTTCTTCATTCATTCATTTCAAGTGTTTATTCGCCATTCCGCAATCTGCACGACAAGACCATTTTTTACTATTTTCCCGCAAATTGTTTTCGTACCTTCTGACTAATACCTTTTAATCTGATCAGAAGTCGTCTTCTAGAAGCAAATAAACTTTCAAGCTCTTTTGAAACTCCTTAACCGAAAAAGTTCAGAAGATGACCTTCTCGGAGGCCTTCTGGAAGTGTCCAACGAAACGGCCTGCGGATTCGTCAGTGCTGATGGCGCCACGACTAGAGTCCTCGATTATGGAGTAATTATCGTGAAATTAATGAAAAAAAAATCGTTTTTTTATTAGGGATCGCTAGTCTGGGATCAACACGTCCAGAATCTTCTATTTTCTGCCGCCTTTTGGGGTGGAATGGTCGCCGTCGTGCCTTCAATCGCCATCGTTCAAAGGCTTTCGCCCAAATATTCCTTTTTTTGGGTCATCGTCGTCAAGGTTTGTGTTCCTTGTAAAATTTCGAATGTTACATGTACATATACTGATCTCGCCAACGGCGGGAGTCCGTATGTCTTTGAGGCTTCTCATTGAAAGCAGATTGATTTTACCTTCTCGGCGTGACCTAGCAAACCACGTCTTCTACTGTATCTTGTCTTGTACTACTAGATAAAACTGTCCTTCCTCTTAAGAGGCTCCCCTGGAGTTTGTGCAGATTTTGAATGTCGATTCTCTCAAACTCCGCCACTTATTCGTGGATCAAACCCATCAAAGAGCGAGCGATCCACAGAGCTTTTGCTGGGGGCGGAGTTTTCTGCTTGACTTTCGAAATCTGAACAGACTATAGGACTACTAAGTGAAATCACTGAAGTAGTCACTGAAACCACCTCAATGGAAGCCATTGAATAGAAGTTTATTTTGTGCTTGAAACGGTTCATAATCGAAAAAAAGTGTTGAATGATGTGTTTTGACCAACTATATTTGTATTAGGATTTGCGGCGCTTACCCGTCATTTTGAAAGAATCATTTCTTTATCGACAAAGTTTCAGGCGATCGTTTGCTTCCTGACGCCATATTTGGCGTTGAATCATCATTACTACGCAGTTTTCATTGCTCGGTTCTTCCTGGGCTTTGGCGAGGTTTGCATTCTTTTTTATTTTGGTCGCTTAATGATAGGATCCAGGTTTTCGTGTACCCATCAATCAACACAATCGTGACGTCATGGTACCCGGTGGACGAAAGATCTACCGCCGTCGCCATTTTTACCACAGGTGAACTTTTAAAAGCAGTTTCGGTTGAATATAATATTGATAGGATTTCAGATTTTTTTACCTTTGATTCTTTTTCGCAAATATGATTTTTTTTGGACTGACCCGGTCCCGGTTTCGGGCTTCTTTTTTTTGCGAAATATCTTGCGCAGGCTTGAGCCAGGATTCGAAGGAAATTTTTAAATTAAAAAAAAAAGTTTCATCCCCACTCATAAATTTCACCGAAAAATTTTTTATCTTTGTTACAACCGTATATTCCGTCAAAATTTGGGTGAAAAAAAGCCAAAGGCGTGACTCTTTTCGAAAAAACTTGAAGAAAATTTACACTCTTCTGGTCGGTTTGGTTGAGAAAAAGGCCGGTTCGGGCTTAGAATATGGCCAAAGACTGATATTCTGAGAGGCAGACTCTTGCACTAGCCTGATGCAAAATGGAAGCTCAAAAATAACTTTTTTTTTCCTATCTTTATCAACAATTGTTTTTGAGGGAACCAACTGGCGTTGTTCCTCGGAAGTCCGGTGGCGGCCGCCTTCTGCAAGTCTCAATGGGGCTGGCCGGCCATCTTCTATTTTTCGGGTTTTTTTTTTGTTTTTTACCGAGCTTGGCAAAGACCGTGTTCAGGACTGATATCTTGTGTTTGGTGCATTTTGTGGGTGCCGATCGCCTCGAACACGCCGGACGAGTGCAAAACGATGAGGCGAGTGGAGCGCGAACTCCTCGCCAGAACCACGGCCATCAGGAAACCGTCCTCGGCTATTGTTAGTGAACAAGCTAATAAAAAAATTTCAAAACTGTGCGTGGTAATGGGGATAAATCACATAGTTTTAACTTCGATATCCACGCGAGCCGGCCACGTTTTGAAAAAAAAGTAGAAAAAAAAATGCGGTACAGATTTTTGCTCTGAAAACCTGCTAAAAGGACTGTAACGCCACTTCATAACATTTTAATGAACTCCGATGGAATTCCGTTGCAGAGAAAACAGCCGGTTCCCTGGGGTAAGGTGCTGACAAATCCAGCCTTCTTGGCTCACCTTGTCGCTACCTGCGCGGTTACTGTACTGGCTACCGTATTGATGGTCTACCTCCCGACCTACTTCAAACAAGTTCTCATGTTGGGCGTCATGGCGGTGAGCTTTTCAATTCATAAAAACCGCAGCATTACTGAAGACCCCGCTGACTTTTCATTCTTGACCTCTCTGTGACCTATTTTCTCTCACTGACAAGGTCAGAGAAACGGGAAAACAGTGCGTGAAATGTGAGGACAGAGAAGTCAGAATGTTTCAATTTTTATCGCCCAATAGCTCAGTTAGTAGAGCGGAGGACTAGAATCATTAGGTATAGCTGATTCACGGCTGACTCGAGCCATCAAAAATGGGTCCTGACGCGATGAAAAAAAAACGAGTCAGTTCCTTGTTGGTAGAGAGCGAGACAGGCCATGTTTTAATATTTTTGCCATTTATTTTATCATTTCAGAACGGCACGTTTGTCTCAATCCCAATGTTCTTCAACTTTGCATTCAAGCTGATTTGGGGAATGACGGTTGATAAGCTGAAAGAGAGAAAAATCTTGACGCCGACTCAATCCGTCAAGATTTCTCAGTGTCTGCGTTAGTTTTCAATTTTTTTTTTTGAAACAGAGAAATGATCTGCAGTACCGTCAAGAAAATAATTGAATCAATTTCTTTTTTCAAAATTTGAAATTTCAGAATGTTTTTTGGGTAATTTTGATTGTAAGGGCTGTTCTACTGGGAATAAAAAAAAAGCTAATTTGGGCTTTTAAGCCTGAAACGGATATTTTTTCAGCTTCGATCATTTCGAACTTATTATATTTAATTTTTCAGCCTCCTTCGGAACTGCGATATCGCTAACTCTGATAGTCTTGTTCGTGAATTGCGAAAGACCGGCCTTGGCTTTGTTCCTCTTCGTGATGGTCAACGTGTGCATCGGTGCTCATACTAGGCAAGGATTCAATAAAAATAACTTGCGAGATAAAGACGATATCGCTTGCGAAACTCGCGAACATGTCGCTCTGTTCTTTCGCGGGTCTTGCATTCTTTTTTTAGGACACGACCTTGCTTTTTGGAAATTTCCTTTTTTTTTTGAAGGCGTCAGAAAAGCGAAAGAGACACGAGATCCTTGCGAAGACAGTGACGTTTTTGCGATATCGTCTTTCGCGCTAAACTCGGCAGTTTTCTTTGGGGTTGAAAGATGGAAGTTAATGATAAAAGCTGCTCATTCAGTGGAGCCTACACCTCGCTGCTCTCGTTGGCCCCGCAGCTGACCGCCTCGATGTCGTCGATCAGCATCGCCATGTCGATGATCGGCCAGCTCATGACGCCCTTCATCGTCGGCGCCTTCAACACCTCTGTTCGCCTTTCTAATCAAACATGAAATCCTGAGATATTTCAGGGCACAAAAGCTGAATGGAACATGGTTCTAATTGTGGTCGCTGGGATGAGCGTTGTAGCCGGCGTGGTCTTCACCATTTTCGGATCTGGTGCGAGATTTTATACTGGCTATCTTGAAATTTTTCATTGGACCGAGAATGGGAAAAATTTCGAAAAAAGAGATTCTAGGCTTATTTTTTTCGAATCCTTATTGCTAGGAACTTCCTAGGACCTCGGTAACGCAGTTTTAGGGGTCACTTAAGAGAGCCGCTGAAGGGATCATTCTCCAAAACGTCCGGTTTGCGTTACCGAGGTCTCTATCCGCTGAAACCTCTGAATTTAAAGTCGGAAATGGCCAGGTTGTATTCGGAAAAAGGAACAGAAAAATATAAATAACATTTTCATTAAGAAATAACCAAATAAAATCAGTGAATTACAAACAGGGAAAAAAATTTCATCGTTTTCTACAAATCAGAGAGAGGCAGATCTTTTGGAATGTGCTTATATTCGTCCGTATCATCATCATAATCGCTCTGGTCGTCGTAGGCTTCTTCTTGATAGGCCTCGAGGCTTTCCGATGCATCTTGAGATGCTCCATAACCGTGACGTTCGTCCATGTCCAAAGACCATATTAGCTCGCTGAACAACCTTATGTTACTAACTTTGGTTTCAAATACGTTTTCTTCACCGATCCTCCTTGTTGCTCATCGCAATCAGTAGAAGAGAGCGTGCCGACGACAGACTGAGCAAGGAGCTCTTTTTATTCGAGTCAAGAATACCCGCTGACCTAAAAGAGTTAATTGAAAAAGCAATCCAAGGTTAGCACTGACGAGAAAATACGTTCCGCATCGCAGCTAGAAGCAGGAACACAAAGAAATCGTCTCGACATTTTCTCCAGAGTTGGGTACAACGTTTTGTGTGCCGCCCACCAATCGAAGACCACACTGTTGACCTCAGGTCGGAAATCATGAACAAGACGTTGTCTATAATTCTCGAACTCGAGCTAAAATTTGAAAAAAAAAAACTTTAGAAAGGATAATGCTGCAAGTACCTTCAATGAGTCAGTCGTTCTTCTGTGTATTTGAGAAGGACTAGAAAAAAACGAAAACTCTTTTTTTGGTTCTTCCTTGATAATTTTTGGCGTGGCCTGTTTTTTGGCTGCTGAAGTAGCAATAAAGTTTTTGTGTAAAATAAAACTGAAAACCTTCCTCCGCCACAATTTGCAAAACGGTGTTGCTCCATTCTTCTTCGGTCAAGATTTGATGATTGAAGGCGAATCGCGGGTCGAATAAGGAAGCCTTTTGCAAATAGGCTGAGGAGAAAATCTCAGCGCAGTACTGCTCCACATTCTGACACAGATCTTGGGAGAACAGAGAGAATGGCGGTTCAGTTGGTAGTCTGGGAACAAAAATTTTTCTGAGAAACGGATATCCGTTCATACTGTGACAGTTCGTGGAGTAAGTACTTCAGCCAAGGCAGAACCAACGACACGGTGCTGTCAGAAGCAGAAAACTGCACATTTTCCCATGAATAACTTTGAAAAAGTTTGTTCTTCACATCATACCGTTCGGGCGATTCGGTTGAAAGGCTCCAACGCTAGCCGGAGGCTCTTCATAAGCTCTCTTTCTTCCTCAGACAACGCCTCGAGCCCCTCGTTCTCTAACATCTCGTTGTACGCGACAAACTGTAAAGCCTAAAGGTCACCGATCTAGTCCGAAACAACACACCGATGTCTCAACGTCACTGAGCATTTGAAAAAAGCTGTTCCACCTGTTCTGAACATCGTCCGTCGGTATCGCCTTTGGCAAACTCTTCTCGGTGTAATAACTGAAACGAAGAATGAGTTTTAATTTGGCGACATAGCCTAAGATATACCGTTGATATTTGTCTCGGTAAGACTCAGTGCGGTCAAGCCTCTGCACACATCTTTTCATTTTGTTTCGAACATTCTCGATGGCTTCGACTCTCAGAGTTCTTTGAACAATGAGGTCTAACAAGTTAGAAGCACAGGGAACACTAGTAAATGTCTTATTTTTATCAAAACCTTTGAAGTTTGAATAATACCTTCTCAGTCCCATGTCAGTTACCGCCTTCTCCCCGTTCGCCGTTCCATTATGTACTACTACCGAGACTTTTGACCTGATCTCAAGTTCATTCAGCAAACATTCCAGGCCCTCTTTGATCGTGTCTGCTTCCTGACTGTGATTTAAAAAAATATTTGGAAATAATTAGATAAAAAACGTTTCAGTAGTGAAGACGTCTAAAATTTTGTTGCAGCGCTGTCCTTCGTTAAAGAAGTGGCCCGTGAGCACATGCATCTGAATATGAACACTTGGTTTTTTTTTCCGAAAGTCTTCACTTACTGTTACATTACGACTCGTCCATGAATCCGTTGTGAGAGCGATATCAGCTACTTTCTCATCTCCCAGCGTATCTTTAATTTCTTTTTGGACTTCCGAAGCCATCTCTTCCGCCTTTGTCATCAGTGTGTTGGCGGATGGCACCTGAACCATAGTTAATTTTTTACTTTTTTATAACGTTTTGCTAACTCACAGTGTAATCCTTGTTCAAAGACCTGGAGTATTCGGAGAACTCTCTGCTCTGCGTCACGTCCACTGAGACTCCACATCCAGCAACAAGCTTGACAAGAAGCTCGGTGGACAGGTTCCACCCATCGTTTGTCATCTTTGTGGATGTTGGAACGTTCTCATTTGGAAGTTTCTTATCCTTAATCTTTAATAGTTTTTTTCTTGAAAAAAACCACACTAAACCTCGACTTCTTGCTGATTTTGCCCGAGCCGTGGCAGTTCTTCCGGGTGGTACGTTCGCATGTGCGACCATAAGTGACTTGTACCCCATCGCTTATTCTTGTAACTTCTTCTGCACCTCTTACAAAATACCACCTCGTCACCTATGTCGAACTCGTCCCACACTACTGAACGCATTCCCTAAAACAGAAAAAAGTTTTTAGAAATAACGCATAAATATCATTTTGAGGCTATAAAATTGAAACATAAACGTAACTTACTCTTTTCCTCAAAAGAAAAGGACTCGTCGAACTTGGCAGGAACATGCGGTTGGAGGGAAGGAGAGCTCTCTAAAATTATCGCTACGTCTAAAATATTCAACGTGTCAAAGTATAGAAAATGAACGAAAGAACGAAAGAACGAAATTTTCACTGAACGGCCATTTACGAGTGACATTTCGAACGATCGAAAAACGAACGACCTTCAAGAATGACATTTCGAACGGTCAAAAATCAATGTGTCACTCTGAAGTGACATATTAAAATTAAAGTTCTCAAAACCGAACGTTCAAAAAATGACCGTTTAAAAAAATAAACTTTTCAATTTTTCGAAAGTTTACGGATCAAAGTTCTCAAAACCAAACGTTCGAACGAACGTTCAACCAAACATTTTTCAAACTTTCATTAAAACCGATCTTTGATTGAAATTTCGAAATCGAACGTTCGATAGGAACAAATATTCATTCAATGTTTGAAAAAAATTTGATCGAAAGAACAAACTTTCCTTTTCGTTTGAAAAAATTTGGTTGAAAACGCCAACGTTCGTATGAGGAGGGAAAAATTTGATCGATAAAGCAAGCGTTTGTTTTCGTTTGACGAATGTTTGGTCAAAAAACCAAACGTTTGTTTATCGGTTGGAAAACGTTTGGTCATAACTTGAACGATTTGATCGCGACCGTTTTCGGTCAATGTTTGAAAAATGAAATAGTTTCGAAATTTTGAAAACAAACTTGTTCATGTTTTCAACATTTCTTTTTCATAAACAAGGCAAGAATTTTGACAAAGCGGAAGTGAAAGGAAAGGCATGTTTTTGGATTTTTCCCGAGAAGCAGAAGCTGTTTGTGAAAGATTAATATTTTTTAATTTCGCCTAAAGAGGAACCTAAGTCAGTGCCTCAAATAAAGGTGCGTATTGGAAATGAGATGGATTGGAGCTGAACAAAATGATCGAGAGACTAAATTAAATGTTTGAAATATAAACAGAAATTTGTTTTCAAATGTAGTTCGCGAAAAAAATTTCAAATAAATGTTCAATCAAACTTATCCGAGTTCTAATTGAAATTTGAACTCCAAGTTTTTGTCAAAACAAACTTTTTTTTCATTGTTCCAAAAAGAAACTTTTGTTTTCGTGTGACAAAAGTTTGATAAAAATAACAAACGTTCGTTTATCGATTGGAAAAAGTTCGATCGAAGAAGCGAACTTGTTTTTTCGTTTGACATTTGAAAAACATTTGATCAAAATAACAAACGTTCGTTTTTCGGTCGTAAAACGTTCGATCATGACTCGAACGATTTGAATGTGACCGTTTTCGATTAATGTTTGAAAAATAAAATTGTTACGAAATGTTGAAAAGCAAACCTTTTCATGTTTTTCAAACTTTTCATTTTTTTCAATGTTGGTTTTGAGAACTTTATTACGGATATATCATCACAAACGTTCAACCAAAAAGTGATTTAAAAAAGGAAATGTGAACGTTCATTTTTTCAACAAACTTTTTGCAAATGAAAAATGATCGTTCATTTTGGTTGAACGACCTTTCTGAAAATGAAAAGTGAACGTTCATTTTTTGAACGGCCTTTTTACGAACGGGAAATGAACTTTCATTTTGGTTGAACGTTCAAAAGCGAACTTTAAGAAAATGACATTCTTGAACAGAACGCTCATTTCAAACTTTATGCCGTGTTCGAAGTAATTTCCGCGAAATGGAAAATGGTCTCTGACTCTCCAAAATTTAGTTTTCTTTTCTTTACTTTAACGGGTGTTTTGCATTTAGCGGAATCACTTTGTACATGGCATTAACCAAAAGTTTCGTTTCAACATTTTTTTCGAAAAATGTTTGGTCGAACGTTTGTAAGAACGTTTGGTTTTTAGAAAATCTAATTGGAATGTTGAAACTCCAACCGTTCGACCAATGACCATTTATTATGACATGTTGAAAAAATATTGGTCTAGCGGTCAATTTTCGAAACTATAAAACAAATTTTTTTTCTTTGCTTACGCTTCATTTTTTGACTTCGTTTTTCTAGCTTTTAGGTCAATAATGTAGTGTAATTGAAGGATCATCGCCGCGCGCGATAATTAATTAACGCAAAAAGGTACGGTGACAGTTAACCGCTTTGACTTTCAAAATCTGAACAGACCATATAAAAAGACGTCTGCCATCTTCCACCTCTGGTTCAAACTGTAATTTTGGAGAGCTCTAGTGTAATGGCGTGAGAAAAAGGGCAATACTAGATCTCAAGAGACCACCCTAAGAACTGAATCATCTTCAGGAGACGTACAAGAGTTTGCCAAGTCCGACCTGGAGCCGACAATGGTCCAACTCACGACTATGGACGAAGATACGATGCTCCGCGTCCGTGTCGCCAGCCTTCGCGCAGAATCTTTCTCCATGCTTTGATCCATTCGAGAAATGGTAAGTACAGCCATCTTGTCACAGAAATCATCTTTCCTATATCCTATAAAAGCGTGACAAGGTGGCAGTGAATTGAGTATATATATATTGTTGAAAAATACGGGTTGGATAAAGCCTGATCTGGGACTAGTCTCCAGTTTAAATCGAGACTTTTTGATGAGACGAAAAGCACTTTTCACGCTGATTATGAATATTTTCTCTAAAATTGCCGAGAGGATCTTAAAAAAACGTAGAAAATCTTTGCAATTGAAAAAAGAGCTGGTTGAAACAGTACAGTTTTTCGAGAATGTGGGCATTTTTAAAACATAAAAGCCCTAAGAAGGTTCAGAAAACCGAAAATTAAACAATCATTCACTTTCGAAGGATGAACTAGAAAACCCTTCTAAAAAGGAACTCCATTTTTTTTTAACGTCACATCTTTTTTCCCAGACCTCTTTGACAGTTCTTGAGATCGGATCCGGAATCAACGTTGAAAAATATTTTTCATGGACTTTTACTTGACAATAGTATAAATTGAAGTCATTCCCCTGTTTACCTTTTCCAAGCAATACCTGAGCTTACAATTTTTAACGCAAATTGTTATCCTGATTTTCCATCAATCCCAATTTACAATGTATACAGTTATTTTTCAAGCCCATCCAAGAAAAAAATTTTTTAAATATGAGAATGTTTTTATTGGCATTTTTCACACAACGGATGCAAGAAGAATTTCATACTCGTGTTTATCATCTTTCGCTAGCTTTTTCATCTTTTTATCTAAAAAAAAATTGATCATACAATCAAAAAAATAAACCCGATTCGAACCATCTGCTGAAGCGCACGTTTTCTTTCCGACTCGTGCATGGTGGCCTGGAAGTTCGAAATTGTGAATGAAAATTGAAAGGAATGGAAAACTCACATTTGAAGATGGTACCTCGCCTCTCAGTGACTGAAAATTGAAGTTTTGGGTTTGAGGAAATTTACAATAATATCAGAAAATTGACAAAGAACAGACCGGGTTTTCGGGTATTTTGGCCGTCTTGGTGCTCGGCATGTTATTCCGCTGCCGCTGTTTAGCCGCCGCCGCCGGCTGTGCTGTCGTACGCTTTTCGGCCTTTCCGGCCCCCTTTTTGAATTCTTTCTCCCCGTTATCTTTTGACTTTGCCTCCACCGATTTGGTCTAGAAAATTATATAGTTAGATGTTCTACTTTCAAAATAATTAGTTGAGGATGCAGTAGGCTCAGCTTTTCACATGACCTCAAGCTTGGGCTCAGAAAATGCAAGTCTTCGAAATCAATTATGGGGGTTAAAATAAAGTTAAAATTTGTTTAAAAAAAGTGGAAATTCGGAAAATTTACTTCGATTAAGCTCATTTTGCAGCTGGTGTCAGTGATCACGAGAACTGCGAATTTTTTTTGAGGCCAATTTGACTCAAGATTTTTTATAGTTGCTCTACTAAATTGAGTAAATCGTGTTTTTTGATCGATTATGGGCTTCTATAACTTTTTTCCCAGATGAATTGTGCAGCTTTCGAGCAGAGATCCGGAATCAGCTTGAGAAATCGCATCGGGTGCTTTTTTTTATGAACTTAGAAGAAATCAAAAATTTTCACACTAGTCCGAAAAAACAAACGGCGACGAACATTCTCAACAGATTGGGAGTTGGAGACGGTGTTGTGCTTGGAGTTCTTGGAAGTCGAAGTGGCACCAGAAATCGTGTGGTTCTTGTCCCGGTTCAGCCGTTTGTCCCCTTTCTTCGAGTCCCTACTTCGGCATCCGGAGACGGCCGTCAACGCTGTCGCCGTCCACACAACTGCCCACAAGAGAATCATCAATTCGAAATGCCTTTTTGTTCTCTATTGACGTCAACACTACGTCAATCTTTTTTACAATATTTGTTTTCAAGATGAAGCTTAAGGGGTTCATCGTGCTTTTGGACAATAAAGTTATCACTCAAGTGGGGTTCGCTCCTCTTTGAACCCCTTTTGAAGGAGTCAGGCGTCTTTCTCACAACTTCCTTATACGGAGTGCAGTCTTTTTAAAACTCTATAAAGCTACCTTTTTTTTTCTCTTGCAATTGAAATTCACCCGAGGTTCCTAATTACTGTAATCACAACTCCAAAAAGTTCCAAAAGGATTGGATTCCATACAAGTAAATTATGATCAAAAAAGCGTGTTTTCGAATATTTTCAGACGGAACTGTATGCTTATTTCATTAAGAAACATGTTTTTTCAAAGGATTATCAGGTTTTTATTTAATTTTTGAATATGAAGTAAGGTTAGACAGTCAGAATGAGGAAAAAGCCAATTACTTTTTTTATTTTTTTCTTGGAAACTTTAGAAAAAAATGCTAAAATTTCTTTTATAAAATTTGGTCATCCTGCAGAAAAATAAAGCGAGTATTTTTGTTCTGGGAAAAATATAACTTTTGCACTGTTACAAAATTCCTCGTGAATCATTCCGACGTTCACTGGATCTTACTATTGGAGAAGCCCCAGTCGCGATGTTGTTTTTGGCTGCTTTACACCGAAAAAAGGTTCGGCCTTGGATGGTTGTTGATATGGGAAGGGGGCGGGTAGATAAGATCTGAAAAAGAGGAAGTGTCGTTGAGCAGCATTGGCGCGCCGCCAAAAGCGAAAGCGCTGTTGTTTCTGTCGATTTCTCACTTTCACTTCGCTATCGATGCTCACAAAACCTATACTGAATTGACCTTGGCGGGATACTCGGAATAGTTTAAAGTTTTTCTCCCAAATTTATCGGTGCCATCAAGTGAGAGTTAGGTTTCGCCACGTTGAAAGTGAATGACATGAGGTGGAGAAGCTATAGTTCAAAGTTCGTGATGCCTTTAAGAAAGTTTTTATTTAATTTCTCCCAATCAATACGCAGTTCTACCAGAAACTTTTTTTCAAATTTTTCGAAAAATTTTTTTGCAGGGGTTTTGAAAGGGGCAGAAATTTTGATGCCTTGCTCAAAGAAATCTAAGTGTTTTAAAAATTGATGAGGGTTTCCTTCAAAATGAAAAAAAAACTTGGAATTTTCGGAGCGTGCAGTAAAATAGGATCCCACAACGAGATGGCGAATTTTACGCGCGAGTTCAAAATTCAAGTTCCGAACTCCAAAATTTGGAGTTTTCACGCGTAGAAATCGCTATGCCGTTTTAGAACCCTATTTTTTCGCGGCTCTCTAAATTTCTTTCTTCGTGTTTTGCGAAAAAATTTCACACGAAATCGCTGAAATCACTTTGAACACGAAATGGATGTCAAAAAAAAAACACCAAATACGTCTGGCCTTTGAAAAGCCAAGGAGGAACTAACCAACTTTTTGAATCATTTCACCCTCAAAATTTAATACCCGTCAAAATTCAAGACATGCATCCTCGGACCAGGATTCATTAATCCACGGTAAGATTTCGCTCACCGATTGCGCAACCATTATTTTTTATCCACGGAGGTGACAAAAAGCGCGACGAAACTTGCTGCCGCGCCGTGTTTTGAGAAGAAAACTGAAAATCCTCCAGCGCCAGTGGCAGAGGAGGTACCAATAAAAAAAAAGGAAGCATATGAAGGCCTGACGGCAGGAGGAAGCGTTTGATCGCTGGGGCTTTAGAAGGCCACTTCAGGGTCTGCTGATGGCGACCACATCCGATCAAATTGGATTTGGGTTGGAACTAATGGTCTGTCTGTAAAAAAGTGATCTTTTCTTCAGTCTTCCGAACTTTGAAAGTCACCGCCAACTTGCGTAAAATTCAATAAACTCCTAATAAAAACGAGAGAATAATACGAGAGAATAATAACCTCCTTATTTTTTTCAGAATATTAAAAAAATTTTTTTATTGGTACCTTCTCTGCCACTGGCGCGGGGGGATTTTTCAGTTTTTCATATCCAAAAAGAACAATTTTTTTGAATAGTTCATTTATGGCAGGTTCAACGGCTGACATGAGAATGTTTCAAGCAGATCATCGATCATTTTCCAAAAATCGGAAATAAAAATCCATTTGCAGTATCACACGAAAGTTCTGCGTTTTGAAACGCCACACAAGGAATTTTCGAACAAGCAGGAAAAAAGCTAGAATTTTTCAATGAAAGGTTTTCCAGGGCGATTTCAGAGCTACGTCCCACAAAAAAATCGTCAGATACGTTTTATTTGCATGTACCGCCGACGAAAATTAACATACTACTGATATTTTCACAATTTCTAAATGCCGTTCAAAAAGTTTTTTCAAAAATTTGAGGATGAAAAATTGCCTGAAAACAGCATTTTTTACTTTTCAACATTCTTTTCATTTGAGACTTCCAACTTCTCCAAATTTCTATCAAAAAACACCAAACTTCAATGAAACCTTTACGACCCACGCTTTTTTCGCTATAGCAAAGCTGTGAACAATGCGACATGAAAGACAAAAAAAACGTGAATCCAATCGGACTGTTTTACACAGAAAGCGTTGCGTACGATAGACTATGATATTGTGTAAAAATTTGACAACAGAAAAAAAAGTTGCCGAATAAACGTTTGCCCCTTGTTATCAATCTTATCGCCAAGGCTTCATCACTTCCTCTTTTTCATCTTTTGCGCAGATAAGACGAAAGCCTCGAACGATTATCAATTGGAACGTGATTTCTCCGATTGGCAGGTGTTCTTGAAAGATAAATTTGGGCATGAGAAGAAATACACGTTCGAAAGATTGAAACAGCAGAGCATAAGTATTGGATTTTAGTAAAAGAAACTTCTGTATATCACCGCCCGGATGGTCTGAAGACTGGTAAAAGTTCTTCCTGGAAAGAATTTGAAAAAAAAAGACAAACTATATCTTGAAATTTTTTCCCAATAAGTGAGTTGAATTCCGATAAAAAACGAAATTCCGTCTTTGCTTGATTTGTGAGTGACTTACAAGAGCCCTAACGTTTTGAAAAGAATTTACAAGCGGACAATACCAAAATCTGCTCAGTTGTAAAGAAAAATAAAAATAATATTACAAATTAAAATGAGAGAAACAAAAAGTTTCAAAAATGACTGAAAAAAAGACGCAAGCCTGCGTCAAGTTCGCTCCTTGGCAAACTCCTGAAATTTTTTTTCAACAAAAACTTTTTCTATTTTTGTCAATTTCTTGTTTTTATGTCATTGTTTTATTGCAGAAATCTTCCAACTACGTGAATTTGAAACGTTGAAAAGAGTGTATAAGAAATTACATGTTTTCCGAGCAATTTCAAAAGGTTTTTTTGTATCTTGAATAAAAGTTCGAATTTGAAGTCATTTCCAGGATGAAAGTTTTTTAACGACGGATGATGCTTCGCGAGCATGTTTTCGGACAATGGAATCGTTTTAGCTGAGAAGATTTTGAGGTGCGTCCTTTTTAAAACTTTTTTTCCCATGTATTTTTCATTTCCCTTCAATTTTCTCATCCTCACACAAGACCACGACTCAATCATAAGCCGAGAGTACTAAAAAAGGGAAATTAAACATGCCGTAAAGCATAACAATCAAATAAAGTCTCGGCGTTCTTGCCCGAGGCTATAAAATCTGGGAAAAATGAAGCGTAGCGAACCGGACACGGGATTCCATGCATATGGGGGAGACCTTAATATGATTTCACGTTGACTATGTACTTTCCAATCGTTTTTCCTCTCCTCTTTTGCATTGAAAAGCTCGTAAAACGTGGTGACGGGGTGGTGGTTGTTGATTCGCTCGGTTTGGCTGCAAATGAGGTGAACAGACGATTTTCGATGCGGGGATGTTGATGCAAGCTGAGGATTCAGTTTCTTTTCAACTTGAGAAAGTTTTTAAAGAAGGAAGAATATTCATTAAAAGTTTTTTTTAGAGAATTAGATGTTAGTTTACGATTTTTGGTATGTTTTAATTTACAGGGGGATTTTGATGCTTGTAGTGTTTTTTCGGCCCTGCGAACGCTAACTGGACGCACTCTAACGTGTTGGAGCATTTCTAGTGAGTACTTCAGCGGCATCAGCACTCTTAAGTGATTCCCTAGAATTGCTGTATCGTACAGATCTCGCTACCGAAGTCTGAGCTACGTTCAAAAATCCTTCCCGGTGATTTTGAGAGCGCAGAAACCTCTAATGATTGAAAAGACAAAAAAGCACCATTAGCTTTGAGAATTCATAAGTTTTGTCTTTACCCCTTCACTGTAGGGATTTTTTGAACATATTCATTAGAATTTCATGTTCGATTCGTTTATGGAAAGATATCCAATATTCTCGCTTTTTTCAAGTTTTTTCAACAGAAATCATTATTTCAAATCTAACAGCTGGACGGTAGAAACGGCTAGAGAAAAAGATTATATGATGCGAATTTCTTTTTTTTTTTTGATTTGGGACGTGTTCGTTCAAAAACCCCAGCAACTTTTCCAAGCAAAGTACTTTTCCTCGAAGAATTCACTGATTGGAAACATCGGACTACGATAAATAGCCTTTTAAGCGCGATTTCACGCATTCCGACGACAAATTGCTCGGATTGAAACGATTTCCAATTCGGATCAAGCATTAACACCATGTAGAAAACGAAACGTTCGGCCGTCAGAAACCAATTATTAGCGAACAATTGGCCTGGGAAGTCGCCAATTTCGGCCCCGGAGGGCGAGCGATCGCTTTTGTTGGATTTGGGCGCCTGGAAGCTGGGAACTGTCCTTCCTTCTCCGTTTCCATTTAACCCTTTTTTGTTCTTTTCTTTGTTTTTAATTTATTTGTTTTTTCCTCTTACTTTATGTTCGTAATATGGGGAAAGAAGTTATTTTTTCAGTAGTTTGATCATTTTGGGGTCTCAATAGGCTGACTAGGTACTCAGAACACTTTCAAAATTTTTGAATCTTTGTAGAAAAAATGTGGATTCTTCAAAGCATTGTTTACAGTGTTAAAAGATCATCAATCCTATTTTTCTAGTCCATTTAATCATTCTCCAGTAATTAACTTTGAGAAAGGCTATTTTCTCTAGTATATTCGCTGTACTTCCGGGTTTAAATTTTTTTTTTCCAATTCGAATAATCTTAAAAATGTTTGAATCAGGGTTCAAGGTCCGTAAACAGGTCAAAACTCAGGTTTATTTTTATTTCGTGTTTTTTTATTCTAATGAGAAGTCTGGCACGGTTTTAAGTTAGGATGGCTCGTTTCGAGACCATTTTCATGCTTTCTTTGAAAATCCAGTAAGAGATTATCAACAAACTCGGTGCAAAAAGAGTACCGTAAACCAGTGATTTTTTCCTCGATTCAAAAAGCTATGCGAGAGAGAAAAAAAAGGTTGCAAAAACGGCAAACATTGGTGCTGGCGATAGCCATTGCCATTCATTTTGGCATTGTCAAGTCCGATCTAAAAATCCAGTTTGTTTTTCTGCGTTGGTGAAAGGCAAAAAAGGTTCAAGGGTTGCGTGGGCGGAGCCAAGGCTTTTCGAAGGAGGAGAGGTACGGGCGCGCAGGAGGCTTTGGCGCGACAGGCGGCCCCATCGGTATAAAACGAGCGCCGTCGGCAGCGGAATCCGCACCGTCATGCACTCCGACAACCACGACGAGAAGAAGCTGTGGCTCGAGGCCGAGAGCCTCCGCCGCATCGCCTTCTTCGGCATCTGCATCAGGTGAGATATTTAGTTTCCTTATTCAAATTTCAAGTATTGAGTGAAGTTATAGACTTCAGAGTTTTTTGAAAATTTCGTCAAGGGTTCCTAGTTATGTTTCTCTAAAATAAGGCTCCTCTTTGGATTTTTGGGTGACTCCTGAGTTCTTAAATGATTAGAGTACTCTGAGACTTTCCCCAGGGATTTTTTTATTTTTTTCTTTCGAATATTCATAATTGAGCTGTATTTTATAATTTTGGATCACTCGTTCAGTTTTTCGACTTGTTAGTTGTGTATCGATTCAGCCTCTTTTTGTTTATTTTTTCAAAGTTTTCCTTTTCAAAGATTTTAAAAATGTTTTATACCAATCAAATTTAGTAAGATGAATGATTTTAACGCTTCACGGTTGCTGTGAAAGGCTGTTATCTTGTCAATTAATTTACTATATCACTTGCAATTTCTGAAAATGTTTGTTCGAAATGCTTATTATTGGATTTTAGTTTCATTTTAACTTTTCAATCATTTCGAAAATTTTTTTAAGCTTTTTTTCAGATCTTTTTAATGAACACGTTACTGTAATTCTTTCGTTTTCAAAACTTTCTTGTCAACCGATTCTGAAAAAACTTCTATTTCTCGTACAGAAGATAAATTTACAGTCTATTCTATAGAAAATCTTTACTGAGGTTATATAGGATGAGCATGCTCAGCTTTCAAACAAAAGAAAACCTTTGCAAAGGTTGAAAAAACAAACTAACGATCTTCAAGTAGATAAAAAAATATCTGAGTATCCGATTTTGCAGCACCGTCGCGACGTTGACGGCCATCGTGGCGATCCCATCGCTGTACAACTACATGCAGCACGTTCAGTCGACCCTCCAAACCGAAGTCGACTTCTGCAAGCACCGCACCAACGGCCTCTTCGACCAGTATGAGCGCATGCAGCAGATCAAGGGCGTCCGAGGAAACCTCGTCGTCAAGCGTCAGGCCGGCTACGGCGCCCCCGCCGAGTACGGAGACCAAGCCGTCCACGGAAGCCAAGCCTCGTCTGGCGGATCTTGCTGCTCTTGCAAGACCGGCGCCGCTGGACCCCCAGGACCACCAGGAACTGACGGAAGAGACGGAAAGGACGGTCTTCCCGGACCTGACGGTCAGCCAGGCTCTGACGCCGAGCCAGACGCGCAGCCAACCGCCGACGACTTCTGCTTCGACTGCCCAGCCGGACCACCAGGACCAGCCGGAAACCCAGGACCAAAGGGAGCTCCAGGAAACAACGGCGCTGACGGACAGCCAGGATCCGATGGTCAGCCAGGAGCCGCCGGACAAGCTGGACCTCCAGGACCAGCCGGACCTGATGGACAGCCAGGAGCCGCCGGAGAGGCCGGAGCACCAGGAGTCGTTGAAGAGGTGAGAAAATGAGAGCAACTTCTGAATCTTATCAACTTATTTGCAGGTCTCTGTCCCAGCTGGACCCCCAGGACCAGCCGGAGCTCCAGGAGCCCCAGGACCAGACGGACAGCCAGGAGCCCCAGGAAACGCCGGACAGGACGGACCACAGGGACCACCCGGAGACGCCGGATCCGACGGAGCGCCTGGCCAGCCAGGACAGCCCGGAGAGCAAGGACAAGCCGGAGAGCCAGGAGCCGGCGGCGGCTGCGACCACTGCCCACCACCACGCACCGCGCCTGGATATTAATCGCCGACTTGAGGCTGTTGTTGTCTCTACATTTTTCCTGTATATTCATTGCTCGTTGCTCAACCATGATGCTCAAAAAATAAACGTATTCTCTTTCTCTCTATCTTGATTGAAAGAAACAAAACGAGAAGCAAGCCGATCCGACACCGATTTCGATTTTCCAGCCGAACGAAGCGCGCCCCGAAGCGGTTTTACGCTAGCTGCAGCAGCAGGCGAAGAAGCAGCAAAAAAAAGAAAAAGAAAAACGAAAGAAGGCCACCGGCTGATGGCATTGCGAGGCGTCGAACGATGGCAAATCACCTTGCCAATCACAGCAAAAAGCGCTGGACTGGCTGCAGCTTGCGTCATTTCATTTACAGCGAAATTAGTCGACCCTTCTCACTTTTATTCCGCGGGTGAAGGAATGGAGAATCGAGGTGGTTGGGAAAACAAGCATGACTTTGAGTAATTTCAAGAATACTCTTAGAAAAATTAAGAAACTCATAAAATTGGCGTGTCTTTGCTCAGTTTCTTTCTTGATACATAAAATGAAGCTTCTGGTGTGAATTTGATACCTTACTTGGTTGTGAAATTGGACTATAAAGATAATGAGAAGCCTGAAGATTGAAAATATTTTGTATTTCTTTAGAATAGACGCGTTTGAGATATCTTCCTTTTTAAAATTTTCATAATTTGACCCAGTCGCCGCTGTTTTCCTTGTTTTTTGATTAGAAAGAAGATTTTGAGAGAAGCAGTAATATAGTGCTTTATTTGTATCTGAAAACAAAAAGAAGAAAAATATATATTACATTTTCTTCGAGACTTTATCACAGCTCAATCTTCACTGTTTTGAACTGACACTAGAAAAAAAAATCAAGAATTATTTGGATTTTCATAAAAACTTATGGGTAGGCCCTTGCTGCATTTAAAGGCTCTTTAGAATATTTCAAAGTTAAAAAAAAATTAACTTTCCTTGCTGGGTAATTTTTAGCTTTTCTTTCCACACTCGGACTTTCAAATACCTTCACCAAAACTTCATACAGTATAAAGATGAAACAAGTTCAGTGCCATCAAGTTTGTTTTTATCATCTAAAACCAAGTTGAAAGCACCGATTTGATTGGCTTTGAATAGCCGTACACTTTTATATCATGACGGAAACCTGTTGTTATATATATTTACCTGGCCGCGCGTTTTCTTTGAACAGAACTAACGGAACAAAAAAAGCAACAAAAACGGTTTTTGGCCGGCGATTATCCCGTCAGCCTGGACAATGGCGGGCATTCTTCTGCCTTCTTTTCTCCTTTTTGATTCAAGTTGCGATAATTTTTGGGCTGGATGTTCATTTTCTCAAAAGCTATGGTTGATTCGAATCATTTTGCGAATTTTCTTATCACCACTAGAAGTCAGAGAGTTCAAAAGATCAGGAAGATTTATAAAAAGTAAAACGCTCAGATTCAAAGAAAAATCATTGAAAACCAATGAAATAGCCAATTTCGACTTCGGGGGCTCATCTACGTCAAAAATTAAGAATTTTTCTTAAATTCTGTTTCGATTTCCGAAAAAAACGGAAAATAAAATTGACTTCCTTGTAGGGAAAGGTGCTGGAACTCTAAAAAAAAAAGGTGAAGCCATTAAGAAAACCTCTTCAGCGTTTTTGAAGACGCAGAAGTGGCCCTGGCCACGGTCACGTTTTCGGTACCTAGAAGGAAAAACTTTACCGTAATCGAAGATTTTTTAGAGTTTTCTCTTCAAGACGTCTAAAATGCGAATAAAAACAGAACATTTCGCATGTCGCGCATCACACTTTTTTTTCCGAATTTTTATGCCGTGTTCAAAGTAATTTGCGTGAAATGCAAAATTATCTCTGACCCTCCAAATTTTAATTTTTTTTTCTCTCTGACGGCTTTTTTTCATTTCGCGGAATCACTTTGAACACGTAATTAAATTGGCAAACTTCTGAAGATATGAAAATTAGAAATGAAGCAATTCATTCAAAAGTTTCTGTTCCACGTCGTTTCACGTAATTTTTTTTGAACTCTAATCACTGCAACGTTGATCAAACATTAGTAAAAAGCCTTCGAAACCTCTCCTTTTCGTAAACTGTCTAGCTCTTCATGTAAAGACCCAAGCCAGCGTTGAATAAACTATAACCAACCGCAAGAAGGGCAAAAATCAACTTCGACGCTCCATCCACATCAGGATCAAACTTGAAACAGCCTATCTTTCAAATTAGCCTCCCAAAGCCCGGAAAAAGGCCAGCGTAAACAAAAACAAAAGAGATGTGACGCCGGTTTCTGGCTGCCGAATTGGGCGCTTTTTTCGGGAGTTCCTCTTTCTGCCCGAGGCGAGGATCCTCGCGTGTAAACTTCGGAGAGGCCTTTGTGTGGGCTGGCAAAAGGTGTACGGCGTTTTGGTTGAGAAACTTGGTAAGCGACCGACGGCAGGACGTTATTTTTCTTTTCTTCTCTGTGTCGGTTTTTTGCCTGGATGTCAGAGGGCGGCCGGGAACCGTTCTGCTCGGCCCTATAAAGGGGCCGTCCGATGGAGTAACCACCGACCAAGCAATGGACGAGAAGCGGCGCCTCATCGTCAGCAAGGAGATCGACGGCCTTCGTGGCGTCGCCTTCGTCGGCATTTCCGTCAGGTTCGTCCCTTCTTTTCATTCTCAAACTGCTATTAATTCACTTTCTGTATTTCTATACTAGATTATTCTTTTTTATTCAACTACGACTTTAATCTTCACTTTGACATTGGCCCTCTAAAAGACGGAAAATTCATTAGTAAAAACATTTTTGATAAATTTTCCAAGCTTGAAAAAAGTCCAACCTGTGACGGCCAGCAGTCATGTCTACTCAAAATCGAGAAAATTAGCTTCTTTAGACGAATATATTTCCACTTTCCGATAGATTTATCTATAGGAAAACGTTTGGCCCTTTCTCGAATTTCTATAATTTCCTTTCCTGTACTTTTTTTCATTTTAAAGTCATTTCTCATTTTCAATATTTCTTCTCGCAGTGGCAATTCTAAATAAAATTGAGAATGAGACTCTTGAAGTTAAAAACAAAAAATTCGGTGAAAACTAGAACATTTTTCAAAAAAATCGTTTTTTTCAATGCATTTTGGTTCTCAATTTTTTTTCAAATTTTCCTATAACATCCCCTGTATGTCTTTTTTTCTTCAAAAGCTCCCATCCATCAAATAATAAATGGATTTTCAGCATTGCCGCGACTTTGCTGGCGATCATCGCCTTCCCGGCCTTCTACAGCTACGTCCAGCACGTCCACTCTCGCCTGGAGACCGAGGTTCTCTTATTTATTCATGAAAAAATGAACAACTCATAGTTTTCAGGTCGACTTCTGCCGCCACCGTTCCATCGGCCTTCATGAACGATACGACGTCGTTCAGGAAGTGACCGGCGTCGAGTCGCGGTTCATCTCCAAGCGAGAAGTCCACCACCGAGGTTGGGAGTACAATTGATTCAGAACTTCAATTTTTCTCTTCAGTGACTGGATCGACCCGAACTCGCAATGTCCGCCGCAAGAAGGTAGTCCGCAGACGACAAGCCGAGTGCTGCTCCTGCGGAGCCGGATCTCCAGGACCCAACGGAGCTCCAGGAGCGCCAGGAAACGACGGACAGGACGGTCAGCCTGGAAAGCCTGGCCTTCCTGGCAACGACGGCTCCGACGACAGCTCTTCCGGCCCACAAGTCGAGGCCTGCTTCGACTGCCCCGAGGCTCCAGCTGGACCACCTGGACTTCCAGGACCAGACGGCCGACCAGGAAACGCCGGCCGACCAGGAAAGAGCGGCGGCAGCGGACGACCAGGACCACCAGGACCTGCTGGACCCGCTGGACAACCCGGACAGGATGGAGCTCCAGGAGACGACGGAGCTCCTGGTCAGCCAGGACAGACTCGCGAAGTTCCCGGCGCTCCCGGACCAGCTGGACAGCCTGGAGAGGCCGGAGAGCCTGGAGATGCTGGACCAGACGGACGGCCAGGACAAGACGGTCAACCAGGTCAAGATGGCCAGCCTGGAGCGCCAGGTAACGACGGAGCTCCTGGAGCCGATGGACAGCCGGGAGACGACGGCGCCGACGGTGAGAAGGGCTCCGGCGGCGGCTGCGACCACTGCCCACCGCCACGTACCGCTCCAGGATATTAAGAAGACGCTCCTGGAACTGTTGAAAAACCTCGTCTTTCCAACGCCAATCCTTTTTGGTTGTTCCCCTTTCCATGTACTGAAATAAAGCTTTAAAACTGGTTCATTGAGCATGGCACTTATGGCAAGAATTATCACAATTTCGAGAAGTGAATTGAACTTCGACATGAGGAAATTACTACAGAGACGTCTAAAACCCCTCTTAACTCATACTATTCAGCTAATCTTACTAGGGAATGGTCTCCATTCGCAGTGGGACTTCTGAATGAGACTAGGTTCACTAGATGTAGTTTTTCACGCTGATTCCATATCTGCTCTCAAAAACTGCCCTCGAAGCCTGTGAAAAAAGTTAGGGGCTCTCAAAGTCGAAAAATTCGATGTCTCCGATTGATCTCATTTTTAGAGGGTATATAGTCCTTGTTCCCCCGGTCACGAAAAATTTTTTTTGAAAATTTTGACACTCCAACTCCATGCTCATACACATGGAAAATCACGGAAAATTTCATTAAAAAAATTTGTGACAAAAATAATTTCAGCTGTTGGAATAGGTTCAAAACGCAGTGTTTTCGTGTTTATACGCCTCAAAACTCAAAAAAGGAGCAGTTAGACGAAAGTATCCAAAAAAGGAAAAATTGCAAAAAAAGTTTGCACAGCTTGGGCACCGAACCTATGACCTCGTGATCTCCAGTCCGCCGCCTTACCACTGCTCCTCGCTGCCGTTGCTTCGACAGCCGTCGGGTCGCCATAGGACACCGCGCTCGCATGCTCTTGTGTTAGGCGAGGCTTTTAAAGTTCATATCTGGGCTCCAGAAAATTTTCGAAAAAAATCAAATAGTTTTTCGTGACCGGGGGAACAAGGACTATATACCCTCTAAAAATGAGATCAATCGGAGACATCGAATTTTTCGACTTTGAGAGCCCCTAACTTTTTTCACAGGCCTCGAGGGCAGTTTTTGAAAGCAGATATGGAATCAGCGTGAAAAACTACATCTAGTGAACCTAGTCTCATTCAGAAGTCCCACTGCGAATGGAGACCATTCCCTAGTTAGGAAAATCGTCAGCATCTATATTTTTGAAATAAATGTTAAATGAACTACGTAAAACTACACGATTCGTTCAAAACATTCAAAGTTCAATGAAAAATTGATTCTAGAAAAAAAACACTAACTTCCCATTTCTTTCTAATATCACGGTTCGTATCAAAGTTACTGTAGATTACGGTGGAAACCGAATAATATTGTCCCCAGGAACTCCAATTTTCTTCGCCCAGTTCATTACATCTTTTTCCAGAGTCGCCTGCCCGCAAACTGCGATCTGAAAGTGGATTTTCTCCAAAAAATTTTTTTATTTTAAGCAAACCCCAATTTTCTCCAAACTTGAGGACTTGAAAAAGTTGAACTCTTCCGAAAATCCGGCTTCATCCAATCGGTTATTTTTCCATTTCAGCAAATGGGGAAGCTCTTCGGCGTGCTGAAAGTTGTGTAAATTTTTTCTAGGGGTCACTAGAAAACTGCCTTGAGAGGCCACTAGGAAGTCCCCTGGAGGGAGCACTTTTTCAAGTTTTATATGGGTTGACAAAGTGTTAACTATAAAGGATGCTCTAAGGACCCCTAAGATTGCCCCTATAGGGACTATAGTTTCGAAAATTGACCGTTCGACCGACCGTTCGACCAATATTTTTTCAACATGTCATAATAAATGGTCATTGGTCGAACGGTTGGAGTTTCAACATTTCAACATGTCACTTCAGAATGACATGTTGGTTTTTGACCGTTCGAAATGTCACTCTGAAATTGGTCGGTCATTTTTCGAACATTCGAAATGTCACTTCGAAAATGGTCGGTCATTTTTCGAACGTTCGAAATGTCACTTCGAAAATGGTCGGTCATTTTTCGAACGTTCGAAATGTCACTTCAAAAATGGTCGGTCATTTTTTGACCGTTCGAAATGTCACTCTGAAAATGGTCGGTCATTTTTTGACCGTTCGAAATGTCACTCTGAAAATGGTCGGTCATTTTTCGAACGTTCGAAATGTCACTTCAAAAATGGTCGGTCATTTTTTGACCGTTCGAAATGTCACTCTGAAAATGGTCGGTCATTTTTTGACCGTTCGAAATGTCACTCTGAAAATGGTCGGTCATTTTTTGACCGTTCGAAATGTCACTCTGAAAATGGTCGGTCATTTTTCGAACGTTCGAAATGTCACTTCAAAAATGGTCGGTCATTTTTTGACCGTTCGAAATGTCACTCTGAAAATGGTCGGTCATTTTTTGACCGTTCGAAATGTCACTCTGAAAATGGTCGGTCATTTTTCGAACGTTCGAAATGTCACTTCAAAAATGGTCGGTCATTTTTTGACCGTTCGAAATGTCACTCTGAAAATGGTCGGTCATTTTTTGACCGTTCGAAATGTCACTCTGAAAATGGTCGGTCATTTTTCGAACGTTCGAAATGTCACTTCAAAAATGGTCGGTCATTTTTTGACCGTTCGAAATGTCACTCTGAAAATGGTCGGTCGGTTTCGTATATTTCAGAAATTGGTCGGTCAAACGAACGGTCAGAAAAATGACATGTTATAACCGTTCGAAAAACTGAACGGTCATATCAGTTGAACGGTCGAATTTTAGAACACTAATAGGGACCACTTGGGATTTCCTAAGTGGAACTCACCTCTCCTTCTTTGGAAACATATAGGACTATCTTCACATTCCAATGTTGGCCCCATCTCGCCATTTTTTCTCGATAAATGGCCTGTTCGACTGTTGGAACGCAGTAGACCAGACGAACTATCACATCTTTGTCATGAATTAGAATATCTTCCACAATTCGGATAAATGGCGCAATTCCAGTACCGCCGGCGACCAGAATGAGCTTCTCGAACTGGAAAAAGAATGTTTGACTAGCAAATTCGAAGTTTAAATTTTCACCTCTTCTTTGAAAACTCTGTAGTGCTAATGTTTGTTTTAAAGGCATAGGGGCAGTAAAAAATGGGGTTTCAGGTAAAAGCAGTATCTTATATAGTTTTTCTTTGCGAATCGAATGGTGTACTCAAAAACAATTACAGATGTGACAACTTTAGAAGAAAAAAACGCGATTTTACTTTTCCCGCCTTTATTTTTTTGAAAAAAAGCTTTGGATCGGCCTACGGACAAAATGTTTACAGTAGCCGTGCACGCAATGTTGCGGACGTCTCATTAGACTCGCATTTTGTGAGAAATAACCGGCTCTCTGCTTCAAATTAAGGGTTTCTTTTCTGAAAAAACGTTTAGTAAAACAAAAAACACACACCGATAATAAAGAAAACACAAAATAATGCTATCCCAATCGAAACCGATGTAAAATCATCATTTTTCACCAGAAAAGCATTTTTGCGATCAAAGTTTGCAAACTATACATGAATAGAAAGCTTTTGTGACGAAAAGAACTTTGGTGACAACAAAAAAAAATTGAAAATTGAAAGAAACGAAGAAAAAAGCGAAAATCCGGAAGATGGGAAAGCCTGTTGTCCATAGAGCAACTTTACTGCAAAGCGCCCTTTTTGCGGGAACTCAAACTTTCCTCTCTCCAACTTTGAATTATTTTTTCTCCAAAACTAGGAACTTCTGTACGTTTCCAAGTTCACCGTTCGATTCGCAATGAAAAGCTCTACAAAGTACTGCTTTAAACTGAAACACCGTTTTGTACTGCCCCTATGCCTTTAAGCCAGCCGTGAAAAAAAAAAACTTATCATTTCACTAGAAAATCCCAAACCGCAGCGCACCGCGACACGCTCAGCCATTCCAAGTGCGACCATCCATTCCATTTGAAACTAACCTTTTGAATTCGCTCACATTCGTCGACACCGTAGGGACCCCTCCAGTCGATGACGTCATCAACTTTCCAACCCGTAATCAGTTTCGTCATCCTTCCGCTCTCATAAATCTTTGATTTCATAAATTTTTTTGGAGGTTTCAAAGTTTGTATACCTTGATTGGTACTTCAAATCCTGACTCAAAAACGTACGTCGGAGTGTACTGACGGGATATTTGACGACCACTTGAGAGCAGTCTGGAAAAAGTTGTGAAATTAGGAAGTTTCTTACTTTTTCTTTAATAAACCCATCTCTGCTTTTTTTTTTGACTTCTTTGTACTTTTCCACTCATTCAGAACTTAAAAATTTATTATCAAAGCATTTAGTTTCAGAAAGTTCTCTTGTTTGGAACTGTAAAAAATCATTCTAAGACTAATCAAAATAGGGCCGACTTTATAGATGTTTACTTGTATGTTCAGCTGAAGTGCTATCTTTAGTAGATCAGTAGAGGCTTACTCTATTGATTTACATGCTTTTTACAAGTAGTTCGAAGGTGACACTATTGACTTTTTGTTTCGAATGGAAGTGCTCACTTAAGAGTTACCCCTCAAGTAATAACTTGATGGATTTCCACTCTGACTCTGTAACTAAAAATCGTTTGTAAAGCTTTTATTGAATAAGAAAGAAATCAACAGAACCCCTCTAGTGATGAATTGATTTACTTTCATCCACTCTTCTTGCTCTAGTGACTTGTAACCAAGAACCATTTGTCAAAGCTTTTATTACAAAATAAACAAAATAGGAATAAAAATCTGGTGGAGAACGACCCGCATCGGAAAGACTTTCGTAAGAGGAGGTACTGGTGGGAGATCACATGGTGATCATTAAGATGTAGCCGACCAGCGGCAGGTACGGCTTCAGGTAAGGTCCGATGATCGGCGTCCAGAGGATGTAGTCGACGATGTACCAGTAGGCCTTGAACTGCAGCCGACCCCAGGAAGGAAACGCGCGTCGGACCTCCACGCTGCCGTTCTCCATTCGTTGTCGCGCTAGCTCCACCTGAATTTTATCGATTGACTTGGGGAATTTTCATAAGAGGCTTGCAGAAGGTACTTCAAAAAAAAAAAATGTCGTTTCAGTCGAAGGTGGAATATTCTAAAATTCTGTCATTTTAAAAAAACAACTCGGTAACCTGAACTGGACGCGCCCCGGACGTGTCGGAGCATTTCTAGTGACCACTTTAGCGCTGTCAGCTCTCTTAATTGATCCCTAGGATTGCTCAGAAACGTCCGGTTTTCGTTACCGAGGTCCGAGAAAAAGAAAATTCAAAGACTAGATTGATCCGTGGAGAAAAAATGGAGCATGATTATGAGCCTATTTTTTTTTTTTCGCTTCTCCGTTGAGATTTAAAGCTTCACTTTTTGGACTATAATTCGAAAAAAGAGCGGGAAATAAAGGAACAAGAACCCCAATATGACTCTAATAACATGAGATAATCAAAAAAACCTTATTGAAATCACATGTGCCGTTGTTGTCCACAAAGTGGAAACCGAATTTGCCGAGTTGCATGAGTTTCGAGCCTCCGTCCGTCTCACAATCAAGCTGCATAATGTAGGGCGGGTTCTTCTGCGCCGTGTACATCCATTCCCAGGAGTAGGCGATGCTGGAAAATTGATTTCGTGAGATTGAGAAATGACGGTTTGAGCTTTTTGAAACCTTGGCGCTTATGAAAACAGTAAGAAGGATAGATCTGATTCAGGGCTGGCTTGAGCCATCGAAAAAAAAGGTCTTGGCACGATAAAATTAAAGACAGCGCCTGGTTGGTGGTGACATGCCACGCCCCTTTGCGATCAAAGCTGTTGTGAACCGTCTAAATTCTAACAGAAAGCCTAGAAAAAGTCTCCAAGATTGTCCACTGAATCCACGCAACCTTTCAGTAGCAAAAAATGTTAGAAAAAAGGTCAGTGAAGCTCACTTGTGAGGAATGTAGGCGCAGCGAGGCGAGCCCCAGGTGTGACATTGATGGATCATGACCCCCATATCCGGAGTGTACCAATGGGCCAATTTCTCAGAAAGTCGCTCGAAAAACTGCAGCGTGTCGTTGTTGGCGCGGATGAAGAAGTTGGCGCCTGGAATTTTTGAAAAATCGAATTAAAAAAAGGTGGATAATGAAATTGGATAGAGGCAAATTTTTTAAGATTATAATTGTGAAATTTTACTGGGCTTGGTTGTTTCGATGAAGTTTTTATCAATTTACAAAATATTTTTGAAAAACGACTTTTTTTGTCTTGAAAATGCTCTGTCAAGCAAGTCCTTGGAAGGGGTTGGGAAGATAATCAGTACCAGGGATGCACGAGACACGATCTCGTCTCGGTCAAAATTTGAACATCTCTGAATAAAAAGAAGTTTTTTTGCACATTTTTTTAAAATTTGGCCGTTATTAAGTTTTATTTTGATATTGTACTCTGTATTTTTTTATTTCAAAATGTCTCGATCTCGTCTCGAGATCGAAAAAAACCTCGTCTCGTTCATCCCTGATCCGTACACTTAGAAAGCTTCCAAGAAACTAAAAGCAGAAGCGTCTCAACACCTTCTCAAGATTGCTTTTTGTTAAATATTCTCAAGAAAAAAAGGTGATATTATTTGAAATTATAATTGTTTCAAGCTCGTTCCTCTAGAAAATCTTCATTTAATTTTCTAAAATTTTCAGAAATACCGACCGTTGACCCACTCGGCGCGCATCGAGTGATCTCCCTCGCCGAGTTGATCGAAAATCGCGTCGTAGGACATGTCCGACTCGAGGTCCAGGTCGAAAAGATTCCGGCGCCAAAAAGTGTCCTGCTGCATCATCCAGAACGACTTTCCTCTGCAAACTTCCCATTAGGTTTCTTATTCTTTCTGAATTTCAAAAATTGGTGATCATTTCGAGAAAAAAGAGAATTTCTAGAATTTATTCGTTGATTCAAAAATCCCTGCTAGGGTATCCAACAGTGCACAAATCAAGAATTTTGCAGAAAGAATTCGAAAATGGATCTTAGCTTCGAGACCTTTAAGGAGCTTCTTTAAAAAAAAAGGACGTTTTTCTCTTAAGTTTGACTGTTGCGAAGTCTTCAATGTCCATTTTCAAAATTTGCCTTTTGAAATTTTCAAAAATCAAGTTTATGGCAATAGAATCGCTACGTGAATATTTTTGAAGAATTAACAGACTAGGCTTTATTTAATTATAAATTTATTCATTTTTCTTAACCTAAATCTGGAAATCTAGAAATAAAGTGTAAAAATGAAAACCTTCGAATAAGACAGGCGGCCAGGTTAGATCTCAACAGGTAGATTGTCTGGTAGGGACCTTCGGCAAAAGAAAAAGGCTTCTGGAAAAAAATTATTGATTTTCAAGATAAACTTTGCACTGGATAAATATTGACATTTCTTGAATTTTTTTCTCCAATAAAATCAAGAATTGTTTGAAGTAGGTCAAACAAAACTCGAGGCCGAAATCGGGCCCCAAATTACTTCGCAGGGATGACCTTTTTCGCCGATTGCACTTGCTGATTTTGGAAATTCTCCCGATTCGACTCGAAATTCGAAAGGTCAAATTCCGAAAGGATAACTTTTTTCTGATAGTACGGAAAAAAATCTTCCTTTTTTTGAGAGTTTTTTTCAATTGGAATCATGAAAACTGCTGAAATTAAATTATGATGTTGGAAAAATTGCTAGTTTTTTTGACGATTTTTAAGTTAATATTCTTCAGTACTACGAAATTTTTAAGCTTTGAAGCCGAGAAAAATATTTGAAAAGGGGGACCTTTTCGAATCTTCATAAGGAAGTTATGAAATACAGTTGAAAGAAAGAAGTGGGCTATAAATAAAAACTTGCCGAACCACTGTTACACACTTTTTTATAGTCTCATTGCCACTAAAATGGCCAAGAATCGCGCCGTGGAGCGAATGAGTACTTTTTGAAATGGATTCTTTTCTTTTCCATCAAAAAGATTAAAAGGTCAAAGAAGTGGAAAAACTCTTTTTTTACATTTTTCCATTAAAGTTACTGCTTTAAAAATTCCGAATAAATGGGGAAAATAATGAGAAATAATCCAGTTGAAGTTACAAATTTCAGAAATTAACTACGAAAAATTCTCAAAAAAATCTTACAATGAAAAAAATAGTCAAAAAGATTGTGAGAAGAAATTATTATTGCAAAAAAAGTGAACGAAATATGTTAAAACGATGTTTTGAAATTGGAGTTGTTAAACATTTTTCTTTATGGTCTAAAAAAAATCTTTCTAGTGATTAAATTATCCTAAAACAAAAATGAGAGCACACTCGTTTTATCCATATGAAATTTCGAAGAATCTTTTAGGTGGTTCAACAAGTTTTTCAAATTTTTTTTGTTTGTTTTTCTTTTCCCTTTCAAACCATTTGGCAAGACTTATGCATTAATCGTGAATGTAATTAGAAGAATATCAACTTAATTATAATACATTTTTCGCGGTAATTTCATTAAAAAAAGAAAACTCACATATAAGGAAGGGGTAGGCCAGTGGAACTGTCGGATGTTGGGCCATCGAGCTCGGAGCTTGTCCCTGGCAACCGTGTCGAGTGTGACGAAAATCAGACGCTCATGAACGCCGTCAAGGGTCGCCGTGTTGCACAGGAAGTTGTCGGTCATGTTCAGCGCGTATTGGTTGAGAAGCAAGAAGGCTGGCGGCTTGGTGAAGTGCCGGTCGAGCTGGTCGATGAGATCCTCGAACTCCAAGGAGCCTTCGATGAGCCGCTGCGAGACTGTCTCGCTGTTGCTCTTCACATATCGGACGGCGGCGATGGCGTTCTGCGTCTTCCGCAGGACCAGGCAACCGAAGAGGAACCAGAACGAGTAGAAGAGGATGTAGGTGAAGCGGGAGAAGATGACGTCGAGGACGGTGAGCGCGACGGACGCCGCCTGCGACTTCTTCAGCCGAAGAAGCACGTCGTTGACGTCGACGACTTCTGCGGAGGAGGCCGGCTTCCGGTGCCGCACCTCGCTGCAGTCCTCCATCTCGGCTGGCGACGACGTTCCGAAGAGTGACCCCGATGCGAGATTTGCGGCAAAGGCGGAGCGACCTGCGCTTATCGACGGATTGCATCGATGTATATTGATTCGGGTTCAACGCGGTAAAGGGATCAAAAAGGGTCAATTGGCTGGTTGAGACTGATAATTGGTTAAAATTTTGTTGGAAAGATAAGGAAAATATCTTTTAAAAGCTCTTAAAACTTGCTATTTTTGAATAGCGCAAAAGCTTTCATGCTAATTAAAAATTTTCATGATGTCCATAAACTTAGAAATAACTCCTAGCCAGTAAAGAAAGGTTTTTGACGAAATTGGCTTTTTATGAATCTTCTCATTGTGAAAAAAAAAACTTGCAGTTGTGCTCCAAGTACGTTTTGTGCGATTGAAAGAGATCCGTTGTAGTCGGAAAAAATCCTCAAAATTTGAAAATGATTTAGATATCTTTTTCATTTTCTATGGCCAAGTGGTTTAAGGAGACCTTTCAGTTCAAATCCATCTGATATTTTTTGAAAATTGGTACGGGTTGGAGAAAAAAGCTTATTTGGATATTTTCAAGGGGATCAAAAGTTTAATACAATTTATTTTGAGATGCGGAGGAAAGAACTAGACAAACAAAAAACTGTAGCTGAATGTTTTATTTATTCAAGAGGCTGAACAGGAACGTCTCAAGGTATATAGTCCATTTATAAAAGCTTTCTGAGATATTTAAATATATGAAATGACTGGAAAAAAGCTGTCTGCCTCGAGGAATTGATGAATTCTGAGTCTATAATGATAATCGTACAGAAGCCAAAAAAAAGAAGAAGAAAGTGAGGAATCTCTCCTTCTCGAAAGAGGGATGAAATGATTCACCGTTCCTTCCAGTTAAACGAAACCGCCTCCTCTACCACCAAAAATGGGAGAGAAGAACGAGATTTGGCGCGTCGGCTGCTGTTGCTGCAGGAACACGCAATTCACCCATTTCTCTCTCTTTCTTTTTCTTTTCTCCTACAGACGCCGCCATTCAATCCTGTGGTTATGTGGTGACGCCGACATGGCGAGACCACATAATCTTGCTTGAGGTGCGCGGAAAACTGTAAAAAGGACCGTTTTTGTTGATATTAGCGTCAATTCAGCTTTGAAAAATGTTCCCAAGAAAGTCTCATCACTTGAAAATCCGGGATTTGAAAAAGATGCCAAACTTTTCTTACTGTCCCTACTGATGGCCCAGAAAGTTTGGACTTGCGGAATTTCCTAATTTTCGAGGGAGCTGAATTCCTAAAAAGTTAGATTTTTTTCAGAAATTAGATCAATGATATTTTGAAAAACGTTAAAATTTTTGGCTTCAAAATTTCAAAGTGAAATCATAATCTAATGAAAACATTATACTGCGTTTAAAAAAGCGTAAGTCGGACCAGGTCAATTATTTCAAGTTGTGATTAACTTTTTGTTCAAAAGAGAAAAAAAGACGATAAGTGATAACAAATTGAGAAAAAAAAGAAGAGAAACTGTTTGGGTTTGGCGAATGTTGCGAAAACGAGGCGGGGAGAAAGTTCTTGAAAGACTTGTTATATGAAACTATCACTGCGATTAACTGTACTATTAGCGAAATAAATCAGAAAAGTAGGCTTCAAAGCGATATTTTTTTAGATTTAAAAAAATTATGCGGAAAAATCAACTTATGAAATTTGTGAAAATTTTATTTCAAGCCGCTTTTTTTCCTCACAAGTCATAAGCAAATTTTTTTACTTCGAAGCGGTAACTTCAAAGAGAACACTAAAAGATAAATTATATTATCATTCTTTCCTTCTTCATACTACTGTTTAAAAAAACATATTGATGACTCCCAAATTTGGCGAAGAACAGGTTTGATCCAAAAAAAAAAATAGGAGTAAAAAAAAAGTTGAACTTGGGTGCCGAATACAGGCGACTGGAAAAAAATAGAATCTTTATTAAAAAAATCTTTCAACGTAGAAAAAAAAAGCAATTTCAATTTTAACTGAGGTTATGCGGGATTTCTGGGCAAAACATTAATTCAAATCTTAGTACTGTTTTCCAGTGAAGGCAATTTTCCCAAATATTGTTCAAGAATCTTTGAAAATTCATTATTTTTCAACCAAAAGATGAATAGACAATTTTGAAACAAAACTTCAAAAAATCTGTACTCTTTTCTTATAAAAAAAGAATGGCCCCGTTGACCGCAATTCTCACGTGTTCATTGTTGCGAAAAGGGCCATTTCCATCAAAAATGGCCATTTTCGGGTCAGCAGCACGGTTCTTTTTTTTTGTTTTGTAATTGTTGTTTGTCAGACTTTTTCAATCCGTTTATGATTGGAGGATTGTAGAAAAATATGCGCCTTTTGTGGGAAAATTTGGAGGATCAACCTCATTTTGTGGAAGTTAGGTTGATAGCAAACTTCAGTACAAAAAGAAAGTTTTCAAACTTTCATCTACTCTTCGAGAAGACATCTGAAAGAGCATAGACGATTTCTATGAAGGTCTCAAGGCGAAGAGTAGTTGTTACGGTGATTTTGTGGTTTTTAAAACAGCTGCACCTTCAAAACCCTAGGAAGGAAGTCTAAAAATGATAAACGATTACGAAAACCATAAAATGATGAAAAAACTACGAAAAATTTCAACAAGAAACAGGCAACTGCAAAAAAAACGCCTCATTCCTTAGAAACAACTTTTTTTGAGAACCGGTTCGGAAAATTAGTTTTCTCTCTTTCTTCTCACTTCTATACAGTTAAATAAATTGAAATACCTACTCTAAAGTAGCCTAATGTGCATGAAACAAGAGAAAAAAAGACCGGAAAATGATGGTGCGGCCGCTTTTTTTTTGGCCGTAGCCAGATTTGGGTCACCACGCAATCATTTCGACGCCGCAACAAGCCACAAAGTGACAAATTTTTCCACTTTTTTCTACATTTCCAACCTAAATTGCACTATGGGAGGAAAGTTCGTACGCCAAGGAGAAAAATAGAGGAAAAATAATTTTTTTTTTTTCAAAAACAGTGCCGTCCAAGTTATTGCGCGAGAGAGTCAAGGAAAAATGGATGAATTTTGCGGCGACGGGGGCCGATTTATTGTGTCGTAGTGACGGTACGAGGTGCTGGAAAACGACCTTCGGCGCCTCCTCTACATTGTTCGGCTTAGGTGGTCCGTTAAGAGATGAGCCGTTTTATACACGCTCACTTTCATTTTAGAAACGTTGTTATTCATAACAATGCGGAAACTCCGAAAAAATAATTAATAACAGGGATTGGGAAGCATCTATATAACTTTAATGAAAACTTTACGAAGAATAAAAAATATTGAGAAATTGTAAAATAAATAAAAATTAATCGAAAAAAAAATTAAAAATTTTTTCAAACTCCCGCCGATTGCGACAGTTTGCAAAACCATCGCGCACCATCTGCATCCTTTGCCACGCCCTGCATTTTGAAAAAAATTTTTTAGCTGATTTTCTTCTTTTCTTTTTTTTTATTCCGTTAATTAGCATGTCGTTGCAAAACTACCGTATTCCTAGGGTCAACAGAGATAAATTTAAGGTTATTTTTGAATGAAGAGAACTTTTTGAAATTGGATATTTAGGCAACCCAGGAGGATAGAACCAACTCGCCGTCTAACAGAATGCCGGATAATTACGATAGAGGTGATCGAAGGCGTGGTCAGGGCTATTTTCGTAGTCGTTACACAGGAATGCGCTTTCCGGAAGGGTATTTTCTTAATTTTGATTTTCGACATATTTTATTTTACAGGTGGTTAAAATATGATAACGTTGGCAGAGATTTGGAAGGAACACGCTTCGTCCCGTTCAAAACTCCTTTAAAGAGAGCTTTTTTCGAACACAAAGACGATTTACATCCGGAGCTTCAGTTTGACGTCTTGGCACTTGTCAATTGCGTTAGCTTTTTTTTTAAAATTATAATTCATCGAAATAATTTTCAGGCCGCAAGAGCTGGAAAAGTGCTAGGTTTGGTGATTGATTTGACTAACACGAATCGGTATTATGAACGGTCCGAGTGGGAATCTCACGGTGTGAAATACGAGTTAGTTAATCGTTTTGAAATTGTTGAAAGTCATGTTTTTAGAAAATTAAATTGTCCAGGACATGAGGTGAACGAACGGGAGGACATTGTCGAAACCTTCATCGAAATTGTCAAGAATTTCGTCAATGATCCTCAAAATGGTACTTCCACCAGGGCAAAGTTCTGAAAAAAACCAAGGAAGAATATATTCAAAAAAACTTTTTCAATATATTTTCTGTGGAGTTTAATTGAGAATCCTGTTTTTGAAAAAAAGCATTTGAATTTATCATCTTTGAAAAAGCACAGAAAAAGACGCCAAAAATTATTTTTTTGTTCTAAAAAGAAGCTATTTTTGGAACATGTTCTTTCTTCTATAAGGTCTTACCGGACTTTGAACAAAAACATACGAAATAATTTTTTTTCAGATGGAAAATTGATCGGCGTCCATTGCACACACGGTTTGAATCGAACGGGTTATTTGATTTGCCGGTACCTTATTGACGTTGAAAAATTTCCCCCGCCTGTCGAGCTATCAGTTGTGAGTTTTTTTCGAAAAAAAATTTTTTGAAGATTTTTTTACAAAATTAAAAAAATTAATCTCTATTAAAAAAAATAAGGCAGTGTGGGAAACTATTGAATTAAATTTATATTTCAATTTGATTCAGATTTCGCGCATAAAACTTCCAGCTAGAATAATTTTGAAAAATAATTGAAAAAAAAATGTTTCAGTGTTCGAATATTCTCGGGGACACCCAATGGAACGCTCCAAGTACAAGAAATCCCTGTACGAGGCCGAGATTCGCAGAAGAATAGTTAGTTTTTCAGCAAATTTTAGAGTTTTATAGCCTTTTTTAAAGAGAGATGGTGACGAAGAATGTTCCGAGGCCATTCAAAAATTGAAAGAAACTGCAGAAGCTCAAGAAGATTCTTCAGAACGTCCACTCAAAGTGGAGGACGGTTCAGGAGAACCTTCGCGTTGATTTTAAATTTTTTTCATATCTCTAATCCCATTGTTTTGTTCATATTGCTCATTTTTACCTCTGATTGATCAATTCCCAGAATTCTGTTTTTTTTTAATTGCCCAAATTACGCCCAGACCTTGCTGTGGTCAAACTGAGTAGTTGGTCTTCCTTAAGTGATCCTTAGAAAGGCGTTAGTGATCCCTCGAGTAGCTTTTTTCTATAGTGGTTGCTTGAATAAGACCGACGCAAGGTCTCGGCACACTTTTCTGTCGGGTTCATAGTCTCAAAGATTTTTTTTCAAATCTAATTTTGTTTTCACTTGTTATTTTCTCTTGTTATCCGCGTACTTGTGTTTTTATCGACTCTCCCGAAATGAAAATTACGTGATTGGTCTTGATTTCGATGGAAATTCGGAGGTTTCGCACCAAAGTTAACGGTTTTCAGCAAGTTTCAGAAAAATAAATATTTTGAGGTCAAATGAGCGAGACTGCACATGAAAACCTCGCTGGTGAGTTTTCAAAAAGTTTCTTTCTAATAATTTTCTTCACTCTTCGATAAGTCTTGTAGAGGAATGTTTTATGAATTCTTCCGAATGTTCTTCATTCAAAACTGGAATAATTAGAGGAGTACAGAATTCAGACCAGTTTTCGACGTTTGCTTCTCAAATTCAACCGAAATCTCAGATAAATTGCTATTCTCGAAATTTTTTCAACCTAAACTTTCTTACTCAGTTCCTTTCCCTAATATGAAGTCGTTCAAATACTTCCCAGAGTTTTCTTAGATTTTTGTTGAGAACTTTTTCGAAGTTTTAGAAAGTTATTAAAAAGAGAATATTTCAAAAAATAATGAGAAGGAATCACTGCAATTTTCAAAGAAGGTTATTTTTCGAAGCCGTTGGTCCTTTTTAGGAGCAAGATAATTTTGATCTTTGAAAATGAATATTTCCCTGTAGTTTGGTCTTTAGAAGAGTTCTCAACGACCGGATTAGGAGGCTCTGAACACAGCGACTCACCTGACACGCAGGTGGCTTCCCAAAGGTAAATTGATCAATTTCGATGTTTCCAAACTCTCGAATCGGTATAAGTTTGTGGTCGAGGTCAGTTTTTCGATGGAAACCAAGCGGAGAGGTCTGAAAATCGAAGTATTTACTGGAAATTACGCTTTCCGATGATAACAGTGGTTTGGATTCAGTTTTTTGTTTGTAAAATTTTTTATCGCCTATATACGTTTTTTTTACGCTTATATCTTTTGAAATTTGTTCATAAATATCTGTTGTAGGATAGCTTTTTTTAAAAAATTCTGAAATAGCTTGGAAAAATTTTTTTCAGCAACTTTTTATTGTAATTTTTTTCTTAAAGATAATTTAAAGGTAAGGCGTTGAAAATTACAACTTTAATAGAACTAACTGAAAAAAACGAATTTTCTCTTGGGTAAGTTGATAAATATCCTTTTTGCGCATCACTTTCAAATTTTCAAAATTTTCCTCAAGGTCCTATAAATCCTTGTAATTTTTCATTTTATGTATAAAATAAAAACTCACGTGTATTTTTCCAGCGTAAACAGGCCTTCAACTGCTACATTTGATTTTTCCAGTCTTAGTCGATCCATATACATTTTTCGAACAACGTTGAATCTTCAATTTTTCATTTCTGAATTTTTTTCTAAAAAAATTATTGAAAGAACCTCCATTCGGGATTTTTCATCGCACATTCTTTTTGCCCAACGGACGACGTCGTCCGAATGAATGTCGAAAAACGCAAGGCTTACACGATTGACCGCAACAATCCTAAAAAAATATTTCATTTTTCTAAAAATTAATTTTTGGTCAAATATCTTTGAGTTTTGTGAAATGAGCATCAAGCATGGCAGAGTTGATGAGTAAATTATTATTATTATTATTATTAGAGTTGAGGAAGGTCTCAAGGCAAAAACGTTTTTCGAAGCTTTTTTTGGTTAAAAAGCTTCTGCGCCTCTTAATAGCACACCTATTGAAGATTTTTGAACGGAATGAAAAATTAGAGTTCTTAGGACCTCTAGAAAGCGAAAAAATAGGTTTTTTTCTTTTTTTCTAATTAGTTTAACTTTCCTGCTCAATTATACCTGTGGTCGAGGCTCTTCTGGCTCGGCTTCGAATTCCCCTTCCTTGTTTTTCCCGGATAAATTTCCGAACAAGGCGCAATATCTTGTCGTTCGGCTTCTCGTTGGCAAACATTCTGAAAAAAATTTTTCTTGATGTTTTTATAGATTCAAAAATTTTTAAATAATCACGAGAATTACTAATTTTTTTCTACACGTTGAGGATTCAACGTTTTCGAGTGATTGAACAGAAAAATGACATTTTTTAAATCAAATCTCGTTTCAAAAATATTCCCTTATCTTTTTGGATACCGTTTTACACATTCTGATTTCATCATCAGCAAAAATAGACAAAAGTTTTGGCTTTTTTTGATTGATAAGATCTTGTTTTTTGGAGTTTTAAAATTTTTGCGAAGTTTTAAAGCACGACATATGAAACTTTGAGAGGCGCATTTGCAAGTGTGCTCCATTGAGACTTATCAAAGAGGCCTCTTTGATAACCGCGGTTTTTCTCGGTCTTCGGCAGTAGTCAGTTGTTTAAATGAGAAAAAAAATACTATTGCTTTCAAGGAAAGAATTGGAAACAGATGAAAAAAATGAAATGATTCATTAAGTTAAGCTTGAAAAATTTTTTTAAAAACTCAGGCCTTTTTTTCTTTTTCGAGCATTTTTTTAAATTCTAAGACATTTTCTTTGCTTCGATAAATGACTAGTATACATTTATCAGTCTTGAAAAAGTGGAAAAATTGAAGTTTCTGGTTTTTTTCTGCTGACTTTTTAAACCAATGAAAGCAGAAAGTAAATGCTTTTTGTAGCTACTTAGAAATTTTTAGCAATGTTTCATACCTAAAAAAATATTTCATTTAAACTTCTTTAAAAAAATTTTCGATCATTCTTCAAGCCTGTTCACGAAGAAAAAAAAGAAAAAAATGGGAATTTTTTTCAGTGAAGTCGAACGGGTTGATTCGGAAGAGACGGACTCGTTTAGCGTGCCCGCCCTCTTTTGCCCTTATCACAAACATATAGGAAAACATTTGGTCAGTGGCTGTTTTTTTTTTGTTTTGTCGAAAGGAAAGGTAAAATTTATTTATAAGGAGAAATAAAGTATTAAAATGCATGTTATTGTAATTCATTTGAGAGTTCATCGACTTATCGACTAATCGCCAAAAAATTGTGCGAAAAAAAGTTTTATTTTGAAACTCTCAACACTTTCTACATACTCCACTGAATTTATTGGGAATCCTTGAAATAGCCTCGGAAATCATGGAAAGTATGCCCCAATGAATTCAATCTGAAAAAATTCTTCTCGGACCTTGGTAGCGCCCCGGAGGTGGAGAAGCATTTCTAGTAGCCACTTTAGTATCCTCGCCACTCTTAAGTGATCTCCAGAATTTTAGAAAGGTTCGGAGCGCGTTACCAAAGTCCGAGTTTGATTATTCTTCTAATTCTTATACAAGCTCCAAAGGATTTAGTGTCGATTAGGGATCACTTGAGAAACGTTATGTGATTAGTAGTTTTCACTTGGGATTCGAGTAATATTTCGAAAGTCCAACTGTTTATTTTTTCCTATTGGCGCTTTTGATAAGGTTTTGCTTTTTTTAGTTATCACTAAAGAAACGTTACGCCGCTCAAGTGTTCATCGTCCAAAAAATAGCTTTTGCCCAGTAATTCTTTGAAAAACTTCATAAATGTCTCGACATTCAGATGCCCCTGGGGGAAACAGAGATGCAGCTTCACTTGATCAAGTGCAGAAAGGCGTATTTCAAGCATCATCATAATACCGAGCTCTTGTGGTTATTTTCATCGAAGAAGCTTCGAGTAACGTCTGGACTTTTTGAGCTGTCCGCACAGAATGTGTCTGGTCTCGCCGCCGGAGTTCGCCCTACATGTGGCGATGTGCCAGGAAAGCATCCTGACCCGCCAGGACAAAGAGTTCATCGACAAACCCATCATCGTCATGCAATGTGAGGCAGTTTTTACTCGGGGAATTTCAAAGTGGCCTTCTGAGAACCGAAGGAGAAGCGCTCATTTGAGTATCTTGCTCACGAAATCGGTAACTTTAGGGGCTTTCAGAGGCTCTCCAACCACAGATAAACTCATCCCCCCCTATAAACGGCAGTAAAGCTTGCAAAAAAATGGCCACTCTAGGGGAGCATGCTAGTCATCTATCGTTATAAACCATAGGAAGAAGAATTACTGAACAACTCGATAAATTTGCGTTTTCAAATGAAAAAAAGTATCGATAGTTTGACTAACTACATCTATTTGAACCACTATAGGGACTACTGAACATTTAGGCGCTCAGATGTCAGAACTTTAATTCCTACAGGGGTCACCTATATTTTAGCCTGATAGAACTATTTTGTCCAACGTTTTTTCCTGACTTGTCTAGGGACCAAAATGGCGTTCTTGAGAGAGGATACAAGACCGGCTTGACAAGTTATTTTGGAGTAATCACTTGAGAGCTGAGAGCCAAGTGGTTACTTGAGGTGAGACTGCAGGACGACCTCCGTTCTGTTTATCGGCTCAGCCTAAGAAAATTCTCGATTTGAACAAATAAGCAACTTTGCAATACAATATCTGACATTCAATGAGAGATGTTCCAAGTGACCACTTGAGGGCAGAAAGCGAAGCGGTCATGTTAGTAGTTTTCTGTGGAAAACATCTTCTTTTCGAGAATCAAATTTCAATCGATTGAAGTTCAGTGCCTAACAACTTTGATGAGATGCTCCGACAGCAGGTGCAAGGCGACGTCACCCGAGCTCGTTATGATTCTGATGGTTTTTATCAATAAAGTGGAACTTAATAGTTTCTATTGGCTTCAGAATCATCAGAAACCCATTCCGGAGAAGACTCTGATAAAGATCGACCACGCCGAAGACGTCAGTATGATAGCGATGAAGACGAGGAAGGCGATAATCGCTCAGTTAAATCCTCCATCAGCTCCTCCTCAGCCGAAAACTTGGACCTTGACTAATGTTCGTTTTATAAAAACTCATCGACGGGTTTTATTTTATTCTATTTGATCTGAAATGATTGATAAACTCGGTACATGCTTACTTGCATGTAAAAGAAATTCGGCAAAAAGTTTTCTCCCCGGCCGGGAATTGAACCCGGGTCTCGCATGTGACAGACGCGGATACTCACCACTATACTACCGAGGACACGTCCGCGCTGGCAGATGTCTGCAGACATATTCCGCCTCGTGTCGGGAGACCTTTTGAAACACTGGGAAGCATGTATGTGAGAAGAATTGAAAAATAGACAGTTTTTTTTTGTTAAAAATTAAAAATTTAGCTTCTGGGCAAATAAGAAACGTTCAAAAACTCGCTTTCAACAAAACATTTGGATTGATTAAAAACTTGTAGATGAAATCGGACTGTTCTGAAGTACGTTTCAGCCAGTTTTCAAAATGTGTACTTTCACATTTCGCTTAATTAATTTCCTGTGGCTTTTTTTAAATCAACAGATGATATTGAGAAACTTCATTTTTTTAAAATTACAATTCATGACACAAACGTAGCGATTTGATATATCAGATGAATGGAATTTTTAGATTGTTGTACTCGTAGGGGTTTCTTGAAAGATCGAGGTGATTGAAATTTGAATTTATCGCTATTGGAGGGCGAAGGCGACCATTGCATGTATCCCGCAAAGAGCCACCGCGTCTGCCTAAAAATTCTTATTTCAAGAATTGTTCAGAACATATAGTTGAAAAATTGCTTTTTTTCAAGAAAAACTATCGTCCAAAGTAAACGGACCGCTGTCCAGCACCACCGCTCCGTCCAGTCTAATTGTTTGAAGCCGACACTAAAGTGGATCTCGATAACCGCACTTATTCCGGCCAATAGTGAACAGAAAACGGCCGACGGCATCTCCTCAAATGGTCAGTTGTAATATTTTTTCTGAATTACCAAAAGTTGTGGTGGAAGTTTGATAGGAAGCTCGAATATGAAAAGATAATGGGGATCGAGGAAACAAGTTTTTAAAGAATTACGGAAAAAAAAATGCTCTAGACATCATCAGAAAAACAAAGAAACAATTTTTTTAAAGGATAACTGGGATAATTCAAAAACACAATCCTGCAGAAAAAAATTTTAATCAAAAAGAATTGAGAGAAATAGCAGAAAAAAATCAAAGAAGGTTTTTGGACCTGATAATCCAAAAAATCAACCCACCATGCAATTATAAGTCGTTGTACACGGGTTATTGGCATAAAACAAGGCGGTAATTAACCAAGAACTCGAAATGAAAAAAATGATTGGCGAGGCGACTGTTGGGAAGTACTGAAAGTTTTCGAATATCAAAAATAATAATAATAAATAATAGTTTTTTTAATTTTTTTCAATCGTTGTCCGCGAATAATGATCTAATTTTTTTACAACTAACTTGAACAAAAATGCCGAGAATAATATCGAAAAAGCGGCATCCTGACCATTACATGGGTTCAAAGCACAGTAGACGCCGCTGCAGTAGAATAGGAAAATTGCTAAAACCTGAAAATTATTTTACATTCTTGAAAACCAAGACTTTCGCAGGTTGAAATTCTCAGATATTTTCGTGGGGTACAGCAGAAAGTATTTTATAAGTATTAACAAAGTACGAAACACTTCTTGATGCATCGGAGGAAGATTCTGAAATGTTCAACCTGTAAAAACTTCTAGTTTTTGAGAGAGAACATCGACAAAGTCTAGGAAAACTCTCAAAATCCGTTCATTTTAGGGCTTTGAGCTTCTATTTACGGAAAAAAAATATTTTTGAAGGTTGAGCCTTCCAGAATCGTCTTCTGGCAAATCAAAGAGTGTTCAGGCCAAGTTTGAGGAAATTTCCAACCGGAAATAGTTTGACCTTCCTTGTAAGGTCAAAAAAACATTTTTTCAAAACCAAGAAAATATTTTCGATTATTTATTATCAAAAAAATATTTCATGAGAGAATGAGTACTTACTATTGATAAGGTGTAGAGAAAAAGTGGAAGTCGGGCGCGTGGGTAGGGCGCCGAGACGACTTTTGGTATCATCGTCACCATTTGGGCCTGGAAAAGTTTGATTTTTTTTTTGGGTGTTGCGCGATTTTTCAAGGCTTCCGAAATAAATTCAAAAAGCCATTCTTCAACGAAATAAGTTATTGGGAGAAAAACTTTAGGAAAAAAAGTTCAGCTTCATAGTAGTAAATTAGAAAAGAAAGAAAAATGGAAATTTTCGATGTCCTTGTCTTTGAGCTTCTGACGTCATTCGGTGAAGCTCGCAATTAACTGCGTCAGGATTTTTGGCTTGTCCTATTTTCTTCTGACTCTAATTTTAGCTCTGAAAGTTCAATGTCGCAGGGAAAACAATACTTAACTGCGCATTTTTGCTATTTCCTAGAATATATAAGTAAAAAACACAGGGTTGAACAGATTTTTAGGGAAAATGTTGACCTTTTCGAAAGTCGGCCATAAAGCCTATCCTGAAAACGTACTAGTTTTTGTGAAATAACGGCACAAGGCCTGAAACTTTCAGGGTCTTCAATTTGGAGTAAATGAGCCAATTTTCAGACAATTCTATAGTTCAGAACGAAATTACCGAGCCAGAGAGAATTACAGAGAAAAGAAAAAACTTAGGGTCATAAATAATTCTAGAGTTCTGAATGTGAGAAATCAAAGGAAATGAAAACGAAAAAAAAAGAATCATAAAGACAATAACCATCAAGTTCATAGGGAAAGAATTGAGGGTGAGAAAACAACGGAAAGAACAACGAAAATAAGGAAAAGCATGGAAAAAAGGCAAAGAAAGACGTTGACTGACGCTGGCGGCCGCATAATCCGGCCGCCATTGTCCGCTCACGCAGGTTACTTAATTAAAGGTGTAAGCGCACTTGGAAATCGATCCCCCCTCACCTTGTCGTTTTTCCTTTTTTTTCGCAATAACTTTGACTGACTTATGATTGGTATTTTCTGGCTCTAAATACTTTTTTGGCTTTGGTTTTCCTTTCAATCCTTGCTGAGATATTTGAAAATACAGAATTCTTTCTCAACTTAGATAGAATTGAACTCGTTTCATGACATCGGTTATTCAATTCAATCAATTTATTTTCGCAACATCGGGATGGTATGGTGATGTTGCAGGGAGGGAGAAAGACCACTAGGTGGATTAAATAACCTCACATGTGAAGAAAAAAGTTATGATTCTTTAAAAACAGAGTGAATACTTTTAAGCAGGAGAAGTTAAACTAGATTATTTCAAAAGTATGTCCCTATCTCAAAAATGAATTCGAAATTGGTCAATTTATTTTGGCAGTGAAATGAGGTTTTTCTATGTCAAAAGACCCGCATTAAAAATTTTTTTTCAATCAAGTGTTTTTTTGACTTTCTAAGGATACCTGAGCCCTCTTCGTGAGTTCTGAACTGAATTTTTAATATTTTCTTTTGTTCAACCATTTTTAATCTATCTGTTTAAAAAAACAGATCATGAAGTTTTGAAATAAACTGGAATTTAATCAAACATAAATTTTTTTCATTTTGTTTTTTTCTTTTGCGGATGGAAAAAAACTATTTTTTTGCAAGCTTCAAAACGGACAACTTTGAGATATTTTTGAAATGAAACCATGAAAAAAATGAACTTTTTCATTCCTAAGTTATTTTTGAAAATTATTTTTATTAGTTTTTGATCCTCTGTAAAATTTCCAACAAGCGGAAATTTTTCCCGAATCAGATTTAAATTTTTCTCTTCCAAAAAAATTATGTTTTTCCTACCTTCTAGGTATCAAATTTGTACATTTTTTTGCATTGAGGACGAAAAAGAAAAGAAAGAAGGAATGTAAATATTATCCATTGCGACTCATGTAGTGAGAATAGAATAAAGGAAATTTTCGTATAGAAAAGCAGTTCGGATATTTGTCGTGAAATAATATGAAAGGATCTGAAAAAAATCTTCAAGGATTTAAAAAAATTTCATTATTTTTCTACATTTTTATCCTGAAAGTACAGAAGATTACGTGGGAAGGCAACGGATAAATCCAGGATTATTATGAATAAGGCTTCGCGTCGACAAGAGAAATATAAAAATATTAGTGATCAGGATTTGCTAAAAATTGGCTAGGACGCACTTTGGAGTGCCCTGATTCCAAAAAAGTGATAATATTTAACGAATTTTCATATTTAGGTCAAGTTATAATGTCTGCAATATCGTTCATATGATGGGAAAGAAGATTTTTTGCGTCTTTAAAGCTTTATAACTTGAAGAAAAAGCACAGACAGAAAAATTAATCATTTTTCGGATACAAGTTTAGATCGGAAATTTTTGAAATTTTCAATTTAAACCATGAAAAGAATTTTGTATCTTCTGAGGCATCTTTAAACGGGCGATTTCGGAATGATCATCTGGAAAAATTTACAACAAGATGAAAAAAATCATTTCCTATAAAATGATGTTTTCCTACTATGAAGAGCGTCTCCGCCAAGATCCAGCAAATTTCGAGGACTATCTTCTTTTTCCTATTTCACCGATATTTGACAGCATTCGAGTGTTTGTGTCTCTCTGTTTCCTCACCGGCAAGGCCAGAAAAAAAGGAAAATAGCACGTCAACATGAAAGAGTTCCTGATAGACGAGGAGAGCGCAGAGAAGTCATGTCCTCTCAAGTCGCCAAGAACGGACTAAAGAAAAAAATTTTTAGGTTTAAAATAGTAGGTTCAAGGCTTAAGAGCAGGAGGTTCACATATTCCGAGAAGCAGATGTCACCCCGACTCATAAAAATGGACGGCCGAAGCTGTTGACAATTTTCAAAGTTTCTTCTATGCAAGTGGTTTTGCGGAAAAAAAGGAGCAGCTTGAAAATATAGCCATCGATGAAAAAAATGTGTTCGAAATGTTTTTCTTAATTCATTTTTTTAAAAAGTATTAAGTTACATATTCAAATAACCGATGTGTATTTCGTACCAGGACCATTTTTTTAAACTCTCAATATGTTTTAATGATGATCTCTAGCAACTATGAAAAAAATCATAATTTTTTTAACGAAATTACGAAAATACTAATTTTTCACAAGTCTTTTTTTATAAAAAAACTACTCAGATGTATCGTACTGAATATTTATAATCCTTCAATAATTAGGCGAATAAAAAAATATATTCAGAGAAAAAAATTAGATACAATATTATAAGATTATTGAAGACGTGTAGTTGATGAGCTTGAATTCCTTTAGGAAAATGGGAAAAGTATTATGAATCTGAAGGTGAAAAAAATCAACAAACAAGCTTTTTTGGTGTTTTTTTTTCCTTTGGAAAGCCGAAAATGGGCGCCGTCGCCGCACACACACTCATATTCGCAGTGGAAATTCGATAGGAAGCGAAATTTTGCTCGTTTTTTTGGGTTTTGGTAAAGTTATTCTTCTTTGGTTTATTGGGATGTCTAGTAACCAGAAAGGGAAACGAAAAAAATAATTTAAAATTATGAAAAAAAAAAAAAAAAGAAAAAAAAGGTAAAAAAATAATAATTATAGGGAGTTTCAAAGCCTCATCATCCAGTAATCATGAACTCCTCCCTGCGCCTTTGAATCTTTCAGATTGTTGTGACTGCTATGTATAAAAATGAGTAAAAAATTTTGAACCCAGACCAAAAATCACGCGGAGGGAAAAAAGAAAAAGAAAGCTCGACGAAGTGGGAAAAAGGGCGAGTTTGGAAGTGAGAAGGCAAAGGAAATGGGCTCGGAAAAACAAAGGCAAGAAGGGATATCAAAAATGGACAGGAAAGCATCCGAAAAAGAGTGCGAATGGATGGGTTTATGGGTTGGAAAAGGCCTCTTCTTTGAAAATTTCAACTATCTTATTTTATTTTCTCATCACGAAGAATTATGGAAGAAATTCTGAATTTCTGAGTCAAAAAACAAGCAGGCTTCTCCTCTCGAGAAAATAGGTAGAAAGGTGCGACGTCAAATGTCTCGGAGCTCACCAAAAATCTCTCAAATGCATTTTTGTTGCCACAAAAAAAATGGATTGTTTTTTTTTGTATAGGGAATAGTTAGTTGAAGTCACTAAAACTAGCTGATTTTTAAAGATTTTAATCCTTTCAAATGTTGCCGAGTCTATAACAGTAGTTGTAGGAAACTTTTTTTCAATATCGAGATAATTTTATTCTTTTTCCGGAAGTTTTATCTTGTTTCATTCGCAAAGACTTAAAAACATCGATTCATGTTCGCTATCGTTTTCAATCATTAAAAGTAATATACTTTCATGAAAGAGAGCCGTTCTTGGGTCTTAAACCTGGTCAGAAATGTCATTTTTCTTCGAAAACTTCAATTTTCCGAAGCTCCTAACCCAGCTCAAACACTTCGAAAATTGGAGTAGTTACCAAAAAGCATGAAACATTTTTTATCCAATGAGATTATGTCCAATTTCAGCCGGCCAGAAATCAAATTTTATATACATATTTTTTCTGAGATTATGAAACAGCTCAAGCTCCTAAAATTGACTTAAAACGGGGAAAAGGGAAGTGCGATGGAGCGTACATGAGGCTGAAGAAAAGCCGATTTTAAGAAGAAGAAGAAAAAAATCTGTATAGTGGCCTTGAAAAACAACGCACTGCTTCCGTCGTTTGTGTATTTATTTATGTACATAGAAAGCTCAAGTTGCCGACACCTTTTGGGAAAGAAAAATAGTTTGAAAAAATAGTTAGAGCTGTATTATAATCAGAAAATGCTCAAAAAAGATTACTGTATCTGCAATTTCTGCAAAGGTGTGTACGTACAGTTAGGCTATCGTTGTCATAAAAAAGCGCAGATCATTCTGTTTGAAGCTCCTTTTTTTTTAGGTTTTAAGAGTCTCCAAATTTTTTCATGACTTATTGAAAAATTCGCCTACTTGGAAAACTTTTTTGTGGCTTTTTTGGGTTTTGACGTTTCAGTGGTCATTATAGTAGTGGAGTTAGTTGCCACTTAAGTGACTAAATTTTATTGGCCTCTTGAGAAGTCTACGTGGTATAACTATATGATCCAAAAATGATATGGTGGTTAATAGTGGCTTCTACTGTGATGATTGGAGAGGACACTAGAGGCCACTTTAGTGTCCTCTCCAACTAGTTCTTAAGGAACCTCTCAAGTGGCCACTAGAGTTTTTTTTTCGGTCGAGATTATTTTCCATGCCTCTTTGAAATTCTCAAACAACATATTAGGAATGGAATATGGAAAATATGTAAGAAAACAAAACGAGAAAAATTAATCGTTTTGGACGAAAATGACGAAAAGCTGTGAAAAAAAAACTATTCAAACATTCAAAAAAGGTTACTGTATTCATAACGTCTGCACCGGTTCCTACATACAGTTAGGCTATCGAAATCGAAAAAAAAGATGAACAAAGACGCGAATTTTTTGGCTTCTTCTTTTTCTCGTGGTTGCAATGCCCGCAGTCAAGTCAGGCATGAATAACTTATTGCCGACGGAGCTGCAAAAAGCTCAACGTTTCTCTGGGAAAAAATTGATCTTTGCACCGAGTTTCCTCGGAAAATTATTTCATTAAATGAGCATTTGGCTTTTTTGATTCTTGGTTGGAAGTTTGAGTAGGAGCTGGATATTTTCGGAGCTCTTGAAGTGCGAAAATAAGTTTTTTCGAAAATGAGAGACTCATGACTTTTGACACTTACCTGAAGGTGTTCCTATTAATTACCACAAATTTGCTAGGAAACAAGGTTGTTCGAGGTCTCTAATTGTCTCAAAATTCTTGAGACGAGGTCTTGTCTCGACTGCGAGACCCACGTTAAAAAAAATTGACGTATGATTCGAAAATTTTGCTGAATCTTACTCAGGTAATGGAATTTTCGAGTATATTCTGCGTAATTTGATATTTAATAAACCAATTTTCACTACCTGAATTAGTAAGATCAAAAAAAGGAACACACAACGCATGTGTTTTGTATTCTAATACCCTTCAAAGAAACAAAATTGAAAAGAATTGTCCATAATCTTATTGCTCCTATCAGTCTCAAAATCAAATTCAGAATCGTGTAACTCGAGTAATCTGGTCGGAATTAGGGCATTAATGCGGGAAAAAAGTAGCCAAGCTTTTTTTGCCGCCGCTGTCGGGCGAGGCAAACTGAAGAAACAAGACGAAAGAAAAAAAAATGAAACGGACGGCCCGACAAGGTTATCTCGCGGAACTATCAAAGTAGCACGGGGCTTCTCGAAGGTTGTGAGTCAGAATGAAAAGAATTCCGATGCGTTTCGTCATAATTTTGTAAGAAAGCTTGCTTTTCTGTTATGGGAATGGATCCCGGGTACTGTAGAACTGGATTCTTTCGCCCACATTCAAAGTTTGGCCTTCTAAACATTTCAGAGGCCTCAGAAATTTAAATAATAGAACTTTTGAAGCTCGGAATTTACTGGAAAGATTCCAGTGGCCTTGAAAAGTTAAACAAGAGAATTTTTGATATCCTGATGTTTCTGAAAATATGCCTCAAAAAATATAGCCATTTCAAAGTTGAAGGTTTCTGAAAAATATTTCACTTGTCCCAAAAATTATGAAACGAAAAGAAAAAGCGCTTGAAAAAAACCAGTAGAAATGGTTTTTTTCTATTTTTTTCTTTTGGAAAGTTTACAAAAGTCACACAACTGTAAATAAAAAAGTTTTTGAGTGCCGAAGCTTTTAATTCCCGTTTCTTGCACCCAAAAAACCCATTTTTAAGGCTTTCCGCTCCAAAAAATAAAATACTGAGTGGTTCGTATACTTCAGGATCTTAATCTAGTACATCAAAAGAAATGTGGCCGAAACTCTCAACATTCAAGGAAAATGAACTTCCATATAAGGAGAAAAAAAGTAGGCAATAGAATAAGAGGTCTCAAAAAAATTAGATTCCAGTACGAGGTTTTGCTCAATTTGATTTTTAAAGTAATTCGATCACAGTTTTTAATATTTCGGTTTTTGAATTTCAAATAACCTTTTCTTCAAACTTTTCATGAAATTTTTTTCTGGAATATAGAAAATCTCATGTACCGTTTACAGATGCACGGTCTACGAGAAAATCCAACCGCGTCCCAAAAAAATGGATTGATGATGTTGGAAGACGAGGAAATCGGAAGGCCCCGAACAATTATCGTAGTGAGTTATGAGGATTTTTTTTTTCTCTTTTCCTATGATCCACGACGTTTATCTATCATTGTAGAGAAAATGCAAGAAGAGGATTTTTTTTTTCCGACCGAGAAAAAAAAATTGACGAGTCGTTCGCCTTGATAGTGGAAGAAGAATGAAAGAAAAAACTTTGAAATCGGTAAATTTTTCAAAAAAAAAAGTCATAATTATTATTACTAGACAATTCCCCTTCCCTGTAAGATTAAATGGATTTGAATATGTTTGAACTTTTCACAGTTTGTTTCCGAATTGCGCGAAATTCGCTCTCGACTGTATATGACTCGCGCTTAAAATATAAGAAACCATGATACTTGATTGCATCTCTTCGAAATCCACAGCTTCTTTTCGAGCCATTCCAAATGCGACTAGATATTCGAGATTTCGAGTAGGGTTACCGTAGGAGATCGATGAGATATTCAAATTTTTATGAGTTATCGGTTTTTTTTAATTTAACTAAATCCTTTAATTTTTTCGTTTTGCAGAGATTTGATAGTGGTTTGAGTTTCAGCGTTTCTCTGACCTTTTGGAATTTCCCTTGAGCTATCATACCAACCAAAACCATTATTTATCCCCTCTTGAAACATCAAAAGTGTCCAGAGTACTGTAACGACCTCTCAAACTTCGGGAAGTCAGGTGAACTTTTACCTCCTTTCGAGACTGAAAGAATGATGGAAAGTTGAAAAATATAGAACGGTTTGAGCCAATTATTGCATAACTAGTGGCGGGAGTTCCGCGGGAACGGCGACTCTTCGAAAAAGGGCCACGCCTTCTCCTCACGCGTGGCGTTTACTCTTTGGAACTTCCATTAATGGGCGCATAACTGTCTCCCGTTGGGTCGGCCCGAGTGAAATCGTCCGATTAGTGGACTTTGTTTATGGCCTGCGGTTTATTCATTACTCCCGTTGTTGTTATTTTAGCTTGTAGTATGTTTGATAAGGCTTGAAGAAAGGAAATCCTCTTAGTTTCAAAATATTCCCCGAATTTCTTGAAAACGTCTTTGTTCTGAAATCAAACTTCAAAAGTAGGAGTTCCACAGCAGTTTCTTGAATAACACCCTTTGTTCAAGCTACAAAGTTTTGAATTTTCCTCCCATTGGTCAAATTTTTTTTAGCGTGTTCTCGAAAAATTTCTTCAAACCATGATCTACCTACTTTAAAAGTTTCTGAAAGTTTTCAAAATTTTCTGTGACTTCCTCTGACACTTTTGAAGTTTTCCGAAGTTTTAAAAAGGTCCCTGAAGCTTTGATCCTTCCTGAAAAGACTTGTGATCAGATCTAGTTTATTTCATACCTTGTAACGGATATTAGAAATTTATTTTCTGTTTTTTACAATAATTCTCCTTGCTCTAATTGGAAATATTTATCATTTATGGTCTTCAAGGTTTCTAATCTATCTGGAACGATCGGCATTTCATTTTTCGTACTTTCATTCAAAGAACCGACTTGAATGATTTTTATTTTTAAATTGCTGATTAAATGCGGATTTTCTGAAAGCGAAAAAGTTGGTGTAAAAATTAGGATGGCACTCTTGGGATTCAGCGGACTTCAAATTTGAAAATACTGCAAAAAAATTATTTTTTTCTTACCATTCTTGCACGAATTATCATCACCTGAGCGTTTTTTATTCCCTAGGTCTTTCATTTAATTATTCCATGAGGACTTCAGTATCCCATCGAGGTCCGAAAGTTCATCAGCAAACCCAAAAAGGCTCTCAAAATTAATCTCTGAAGCTATAGTTCCACTGACCGGTTTTAACTTCCTTTTCCGCTGTCTTCATGAAAATTGCTACTTTTCACATTTTTATGAACTTTCCCATCTCCAAAATAACTGGACACTATCTAGAGGAAGATATATATTTATTTTCGGCCTCCTCGTTATTTTTTGATGATGCCCCACATTTTACCGCATTTTCACGGCTCACCATTGACAACTGGTTTCTGCTTTACGGTTTTTTGCGCTATTTTTGAGATTTTGTTTAAATGACCTTTCTCTTTGTATCGAGAGGTATCCGGTTCATCGGAAAAAAATTTAGGCAAAATAGCCGCGTCAAAAATGATCCATGGCTAATTGGTTGAATTTATAAGTTTTTTTTAATACTTGCATTTACTAGGTTCAATACCTGATATTGGTTTCATTCACAAAAAAAATGTTGAATTTTCAAATGCGAATGCTTCATTTTCTTCCGAATATCGGAAAGATTATCCTTAGAGCGCATATGAAAGCATTTTTGCGGCTGTTTTGACGCAACACTTTTTTAACCTCACAAAGTAAGTAACTTTCCCAAGATTGGAATATTTTACAGAATTTTAAAAGATTCAATTGATACTTCAGGAAAAATTGCGGCCATTTTCAGAAAATGAACCGGGTTAAAATCTTCAAGTTGAAAACCGAGTGTTGCGATTTTTGATTTCGAGGCGTTCCGGCGCGGTGATTTTTCAAGTTCATGAGGGGGCAGGAAATCCGATCGACGATGAAATGAATGGCATAATGATGATCCGGAAGCGAACGGTTCCGGGGAGAATCAGAGCGCGACGCAGCGGCCTCCCGTTACATCACCGGTCGGATTAGCGGCTAATTAGTCCCCTGGCCACGCCCACTTTTACCTGACAGTCTAGCTGGATGTGAACAAACTTTTCCGATTATTACAGAAGTTGCTAAACTGTTTTATTTCTTTTTTTTTCAGTTTGTTTTCCAGAATTTCCGAAACTTTGGTATTTACTATAATGAATTCAGGAAAAATATTTTTAATAAAAAAAATAGTTTTAAATCTTTTATAATCTGTTCATAACCACTTGAGACTGGACTGCGCTTGAATTTTTGAATTTCAGTTGTTCTTCTGGAAGCCGAAATTCAGACCCACCGCAGAGATGGATGGACAAATACGCTCCAAGGAGTTCTTGATTATAGTGAAAATGATGAACAATGAAACATTTTCTTTGAGGTTCTTCCTTTCTATGTCTCCATAGAGGCTTGAATCTTCCGGAGGACGAGTAGAAGCTCATGATCACTATTGGGGTCACTAGAACTTTTTTCATTGATTGAAATAAAATTCTGGGTTTACCATATGAGTCCTGTCATATTTTTCAAGCGCAAACGGTCAAACTTTTTTCTATGAAATAATTTTGAAGTTCGGTTATATTCTCAATGATTTCTTTAAAGCTCCACACAGCCATAAGTTGAGTCAAACCAAGCTAATTTATTGGGAACTGACCGAAAATGTTGAATAACTGTACGACGAGGTAGGCGGGGCGGAACAGGAAGGGCCATCCATTGTGGAGGGAGAAAAATGGCTTCCGAAACGAACCGTTGAATCAAGAGCCTTTGTACTGGTTATGTCGCCTCTTTCCGTTTTTTTCGCCATTTTTGATAATTTCAGGGATTTTTTCGAGTTTTAATCCGGAGGATCCTTGAGTACTTCCACAGAAAATAGTTTCAAAGATCATATTTTGGTCTATTTTCAAATTTCTCTGAGAAAAACCTCAAAACGTTGAAGTGTACGATCCAGCATATTTTTCGTGAACTTCCGAAGATTTAATGGGACTTGTTATCTCGAGAAGCCCCTAGAGTGGTTGACGAAAATAATTATCTATATGAAAGTCCTATTGGATTCTCTAGGGCCACTTATTTTTACATGAATTTTATTTTTCTACACTTAAGTGACCATTTCAATTTCTTGAAAATCGTGGGTGACCACTTTAAGACTCTTAAAAATTCCCAGCTTTTTAAAAATCTTAGAAACTTCCCTTTTGATCAAGATTTGAGTAGAATATCACATAATTTCTAAAGTTTTTAATTCGAATGTCCTTAGAAACTTTTATAAACTAAAAAAAACTTTGCCTAGTTCAAGGCTAGTACTAAAATGAGCGGGAATGAACAGAAATCCAAGCTCATTTCCGTTCATTTCCACTGTTTATTGGACACGTTTCCGGTCATCTGGAAGAACTATAGTCGAATTTCTTCTTGAGTTTCAACCCCCATTTATTGTTTATTTCCGATTCTCGAAATTTCAAAACCAAAAAGACCTGGAAAAACCGTATTTGTCGAGCTATTAGGGGAAACCCGCGTAGGTTGTTGACTCAGAAAATGGTTCTAATAACTTGCGCGGGTGCCGATTTTTTACACGCTTAACTATCAAAATCGCGACATTATCTCGTAAATTCGTCGAGTTTACGGCTTAATTCACACGTGGTGCAAATTGCGGAGTGAACTTGGCATTTTACGAGCAAAATTAGAGAAGGAATTACGATCAGCTCGCCAAATTTTTAGAGTACGCTGCAACTTTGCTGAGCAGCTCCATTCATACCTGAATATTTTTCTCGATTAGAAATAAAATTTTTCTTGATTTATTTAATATATTGAATGAGGCTCTGAAGCACTTTTTTCGCACCTCACAAGGGAGATCATTTTACCTTGTGCTTGGTAATTACTTGAAAATTGGCCACAACATTCTAGGATTTACCAGAAAAAATCCTCTAAATGTCCACTTGAACAAGTTTTTAGTTTTTGAGAAACAAGGCTCAAAACCCAGAATGGCCCAAGTTATACAGGTTGAAACTTCCAAGATCTTTGTCTACAAGATCAATAAGTGTTTTGGCCGTTTTTAGGAATATCCAAAGCTAAAGCAATATGACTTTCCGCCGAGTTCATGCGAATCTAAAATTGTCAAAATGAATTTTTACTCTTCAACACGAAATTTGAGATAGAATAGACTGTTTTATTCTTTCATCCACGAACTTTTCCCATTCTCGGCATTGAATCTTCGAACCCAAGCCGAAACCTCTCACTCATTCAGAAGAGATCTTTTGTGCCTGAGGCGACCGCCGACCGGCACCAACCGTCCGTTTTTTACAGAGCTCTGATTACTCACCGACCTACGCACCTCACCGAAAATTGCCCACTTTGTCCTATCAACCCTACCGAAAACAGGGCTTTTCATAAGAAAGACTCCGCCCATTCGCTCAGCGTTCCCCCGACCCACAAGGGAGGTCATTCCACTTTGCACGCTGGATTTTCTGAAACTTTGCTCAAATAGGTCTTGATTTGTTAGAAAAAGATCCTCGAAGTCTCAGTCGATAAACTTCTCTGCTTTTTTTTTTGAGAAAGGAGGTCTTGAAAAGGTCCTTTTTCAGTACTTTTCGAGAAAACGGATTTTTAGGGGTGCTTTCTCGAAAAACTAGTAAGTTTTGCGGTTGAGAATTTTCAGAATCGTTATTGTATACATCGAAAAACTTTTGAACGAATTTGGGGAAATTTTCAAGTTGAAAATTACTTTCCTTCTTGTTTGGAGCAAAGATTGGCACTGGAGACGGGTTTTTAGGCTTTTTCTTAGTTATTTCAAAGTTCTATTCTTCATTTTCACTAGATTCTTTTCCTAGAAATGCCTAAGATTCTCAAAAAAAGTGAAAAAAATTTTTTTCACAATATTCAAAGAGTTTTTCATTTAGAGCTAGTAAAAAAATGGGTTTTTTTCAATTCTCACTTTTATCCGAACATTTTTATCCTTTATTCGAAAAAGTTCAATTTTCTTCACTTTTTTCTCTTATCATTCGTCTTCTCTTTCCGCGATTAGAAACTCTCTCTCTTTTTGCTTTTTTGCGGCTTTAAAATGTAATTTTTGAATCGAAGGATCAACGAGAAAACAAAACCGAAGCTTTCCCTTTGAATTGTTGTTTTTTCTCACACACGCGAAGACTGCATTTGAGAGTGAGCGTCAGGCTTAGCAACACAAAAAGGACAGCGACCAGCCGTGCCCCATTGGCGCAGTCGGTTAGCGCGTGGTACTTATAGTCGATAAGGCATGCCAAGGTCGCCAGTTCGAGCCTGGCATGGGGCAGTGATGTTTTTGCCATTTTTTTCGCTGACTTTTCAGCTGTGATAGATAATTGTAAAGATGGTTAAAGGGTTTTTTTCTTAAGAAAAAAATTGATTTTTTTGCATCATTTTTCGTCCAAAAATGTGCGTCTGAAGAAATTTTTCTGATTTTTTAGGTTTTATTCTTATTTTTTTCATCGTCATAAATCATTCATGAGTATTTTGATTAATTTTAAGTAAATTCCAGAAAAGGAAAAACAGTAGATACAATATAATTTCATGTTTGATTCGATTTTCATCAAATAGTTCTAGTTTGGCTTTGAAAATGTTTTCAAATGAAAAAAGGAGTTTTTACGGTTTCTATGTGTTGTTAAAGCTCATCAAGTGCAAAAAATTGAAGTAGCAGGATTTCGTAAACAGCCTCCGTCAATTTCAAGCTATTTCTCCAAACTTGTACTTTCAAGCTGTTCTGCGGGAATTTCCACCCCAAAAGTCGCAATCTCAAGCCTTAATGTACATAAATCGCGATTTATGAAATCGAAAAGAGTTCGGGAAAAAAAACCACCTCATCCTCGGGATCGTCACTTGTCAAAGCCGAAAACGAAGTCTGAGTGCTTTAGATCGAGACCGATACGGTGCTGGTCGGCCTGTCGACGCCTCCATTTTCCCTTCCCGGCAACTTTTGTGTTCTGCTTCCGATTAGCTGCTCTCCGTTGCGAAACATCGTCTCCAGTGCGTTGGAATCTGCTTTAATTCAGGTTTTGATTTTAACTTTTCGAATTCGCGGAAAAACTGGGAGTTTTTTTTGTTCAGAAACCAATAGATTTGAAAAAAAAATAGCTTCAAGTTGATTGATGGAATCTGTAGCTTTGATGAAACTTATTTTTGAAGATAGGTTCAGAATCAGCATAAAAAAGGTATCCGATGGTCTAGTCTCTTTCAAAAGTCTCAATGAGAGATACATTTTTGTTCTGAGGAAAGTTTGACCCCTGAAAGAACTGATGGAGTAAATATTAGAGGTTTTTGGGTTCATAGATTTTTTTTTCGATATTTTGAAGTCCTAAAAAGCTTCTTATCCCACCTTTTATTGGATTTATTAAAAAAAAAAGGTCGATCGCATCATTTTCCCTGTCCTCTCAAAATGAAGTGAAAGCATTTCCGGATCAAGCTTTGCACATCGAAATCAAATCAAACATCGCGCACTCATTCATTTTTTTTCTTCTTCCTTTCTCAATTTATCAATTTTAGTTTTGAGTTTCATTACAATATTACTGAATAAGGAACTGAGTAAAGTGAGAGTCTAGTGGTTCGGACGACAAATAGCCCAGAAGAGCTCTTGGCGAAGAAGGGGAACCGACCAGGAACCCTGGGAACTCCTACTTGACGGTTTGACTACTTGTGTGGAGTAGGAGTTGCACTGGGAACTCTTGAACTTAGTTTTGGAAGTTTCGAAACTCTGCTTTGAGTTAGAGCCGATTTCAATTTGTTTCAGGCCAAATTTCTTGTGATAGAACGCCTAAAAATTCGCCATGAAGCTTAAAGGTTCCTGAAAACTTGGCTCTTACTCGACGCTTCCTCTACTTGTATAGACTAAACATTTGTTTAGGATCTCTTGAACATATTTCTGGAAATTTCAAAGCTTTTACTCAAGTTCAAGGTCACTCTAACATGTTCTAGGTAGCAAAATGAACTTTTACTAATAAAATGTTAAATTTGGAGCTTGAAAGCCTTTGAAAAGTTGGCTTTTACTTGACGGTTAGATTGAGAACTCTTGATTCTAGTTTTGGAAGTTTCGAAGCCCTGATTCAAGTTACAGGTAGTTCCGATATGGGTCAGGCAGAGTTTTTTGTGACCAAATGCTTGAAAGATTGCATTGGAGCTTGAAAGACTCCAAAAAATTGGCTCATTATGTTTTTAAGAACTGAACAGTACATTTTCGAGTGATTCTTTAGTGTTCACCTGAAAAGTCTCAATCCCGCGACTAGCGGCTCAAAAACTTTCACAAAAAAAGCAAAAAGTCTCTCCGGCTCGAATTAGAGCCGATCCAGCGCATCCCAGAGCTCAACCTTTCTCATTGCGTAGTGTTATGTTTGACGGGGGTCGGCATGAAGAAGGTGGCCGAATGATGTTCTTCGCTCCCCCTTCCCCGGTCTGTCCATTTGCATAATTCGACAAATAACACACACGGAGACTGTTCGAGTGGCCGTTTTGCCGCGGCCGCCGGAGGGGGAGATTTTTGTCGGGTCTCAGGTAAATTATGTCGGCTCTCTCGAAAGCCATCCGGCCCGGCCTCACGCTTCACTTTTCACGCCTTGAGGCCTCGAGCACCGTCTCCATTTCATCTCAGATCGTTTTTCTGGCCTTTCACGCCTCTTTTTCTTCTTCTCGTTACAGTATGTCTTCTGACGTGGGATGAAACGACATTTTTTTGAGCTCATAATCCATTCAAAATCGATTTCTTTCGCTTCTACTTGTAGGGACATTGGTCATACATAGAAAAACCGTAGATGGATTGACTTTAAAACTTCGAATTTTTCGAAACTTCCAGAGAAATTTTTCGGAAGCTCAAGTTTTTTAACCTTCCAATTTCTTTCCTATTCAACTAAACAACTCGAACAGAAAGGCGGAGGAACAGGGAAGGATAAGAGATTACAGTAATCCTCTTACTCGTTACTTTTGCCAACATCTGTTCCCTTTCTAGTTTTCCTGAGACTTCTATACGTTTTTTAGTTATACTTTATTGATTTTTGGATTTTTGTTCGTTTAAGTGGCATCTATAAGGTGTAACTTTTCAATCAAGCTGAACTATTTTCCCTCACGTAACTTAAAGTAGACCTGCTAACTGAAAAGAGAGAAAAAATTTCCACTCAAGTGAACTCTTACGCTTTTCTCTACTCAAAAAAATTACTCCATTTGAAGCCTCACCAATTTTTTTATATGGAAAGATGTTAATCCATAATTCTGATTAAGAAAGTTTTTTTGGACTTTTTTTCTATCTCATTTCAGTCTATTTTTTCACCTTTCAGTCTTTTCAAGCTTTTTGATTTATTTATAAGATCTCCGCAAAGCTATCGACTGTGATTCTTAAAATTTCTGGAAGAAAAAAAATCAAAAACTTCATCATTTTTTTAAAGCTCTGAACACGTTCCTGATCAAAATTATTAGTTTCTCTTCATTTTAGATCACATTTATATCAATTTGACTAAATTTCAATCAATTTTTCATTTGAGTGCCTTTTCATGATTATTTTTCATTGGTTTTTGAAACTTTTTTCTGAACAAATCGAACGATTTTGATTTTGAAGCTCTTTAAAATGACCTGGAAAAAAAAACATACTCTTATCAATTTTTGAGTTTAAAAGCCTTTCACACACTGACCAAATTAACGACTTCCTTGATTTTCTTCGCCTTTACTCGTTAGGAACATGGTCAAGATGCCGTTCTCAGGTGCGATTGTCCACCCGTTTGCCTCCAAGTGTTTACGGCCTGAGCCTACCGCGCGACCTTCCCCCTTTTTCTCGCGCACCCTGGCAGACTCCGCCTACCTTTTTTTAGCGATTGCCAGATTTTGAAAAAAAAAAATTTGAAAATTGGCAGTGTAGTGGTTTCACTGGAGTGTTTTTTAAAGACAAAGCAACCCGAAAAAATAGTTTCGATAGCTCTAATCAGTTTGATAATTTTAAAGCTTCTGTGCTTCAATGAACTTCGAAGTGTTGCCTCATACAAACTCAGGCCTCGGTAGCGCAAAACGGACTCGCTTCTTTTCAAGTAATCGCTCAAGTTTGGTGAAGTTCACAAAGAGATCACTAGGTGCTCAGAAATGTCCGATTTGCGCTACCAAGGTCCGAGATGGTGTCGGTCTCGAGACGACCCCGTACTTCTGAGTGATTACTAAAGTAGTTAACGAATATCAAGTGAACACTGAAAGGGTCAGAAAAATTGAAAAGGGCAATATATTTGACGCTTCTCTCGTTCCTGAGGCGAGAAAAATACCGATTGTCCATCAATCAATGCAAATTTTCCAATTGAAACCCAAACCTATCAAATAAAATCAACGATTGTCCTTGGCAGGTGTTAATTTATTGTAACTGTTGAAAGGAACCTTCTTAAAAGTTCAAATTGAACAAAGAGTGATCCCTTAAGGGAAGGAAGATATAATTTTTCGGAAAATTTTTTTTTCTGTCAATTATCGGTCTCGATTATCTTGTAAAATTAGATCACGTTTTCAGATTTTTATCAAAAAAAAAGTCAATTTTTCAGAATGCGGTTACTCGCACTTCTCCTAATGATGTCATCGCTCGTGATGACGTCAACACGACGTCATTTCCGGCACCGAAGACACATGCAACCCCAAGAAGGCCTTTTTTGCGGCGAGAGTGCCAATATCCAGGGCGAAGTATTTTTTGCCATCCGACCATTTTATCAAACTCACCTGTCCAGGTTGAAGAAACGAGGGACTCAAATTATACGGTCCCCTACCGACTTCATACCATGGAAATGACCATGGCTCTGGACAGTACGGCTTGTATTAAACTTCAGGTGAGAATTTATTGATTATTTCCGAAGTTTTTCATGAGCGCTCGAAAATGTGACATTTTTATATTTTTTAAGCTATTCTAAGAGGTTGGGCGGTGCTTTGGCCCCAATTTGAAAATTATCTATATCCCTAGTGCTTTTCACATCATTTTCCACAATTTGCTATATCAAGTTCATTGTAAAAGAGGAAAAAGTTCCACAAACAAAATCAGAATGAGGCATTATTTTCACAACCAACCCCAAAAACTTACGATAGGCGTGTGCAATTCCAAATTTCGGTTTTTACAGCCAAAAAATTTGGAAATTTTGTTACGGTATTTGTTTGCGAGTACATAGTTGTATTGGGCGCAGACACTTGTAACGGATTTTCACAAAATTTGTTTTCTAAAATTTAATTAAGGTTTTTTTTGTCTATTAATTAGTTGCATGATTTAATATGTTTGAAAGACTTTCAGGATGTCATACACGTGTTGCGGTACGAACGCCTGGAGCAGAACTACCCCATTGAAAGTTGGTTTTTATAATAATTGTTTTTAACTTTCCTAGTGACTTTTTCGCTGCCCTTGATTTTAGTCATTTACATATAGTTGTAAGAAGTTTTTCAAAAAGTATAGATTTTATTCAGATTCTTACACTTTTTGGTATTCCCGCCTTGGATACCTCCTGTAAGTGTGATTGCGGCGCCGGAACGGAAGTTTGTACGGTTGAAAAATTTGGCGATGATCGGTATTAATTATTTTTGGGAGAAGAATAATTCTAAAGTGGTTCAGGAATTGCTCCTCGACGGAAGAGTACCCGACTTGCTTCACCAAGTATCATTCGGACGTTGCCAACACGGAGTGTTCGATCACAAGTCTTCCTGCCAAGGTATCGGAAGATGAAATCCATTGGCAAGCTGTGAATCATAGTTAAAACGGAAAAAATCCTTTGAGTTCCCTCAAAAGGAGGTGAAAAGGCTCTGCGGAAACTTTTAAGAAGCCTTTCCGTTTTGCCCAAGATAGAGAAGCCAAATATTTTTCTAGAGATGTTTTAATGGATAATAATGAAAACGTTAAGATGATTTTTTTTTTTTTTGATATTCGTCACTGAAAACAGTCGAAAAAGCGCGGAAATTCACTGAAATAACTTTTGAGAGACTTTTTCGGGCTCCTGTGATGACTTTTGCAATTTGAAGCGGATTAGCGACCCCTTTCAGCCCCTCTTTATGGAATTGAATTACTCAGAAAGTCTATTGGAACTCCCCTTTGTGTATATTGTCTTTAATGTGAAGTCAAGAAAGACTGAATGTTTGAATATTTATTAATTAGAATAATAAATAGTCCGCCTCGCCAAATGGCATCAGTCGCTGGCAGACGCTTCGGTCTGGCTAGTTTCTGGGGTGAGCTCTTGGGGCTGCTCAGATTCGACCGGCTCGGATTGGGCCTGTTCGGCTTGGAGCTGCTCAGCGAGCTCCTTGAGAACCTTGTCGGTGTGAGCAATGCGGAGCTTGATCAGACTGCGTCGCTTGCGTCCTCCTCCGCATCCGCAGCATCCTGAAATCGTTTTTTTGAATATTAATGACGGTAGTTGATGGTGTTACCGCATCCCCCTCCGCATCCGCATCCTGAAATTCTTTGATAAATGATGGATAGGGGATGAATGTTCCTCACCGCATCCGCAGCAGCAAGGACGGCAGCAAGTGCAGCAACGGGTGCAGCAGCAGGTTCTGCAGCAGGTACAGCAGCGACGGCAGCAGCAGCAGCAGCTGGAAAATGAGAAGAATGTAGTCTAGTGGGTAGTAAGGCTTGTTGGGGGCTGAAGGGTCGCTGGTTCGATCCCAAACAGGGTGTAGGATATTTGAAGGTTGTAAGTTAGCCATAGATTCCAAAAGAAGTTTGTTTAGATGTGAGAACATAAAGTTTTATGGAATTTTCCTGGTTCAAAAGCTTGCTAGTTCGATTTTGGATAATATCAAAAGTTTGAGGCGTATTTTTTCCAGAGTGTGGCTGAAGTGCTCATTCATTTCTGCTCATTCTCAAAATGAGACCGATTTTTTCCATGAATTTTCAAAATTTTTCCTGAATGTCGATTGAATGGGATCGAAGCTTACCGTGGTCGACAGCAGCAGCATCCGCAGCCGCCGCCTCCTCCTCCGCAGCCGCAGCAACCGCAGCCGCAGCCGCAGCACCCGCAACCACTACGCTTGACACGAGACGAGGAGCCGTTGAGCGTGTCAATCGCCGTGGTTTGATCTTCCGGCGCCACCGTCGCCAGCTCGGTGCTCTTTACCGGCAATGGTACCGAGTTCACCTGAAACTTCTTGTTGAAGATGGGACCCGTTATGGTTCTGAGTCTTATAAAGTTCCTTGAAAAGAATGGAGATCAAAAAACTAGGTTAGATACGCTAAGAAGGGAAGCAAATTCTTCAGCTCTAAATAATCTCAGACTTTAGCATTTTCAAAAATCCAGTAGAGGGAGAATTTCTTACAAAGTTCTTGCTGAGAAGATTAAAGAAGCATGGGCTGAAGGTAAAGTTCAGAAAAGCTTCAATCTCGTTTGTATAGGAAGTCTAAGACTTTGAATGGTACAAAAAAGTCAATAAGAACTTTTGGCTGAATTTCTTCATTCTCGAAATGGTAGCTAAGGAGAACCGAAAAACTGACCAAGCCGTAGAAGGCGATGAAAGCGGCGGCGACCAGAGCGAATCGTTGCATGGCTGCTTGCTGTTGGGTGGGGATTGAGCTGTCCCGAAATGTGTATTGCTCCCTCCGATCACATCGCTTTTATACCCCATAAGCTCGGCCTGAAATCTTGACCAACACCGCCGGTATGTGTCAAAATGTCGCGGCTAGCGGTGTGCAAAAAATGGCGGCGGCGCGGCAGAAAAAACGTTGACATTCTTTCGAACAGATTTTTGGGATTTACACTCGCTTCCTTGTTTTTTTTTGGCGTTTTAACAGATAAAGTCGGTCCAGAACTGATTTTTGAAGACTTGTTTGAAAAAAAAAATGTTAAAATATGAGAAATAAGCTCTTTTGGATCTTTTTCAGGAAACATTTGGGCTCAATCTGGATTCTACTTTTTTTAATCCGAATTTTTCATAAATCTTCTACCCGAAAGAAATCGTCTATGGTCCCTCATTTTGACATCATTTTGAGCTTTTTCCTCACTATTTTCCGACCTAAAACTATTTTGGCCCTTTTTTCAGGCCTGCTGCAACATCAAGATCAAGCCGTACAGAGGTTTGACCTACAAGGCGGTGAAGCTTCAGCAGCCGACCAGTCAGATCATAATCAGGTGAAAATTTCAGAAATCACTTCATTAGCCACAATTTGAAACTGTCTGATGTGTCTGGGCTCTCTTTTCTCACAGCTGCGAGGTCAGAGAAACGTGAAAATAGCATTTTTCAAGAGAAAAAGAGAGAGAATAGCATTTTTCAAGAGAAAAAGGGAGCTCAGGCAAGCTAGACAACTTCAAGTCATGAAGAATGGAGAACATCAACTTTGAAGGCATATTTCAAGAACCAAAATGGGCATGGCAAAAATATATAATAACTTCAGATCAAATACAAAATTTAAGAAATATGTGTATTTAGCCACACAATTTATGTCAACTCGTCGGGACGTTTGAATAAAATGTTTGGACCTGAAGAACATACGGTATTCCTCCTGATGAAATCTTAGAACTATCGAATTCCATTTCGGGTGATCCTGAACAAAGGACGAGAACAACTGGAGCTGAACGAACGGAATCGGATTTTGTTGACGATGAGAGCAGGACCGCCGCTTCAACAGCTGCCCCATGGGATGTACTACTTCCCTGAAGGTTCATCAATGTCTGAAACGACATGTAGTTATCGATTTTCTAGGAACTGATGATCTGCGAGAGGCCAAGATCAACGAGGTCAATGAGGCTTATCTGGAGAAACTCGGCTGGTACAAGAAAATCAACGGCCAGTGGAATGTCAATGGCAACGGCCTGCCGCTGAGGAACGCCTATGTGAGTTGGAGGACAAATTCAATTAACTGGATTTTCAGAATATATTGTTCCGCTTGTAATTTTGATTCTGGATCTTATAGAAGATCAAAGTCGAGTATACAGAAAACCTCGGAAAAAGGTCTATAGAAGCCATTTGAGTCCTTCAGTCTCAATAAGTACTTCTAAATTACATAGAGTGTCGAAATCGACTCGTTGAGCTTTTTGAGTAAAAAATCGATTACTTTTTCGAATAAAAGCTCTACAAGCTCCTTATATCACAGAATCGTTGAATGACTTGTCTAGCTTCAAAAATAATAAAAAAGGCTTGACGTGACAATTGGCAACCTTTTTTTCAGTGAAGTGATAAGGTGAGTCACTTGAGGGATATCTCAGCTTATTCCCTCAAGTGCCCACTTGAACATCTCTGAAGCATCACAAAACGTTTCTGAAGGCTGTCATGAAAAGTCTATACAAAAATTCGTTTCTGCAAGTAATCCCGCGCTTTTGAGAAACCTGTTGACACCTAGAGTGGTCACTCGGGTCTTCACTTTAGAGGCTCTTTAAAAATTACTGAATCATCGGGAAAAGTTGCAGAAAGTTGTCATGAAAAGTTGCAAAGGCCAATTGCACCAAGATCAGTTCATCGGCGCCACCAACTATGTTCTCCGTGGCAAGGAGTATTTCGACGACTACGGTATTTTCTGTAACCCTTTTCACTTTGAACTGGGAATTCCAGCCGAACGACCCGTTGTCGATTTTTCCTACGTGAAAAACGTGAAAATTGAGCCGAGAGAAGTCAAAGTGATCCACCAGCACGGGACGGCGGCTTCGGTTGGTTTCCGGAGCGTTTTTTGAAAACAAGCAGAAAAAGTTGACGTTTTACGAGCCTAGTTAGAATTATCAAAGAAGAGGGCATGAAAAGGACGAAAATTATGAAAATGAAAATTTATTTAAAAAAATAAGAAGTTTCACTTTTAGTTAGGCTTTTGAAATTTGATTTTTAGGCTTACAATCAATTGAGTAGCCACTTTAGAAGTCCTGTGTTCTCTAACTTTTCAACCAGAGCGTCTAACGATTGGCCGATTATGTTTTTTTTAAAAGCCAGAAAATATTCCCAAGAAAGACACAAAGTGGTCACTTAAGAGGTCGAATTTGACGCTTTTCAATTTTCGAAATTTACAGCTTTGAACAATTTTTACTGTTCCGATTCATTCTTGAACTCATCCCTCGAGTAGCGTTTCTCTAAAAAATGTTTCTTAGAATATTCAAGAAACTATAGCTTGGTTTTCAGATGTATGTGAAGACGGACACACGACCGAACGTCGCGAAAAGCCGCTCGATGTTGGCCAACTTCACCGGGATCATCTCGTTGGATCACACCGGCAACCGCATGTTCAACGCCACCTTTTTTTGTGAGTTTTCTAGGAACAAAAAGTAGTCTTGGTTCCAGAATTTCATAAATTCTGAAAAAGAAAATAAGTGGATGTGAGAGTATAGTAGCGGCCTGAAAAGTATGTTTCTCTGGTATCTCTACAGTTTCCTGCTGATATCCAATTCTAGATTTTCCAGTCTTACAATTCTGAAATTCGGCGCCTATTTAAGCCAAGAGGTAAGCAACGGGCTGAAGAGACGCCAGAGATGTAGGTCTTTTTTCTCTGGCGTCTCTACACGCCGCCGCTGATCTCTCAAATTATACTTTTCTTGTAACTAGACAGACCACTACACGCCCCGCCAACTTAGGAAGATCGTTATTGATTTATAAAAAAGCAGAAAATGGGCGAAAAAGAGGGTAGAAAACAGAAAAATATGTGTCAATATTCGGCGGCAAGGCTGCTGATGACGTTGCCACGAGGGTCGGTCATGGTCAGGCTCGCCGTTTCAGACGTCCTTTCAATGAAAAGCCTTTTTCCGTCGACGCAGACCAACGCGTACGAAAGTTTACCGTCCTGCAGATTTTTTTTGGAATTTGCAAGGACATGTACCCAAACTGACCGCTTTTTCAAGTTTGATCAGCTTGCCGCCGTCCTTCAAATGATACGTGTATTTCCGGTCGCCCGCTTCTATCTTGAAGCTTGGGCCCATCGGACAGCCGCCGCATGGCGAATTTATACTCAACCGAAGTTTTTCTTACAAGAAGACGTATTTCAAAGTCAAACATAAATCAAATGTTTTGAGATCAAATATTCATGAAAATTTTTGAAAATATTCATGAAAATCATAGAATTTTGAGTCTCATTAAGATCAAAAACTAAAAGGAAAGTCTGTTGAGAATTTTCACAGGAATGAAAAACCAAATTACGAAATTTTCGATTCAGTATCTTTGAGAAAAAAGCTCTCACGTAGAAGGTTCAGAAACTGATTCGGTAGGCTCAATTTCCTTTGGAGGAAAATGCAGTGGCACGCTCTCTAGTATCGGTTCTTTGCTCTGCAAAAAAAAAAACAATCAGAACTAAATTCACATAAAAAGATCACCATCGACTGCATGACTGCTTTCACGATTTTCCTATAGGAATACGCTTTTGGGTATCTGAAATAAGTATTTGAAAATAAAACGAATCGAATGGTACTTGGTTGGCGAGAAAAGCTTCTCATCGTGGTCCATTTCGCGTTCTTGTTGAGAAATGACCAGTTCTATCACGTCGATCTATACTTTCAAAATAACTCTTCATTTTATCATTCGTTTCATTTGTGGAGATTTGAATCCGTGTCTTTAATTTGATTTTTTTTATCATCAAAAATAGTTTTATGGGTATTTGAAGGCGCAAAAGTTTTTCGATTGCTTTGAAAAACTTCCTAGCAAGATTTCTTGAGACTTTTGATCTTCAGGATTCAGTTGAATTTATTTTCAGGGTGCCCGAGGAACCGTCCACATCACTTTGTACGATAATGATCGCAAAAACGTCGCTAATTTTGCCTGCACCACACAATGTTAGTTGAAGAAAAACTAGTATTAATGTCAAAGTCAGTCTTTGACCTTTTTGTTGAAAAAAAAAATGGTGAAAAAGTGCTGTAGTCGCATAAGTGTTAGCTCTGAAAGTGCATCGGACCATAAAACGGCTTGCGCGCGCCGGTAATACCAACTTTGGAGAGTTAACTTGAATTTATTCACAAGCAACGCTTGGAGCCATTCCGCATGCGGTCAGATTATTTCAAGCTTTGGCGATATTTGATTCTTTTTGGGCTACGGAAAACTTCTTATAAATCCTTATGTCGTGTTTTTAATGTAGAATCTTTTTCTTAAATTTATTACTCTTTTCTGATAGTTTTTTTGGTGGATTCTTAATAGAACTTCTTCTTGAGATCGTTTCGAAGTAGATTTATTGGGCCGTTTTTTTGGACTCAAAACCACAGCGCGACATTGTTAGGAGCTTTCCCGATTTTTTCTTCCTCGTCATATTGAAAAGCTTCACGTTTGCAGTTGGCAACTCTCTCCAAGACGCCGCTAGTCGGATAAGTTTGCCATCGAACATCAATCGCGAACAGTACGTCTGCATTTTGGCAGACGAACAGGCTCGCGAGAAGGAAATCTGCAAGTGGATTCCGTGGGATTTCGTTAGTCTAAAAACTTCTCAATTTTGTCATTTGAAGGTATGAAGAGCACTCGATGAAGCGCTACAAAGACGAGAGCCGTTGGTCGGCCGGCCACAGCCCTTGTCCGCCTTCGGAGTACGATTTTTGAATTATTTGAAGCCTTCGGGTCACCCACAAAATCGGAAAATGAGTAAAGATTTAGAAAATGGGTAAGAACCAGCAGGTTAAAAATCAAGAAAAAAAGCTCTTCTGACGATGTGAGCGATTCGCGGGTAGAGTCATTAACAGACGGCTGCCTCGAGTCATTCGCGAAGAGGCTCGAGTCAGAATAGTTCAAAAATTATACAATTCGTCGGGATTGAATTTTCGTCCAAAATTGTGAGTTCATTCATAGCTTCACTTGGAAGTTTTCAGGTGTAACAACATGGACCGGTCGCCTTCAGAAGCTTTAACATGGTTCCTCGACTTTACCTACATGTATGAGTTCGCCAACATCCGTGGGCTGGACAATGTGCGTTTTGAAATATAATTTGGAAAAACAACACAAGATCTAACATGAAAAAAATTCCTTAGAATGATGGTTTATCGTTTCGCGTGGGCTTGAAACTAAATTTTTTTTTCAAGCTAAAATTATCCTTCTGTTTTGAGCTTTCAATGCTTCGTTTAAAGTATTTGAGGGTAATTTATTTTTTTTTAGCCAAATTTTATAGCTTCTTTTATTCTGGATCCATTCCCTAACTATTCACGTTTTTCATTGAAATAAATTATTTTTAACGATTTCGAGTCCATTTTTCAATCAGTCTAGATTTTTCTTATAAAAACGTCTCGACAGAGTTTTGCAGATTATTCTTTTTCAAGCGCTACGAAAATTTACCCGTTTTCAGTGGGTAAAAGTGGGACTGCATCTGGCGTTCTGCACGATGTTGGTACTGGTGCTGATCCTGGTGCTGACCAAGTGTCTGATTCCACTCGCCTGCTTTTCCCTCAGCGTCTCGTTCAAGAAGAAGAAAGGCGCCAAGCGGTGACACCTTTTTCCAGCCAATATGTTGTTTATTGCACTGTCTTCATTTTATTTTATTTCTTCTTTTTTTGTTCCCTCCCTTGTCATTTTCCTGCCTTCAACACTTGCCCCGAATGCCGTTTTTTTTTCCCGTGAACTTTTATTCCAAAAGTTTGCCTTTTGTGAGGGCCGCGACGGTTTTCTTTTGTAAGGAATTTGTTTGATTTTGGCGCCAAATTTTTCTTTTTTCAGAGGACAACAGCAAAAAAAGAACTTTAGTGAATGGCCTTTGGCTTGAGATCAAGACCAATCAGAATATTATAGAATAATGTCCGAAAAAGAGTATTTTAGACGTCAAAGAAACATTTTCGAGGCGCCAAAACCACTTTAGTGATCACTGGATGGCTCAGAATCGTCCTTTTTGAAAGAAAGATAGTTGCGGTCCTTTTTAATTTTCAATTTTATAGGTCATTTGCCTATCTTACTACTTTTTAAAAAAACCCTAAATTTAACTTTTAAATCTCACCAAATCTTGCCGGCATTTCAGTCACCAAAAGTACTGGTACGCGAATCCTATTGACATTTTTTCAATGACAAACCGTTCCAAAGTGCATTTATATTATCAAGATTCTATTTTATCATTTTTGCTTATTCTTTTTGAAAAATTGTACATATTTTCTATCGCTTCCGCTCATTTTTCCGCTTGTGATACATTGCGTGCTTTATAAAGATTATTTTCGTTCGAAAAAAAAAATGGGAATTATTGAAGAGAAGCTCGATATTGCGTCGAATACTTGTTACGTTTTTCATTTTTCGTTACTTTATGCTGAAAATTATCCGTGATTCATCAGAATTACATGAAAAGGACTTGATGAACAAGAGATTTCATAGCCTTATTTTTTTGGAAAGCTGGAATTTTTTTCCGTCATCATCAAAAAATTTTTATCAATTTTATGAAAAATTCATCATTTTCATGTTATTTCTCACGATTTTTTTCCCCTTTCAATTAGTTCCTTCGATATTTTGTAGTGCGCCTTTGGAAAAAACAATGGAAATCTTTGTTTTTGATTCGCTTTCCAATTTGTGCCTAGGAATATGACATATGTTAATTGGCATAAAATAGATACTAATGAGAAAGTTAAGCTTGTCTAGTTGACTCTTTGAGCGGGTCAGAAGAGGGATTTAGAACGACAAAGGTGCGGCCGACCTGTACACGTGTCAAGTGGTCCCTCTTCTTCTTCTGACTTGTAGCCTCTATTAGCCTTACTCTACCCTCATCTATGCCATCATCTTCTCAATTCACGGATTCCTGTGGTAAGCAGTACTTAGGATGTGAAAAACTTAGGAACGCCAGTTTTGTCTTTAGAGGAGCGACCTATAAGGGCCACTAAAGCTTGCAAAAATGGCTACTCAAGTGCTTTTAGTTAATTGTTGTGAACACAAAGCATCTCCATGCGAATATCATTAAATTATAGCTTTCTGAAGAAAAAAATATCAAGAGACGATCAATCGATTAAGTTTTTATTAAATACGCTTTTTTTATTTTTCAAATAACGACAAAAAGGTTAACGAGCCCCTATAGGGACCACTTAAGCTTAAGGGGCTCCCTACCCTCACTTAATCTTTAAATTTTAGCTCTCTAGGGAGCAGTATTTTGTCATCTATAGGAGTTGTTTTTTCCTCACCCCTCCAGGGACCACTCCGGCGCACTTAAGGACTTTGTTCAAGAAAGAAAATCCTCATTCTCGGTAGGTAATTATGCTTTGCACTTTCTTTTTTTTCTATGAAAATTAGCCAGATTCTTCTTTCAATGTACTAAGAAGATAGTTTTGGAGTAAAAAAAGGGCTCAAAATTATAGGAAATCATTAAAAGCCAGTCGAATGTGCTATTTGAAAATGTTGGGCCCTTATTTTTCGAAAAAGAGTTTCACATTCTTGATTTTTCTGTAGTACATCAGTGAGTATGTGTGCCAAATTTCAGAAAGTTCTCACGGACAAAATAAAAATACTTCCTTGTAGGGAAAAAAGACCTTGAAAGCATAGAATTCCCATTACAATTCTTAACATTTTTGTGATGGACTTTTGCTTAAAAAGCTGTCATCGGGTTTATTGAACATATTTTGACACTGAGAAAACTTTTCCCATTGGATGGAATCTTACTTTTTGATCTCAAGGCGGTTTTTTTTGTCTATAATTCATCGAAAAATCGATGAGAATGAAAGTGAGGATTATATTTTTTGAACGCTTTCTGCTTTATTTCTTCTTCTGTCCCGTTGAGGATTCTTTCTTTGGACAACATCAAGTACAGAGCGAAATTTGCGAAAAACGAGAAGGCTGTTTTCGCGAGTACCCGCCGCACTACTTGTCTGCCCTATTGTTATTTTTGGTCAGTTTCGCTCGATCTTCGAACTTCCCTCCCCCCATTCATCTCGATGCATAATTTGCTGGACTGAAAACCAGAAATCTCTCTGATAAATGAGCCGCCGCCAGGAAACAATCGGTTTTAAACAAAAGTCTGTTGCGGGTTGATGATAATCCTGGCCGGCTCAACCTTCGGCTCAAATTCCTTTCTTTTTCTTTTTTTTTCGTTGTTTGAAGATTGATTTCTGTCTTTTCTTCCCTTGAGGCGATTCTTCCGAAACTTTCAAAGATTTTCTGCTTCCAGAACTTGAAATTTCTAATTGACTCATAATTTAAACTCTAGAGACTGAGAATGATCGAGGAATAACTTTTAATTTGAAAAATTTGCGCAGAAATAGTAGAATTCTGGCAAGCCGGTACTTTTTGAACAATAAGAAATAATCACGATTTTAATACTTCAACCGAAAAAAAAAACATTTAAGTTTTGTCTTATTAACCTTATTATTCGATTCACTGCCATCTTTTAAAAATTTTGAAGGTCAAAAAACTTTTTAATAAGGGCTAAGTTGAGTAAAGTGAAGCCCGATAAAATAGCAGCGCTTTTTTTTCAATGAAAATCTTTGAAATTTAGGTCCAATCGACATCCGGGTTTATTGAATAACCAGATAGACTGTTTATGAATCGTAGAATGATTCAAAACGAGTATGTGTGCGCAGCTGGGAATTGAAGAAAACAGAGCAGCTGCCAGAAAAAAGTGGAATTATTATCATTAAATTGCTCGACGAAGATTTTTCTTATTGAAGCTTTCGCGAAAAAAAAAAACTATTCCTTTTTATGACCGATTTTTCGGTTTTAACGGTTCCCATGCACTTTGGAGAAGTGAGTACGCGCGGCAGATGTGTTCCCATGGAATACAACTGCGATGGGAGAAATAAAAAACATACGGCTCTTACTTTTTTTTCTCCTTTCGCACAAACCTTTCCACTCGGAAATAACGGCCCCAACCGTTTTTGTATTTTTCGTTTCGAGCCACCTGCGCAGTCTTTTTTACGTCCCAGCTGCATTTACTGGTTTCATACCGGTTTCAAAATTCAATCTTGCATTTAATTCAGTCTGATAAAAACTTCTCGCTGTTTTTGAGCGTTCAGATTTTAATGAATCAATTTGGACCACTATTTCCCGTTTTACTTAAAATCAAAGAAGGTTTTTCAACCTAAAACGCTCCAGCAAAGCGTTTTTAACGAATGATGAATATAAATAAATCTGGGAAGGGAAAACGCGCTCCAATAATTTGTTTTTCCCGGCCACGTCATTCACGGTCACGTGTTTTTTTCGGATTTTTTTTTCTTCTCTCATTATTTTATAGTTTTTTCAACATCCTGGCTTTGAACTGATCGCAAAAGAATATTCAGAGGTTTCAAATAAGGCAGGTTGGTTCAATTTTTTTTTCTTTCCGTATTTTTTTGAAGAAATTGAGCTCAAACTCATGTTTGGAAAAAAAAAATTTAATTTCTCAATTGATGTTGTGCAATTGACTGAAAGCTGATTTCACTAATTCACTTAGAGTGTCTGTCCTTATCAACGCACATGATAGACGTTCGGCTTTTGAAATTAGATTTTTCCTTTTTCAGAATTTCGGTTATTCTCGTTATTTTCTTCTGTTAAAACAATTCAGCTTTTAAAAGTATTGTTCATTCGCTTTGATAAAATCAAAAACTAGGACAGAATTTTTCCGCAGTGCCGCGGAGAGGATTTATGTATTGTTTGTTTGCTGAGAAGTCTAATGACATATTGTGAAAAATCAGCTATTGGTAGAAATCCGTTGTAAATTTTGATAAGCTTGAAATCAAATCAATCAAATCATTTATTTTGTTGTTTTAGTCATAGATGTAATCGACTAGTCGGTGAACTTTCAAAGCTATAAGGAACAACCGCCTTTGGCGAAATAGAAGTCCAAACGTGTAGTCGAAAGATGCTCTAGGTGGAAGCCTCGAAATGAGAGCGACCACTTCGAGTGAAGATTTTTAATAATAAATCAATAGTTTTTTGTTCTGTTCTTTCTTGTTTCATTTTAAAAAATCCTTAATTTTTCGTCATTATCTGAGAAAAAGTTATTAAAAGCCAGGTTTAGCGCTCATTGGAAACTTGTCCACATTTTTACAGCACCTGGGATTTTTGGAAGCGCGAAAAAAAAAATGAAACTATTTGCACAAAGGGGCCTTCCACTGTTGATTCAGGCAGCTTTTGCGCTTCCAAATATCCCAGAGAGCTATTGTAAATGGACTATATGGCCAAAAGTTTAGCTTTTCAATAAGTTTCAAAAAAATTTAAACAATACGAGACCCTGCTTCACAAAATAATGTAATTTTCTCATTTTTTCTCGCGTATTTTTTGATGATGTTGAGTGGTAGAGCGGAAGATAGATTTCTTTTTTTAGATTCCAAAATGGATCATTCCAAATCCACAATGAGCCATTAAAATCGTCTTTTCTTCGAGCAGTATTTGCTCATGTCTAAGGTTGGGTCTTTGTCGAGAGCTTAATTAAAAAAATTTTGTTTATTTTAGACAAGTCTAGGGAAGAGTTTTTTTATACATATTTGGTCCTATTTATTCTGGGCTGTTTTTTTTTTCGGTTCCTTGAAGACATCCAAGCAGTCCTGTTACAAAAGCATTCTTTGATCTTAGCTGATTTCAAGCCTATCCTGAAGACCTGGCTATTTTTTTGTTTCAGTGCAAAGTAGGCAGCGACCATAAGGAGCTTCAATCGAACCTTCGAAGAGTTTTTTTATGCAAAAGTATAAATTTTAACTTCCCACCGTAACAACTTCTTCGTTCCATCTAATTATCTACAGGACACATTTTTACAAGCCGTTTTTGGATTACGTTTCTCGCTAGCTAGCTGAGTCAAAAAAAATCAGCACAGTTTTTTACGCTCTCTAGCTAGCAAAGTTCTACCAATTTTAGTGGTAAAGTTTGAAAGAAAAATGGCGCCAACCGTCGACACAAAAGACCTCTGCGACCCTGCGCCTCTTTCTCCTACTCCAATCGGCTGCTCGGTTGGGCTTTCCCGGAGGGTTTCGCCTCATCTCTCTCCCTCTCTCTCGTCCAACGGTTTTCGTCGTCTCTTTTGTCTTGACGTCTTCGCCGACGACGTCTCCTCTCTCTCCCCTTTTTTTCCTCCTTCTACTTCTTCAAAATCTTCGGATTTTGGGCCTTTCCGAGTATAGCCGTTCTCCTGCCTCCATTTTAAGCTACGTAGTTCATTCTCACCAATTTTCGATTAATTTTCTTTACCCTTTGAAAATCCCCTAAAAATGTTTTTGGGGTCAAGTAGCACTACAAAATCTTTCACACAATCTCCTCATCGCCGTTGTCCTTTTTTAAATTAATCCCCGGTATTTTGTAACATTATTTTTGAAGTGTCATTTTTTTCAATACGCATTTGTATCAATCAAAAGAGGCCGCATCAATTAAAGAAGAATTTTTCGAAACTTTAATTTTCCCTCTTTTCTTGCAAGAACGTCAAAAGTAACAAGAAACTACACTAAGAATAACTGCCGAGATTAACGCGAGACACTGGCGGTACATTGACGAGCTCGCAAACATCTCGCTTTTTTTCTCGCGTCCGCCTCGCATTTTTCTGGGCGCGAGCTCGCACTTTTCTAGGCGCGAGCTCGCATTTCTCTCGCACTTTGAGAATTTCCGAAATGCAAGATAAATGCGAGACCGGCGCGAGAAAAAAGCGAGATTTTTGCGAGTTCGTCAATGTACCGCCACCGACCTCGCGTTTATCTCGTCAGTTATTCTTAGTGTATACTTGATTCTATCGGCTTGAGTCAATATTTAGCGGATCAGAGAGCTTTTGCGAAAATAATCTTGAGGAGATTAGCAAAACAGTGTGTGAAAACTGTTTGTAAACCAGTAAGCAGTTGGTTTTTCATGAAAAACACTCTTGAGAGCAGAAGAATTCTTTTTTCAAAAGGCGTTTTCGATTTGTCTCGAGAATCTGTGTAGAATTTTGAGCTCATCAACAAACTGTTCAGTTTTAAGCTAGTCAGACCATGAGCTTCCACCACTTTTTGATTTTCATGAAATTGCCTTTTCAGTAAGTGACGCCGTTTTGAATCCCGTTTTGAGGAAAATCCTTTTCACATGTTCTCCAGTACTATCGTCCATCACAAAGCGGTTTTGAGCTACTTGTAGTCAACCGAAAAGCGATGTTTCAGCTTCGTCGCCGCATTGATTGGGTTAAAGCACCCGGAAGTCGGCGTCTCGAACATTTTTGCGTTGCTTTTTTTTCTTACCAACCTTTCACCTTTGTTTCTTCCAGGAAAAGAACAAAAAGAGGGAGAGAAAAAAAATAAAATGAAGGAGAAAAAGAAGAAGAAGAAGAACTTACACTTTTGTCTGAGGAGTTGTTCAGTCGGCGGCTCATCTGGCAATTTATTTGGTTTTGACGTCTCGACCCCCGGACGAAAGCATTACAACAGGCGGAAAGGCTCCGTCGTCACGGCCCCTAAGCCACCTTCTTTCTCCTCAATGTTTCTTCCACTTTCCCCCCTCAAAACAACTACTTACCTTGTCTTTGTGATAGTTTGCTCGGGATTATGGGTCTTCTGTCCGAAATTTTTTTCACTGTTTCAAAGCGCTCAATTTCGCCTCACTTGAAGTAAAATACCGTTTTAGTTCATTTTTTAAAAATTCAAACTAAGGTTTTTGGACGAACTTGTGATTTTTAAACATTTTAAAAGTTTACTTCGGAACTGGAGTCGGAAATTAGTAGATCAGAAGTCAAAAGAAAAAAAAATTGAACATATTTTGAATTGATCAAGAGATGCCGACCCATAATAATGTCCTGAAATCTAGTTAAACAGGTTTCATTCTCAATTATCAATTTCATCAATCAGATTTCAAAATTGAAGAGGCATTTGTGGAAAAAGTAATCAATCTTTGTTGTTTTTCGGAGATTCCGCGAAAAAACCAATTTTTTGTGCGTTTTTGCGCGGCTCCTTCGTTGCGTCTGCAAACACGCCGCTATTGAAACGCTCAACCGTTTTACCTTTTCTCCAGATTTCCAATGGTTCTTCCTTACTTTTAATGTATCAAAATAGCCTGAGAGCTTCCTGTAGAGCTTTGAAGCCGTTTTAAATAACCACTATACCTAATTTTGTGTACTTACTTTGAGCTGGGAATTAATTAATTAGAAGTTTGGCGTAAAGTGTTAAATCTTGACGTTTGTTTACGTGATTTCTCTGGTGTGACATCATCGTTATATCTCATTTCTCGTCATTTTGTCGTTTTTGTAATTCGCTATCTCAACTGGTCGTGTTTTTCGTGTTTCGCGCCGAGATTCTTCTCTATTTTCATTTTCCCCGTTTTCAGATGTTGATTCGATGAGATGACGAGCTATAGTTCCAACGTAGAAGATCCGGAGAAGCACTTTTTGGGCAATTTGCTCGAGGACGATTCCTTCAGTAGTAGTACCCCGTCGGGACGTGGTGCGTTTGGAGATAACCCGAAAAAAAAGATGAACTTCGAGGAAAAGGGATTAGCTCCAGTTGAATTGTGGGGTCAAGGAGGAAATTTTTGTTTAATTCCTGAAGGACAAAAAAATTAGTTAAAAAGGTCCAATCGGAAATTTTTTTCCTTCTTTTTCTTTCGTGGAGATTTTTTTCATTGAGAAAAGTATGGAAGTTCACCAGGCTTATATTCTGTTTAAATACCTTTTTTTTGTTCTTTTTAAAGGCCTAGACGACTTGTGTGACATGAAAATGACAGTGAAAACTGCTCTTCACCTTGGGACCGAATTTGACCCATGCTCCTTCAAAGAAATAATAATTCGGCAGGAGTTTTTGAACAGATTTAATGATGAAAATGTGAAAATTACTACGTCTTCAGGAAATTCGGCTATGATTATGAACTGTTATTCGAATCAAACAAACATTTTCAGGAGAAGCCAACAATGTGAACGCGAGTCCGACGATCCCGGTCGTCTCTGGCGTCGGGCCAATCGGCGGAACCTCACCAACCACTTTTTGGCCTGAACCACCGCCACCTTATTCACCGTCCCCCAACGAGGTTTCTGTGAAAGACTCCATTTTTCTTGAATCAATATTATTTTACACCTAGCAATTGCAAAAAAACTTTCAGAACATCAGGAAATTTCTGCGAAATTTTGTTTAGATTATCATTATTCTAGGTCAAGTGAAAAAATTTATGACTATTGAGTTTATTGGTGTAGCTTGAAATTGAAAATCTACGATTTTAATAAAATAAAAGGGTTTCGGGGATCTTGGAGGACTTGAGAAAAGTGTTAGTTGATCTTTGTGACCTATTTATCTTAATGCAATCGCCGAAACCCACAATGGCACTCTAGGTATTTGTCATCTTTTGGATATTCCTGTTTTTCTGATTTTTCCACTGTGCCTCAGAAAAACATGTTCTTTCGTACTTCTTGTATGATTAATTTTTACCGGATTCCGTCTTAAAGTGTTTCAAAAATACAAAAAAGCAGAAGGCTTCGAATCCAGTATCAGAATGTTTTAGAGAACATCTCTGTAAAGTTTTATCGGTTTTTATAAATTTTTCTCTTTAAAATTCCTTTGTTAGTATGTAAAATCGCCTGATTGTTCACATTTATCAAGTCTTCAGAGAGGATATTTTTTGAATCATGCAATAATTGAAGGGTTTTTTGCCGCTTTGCAAAACTGTTGTTGATCAAGAACGGAGAGTAGAACATCTCGCCCTTCTTGAGAAACTAGAAGACGAGTTATAAGCGTTCCGATGATCAGTTTCTCCGGAAAGTTTGAAACCTTCCTAATTTTGACGAATTCTTTTTCAGTCCTGGTACGCCCCACCTCAACAACAACCTCAACAACCCAAGCAAAACCCGCTTTCTGATTTTCTCCAAGCTACGGTAAAAGTTTGATCATTTGTCAAATAAATCATAAACTGTTTAAGTTAAAAGATCCAGCAGATTTGAACACGTTTCTCAACTATGAACCTGAATTTTTCTCGTCGATTCGGCAGGTTTTTCGAATTGCTCTTCATGGACTTTTTGATGATTTTTTGTTTTTGAAGAACAACAGCAATCCGGTGCAACAGCCTCAAATACACCATCATCACCACAATCTCCACCATCACACCCACACACACAATGTCGTGAGTTTTGGGATTGTTTTTGGAAAAAGGGACACGTTTTTTGAGTTTTGTGCAGTTTTGATACGATTTGTGAAAGATTTCAGAGCTTTTTTTTGATAAATTTCTGTAGTTTTCCGATATTTCTTTCCAATTTGCTCTGGAGCTCTTTGGGGTGAACTTAAAACTTTTTTTTTAGGATTATAAGATGTAATTTTTAATTTTAGGTAGAGAATGGCGTTAACTTTAATTACTGAACTGGTTTACAATAACTCTATATCTCCTTCATAATTTATTTATTGCCATTTTTTAACATCAATATATGTATAACTTAATTAATCGAATATAATGTGAGCAGGAGACTTTTTTTCTAGTTTTTTGCCGAGAAGAGTTCACGGATAAAAGCCTGGTAATATTTTGAATATCATTCCTAAATAAAGCTTTTTTTCAGGTGGAAAACCATCACCACTACATCACGCCGCCACCTGGACTGACGATTGATACGAGCCGCGGACTGGCGCTGTCCCAACAGACGTCACCTTCACCAGCACATTCTCCGGCCTCCTACTCGCCGATGGGCCGTCCCGAACCTCATCACCAGCCCCACAACGGCCCTCGGACGCCGCAACGTCTCTTCCAGCGCCAGAGACAGAACAGCGGCTGGAAGCAACACGAACACGACGACTACCTGGCCTATGCGGCTCTTCTCGGCCCTCAGCCTGAAGACGTTGCCAAAGGACGCAGCTACGTCAACGCCGTGTCTGCGAAGAACGGCGGTCAGCTTTTCATTCACGGTCCCATAGTTGATTCACAACCCGCCTGGGGCGCCACAATCTGTTCGGATTTTGAAGTTGTCGCTCAAGCTCCACCCCTAATGGCGTGATAAACAAATCAGAAAGCAAGCTATCCACAGAGCTTTACCTAATGACGTTATTGTATTTGATATTGAAAATCAGAACAGACTCTAAGAAGTTTCCTTCTATCGATAACTAGATGGATTATGTGAAAAGCCATAACTTTCAAAGAAAAAGAAATAGAATCTAACCTTTCGAAAGGGTTTGAGTCTCTGAAAATGATAATTTTAATGAGGATGCTTCAAAAATGCAATTCAGACAGACCAGAAAATCCTTTAGAACGTATGTTTACTACACATTACGTCAAAATTCGTTGAGCAAAAAGGTTTTTGGGCTTTGAACTTTTTAATTATCAAAAGAAGAATTTTTGAATTTTGATTTTTCGAACTTTATCTTCTCGTCAAAAACTAAAGGATCTCTCTTTTAGGCCCACCAAACACCAAGAGCAAGAGCATTCCGGCACCACCAGGACTCGTGAGAAATGCGATCGGAACTGAAATGCTTCTAAAACACCGACAGTCGGCGATGGCCCTGAACCCGGGTGCCGCCGCTCAAAATGCTCGAATCGTCGTCAAAGGACAGCCCCACTCGGCGCCTGTCGTCACCAAAATGCCGTTTAGGTAATAAGAAAATACAGTGCACAACTTCCTCAATATGCCTAGTAATGCTTTTGAACAAAATTTTCAAAGTTAAAACTGATGTGGAAGTCTCTAGAGATGGTTTTTAACGTTATCACATTTGGGCTTGAAACTATCACGAACTGTGAGAAAAAGAGAAAATTTTTGTTCTTTTTCGAGAGTTTTCAAAACATAAAATGGGATTTTTTTTTTGTTTGAGTTTACGGGGCTCCATCATAATTTTCAAAGATCTTCTAGGCAATTTTTTTCAGCACAGTATTGGTTTCAGCGTTGAAAACTACCCCTAATAGAACTAGTTTCGTTTGAAAGCCCCATTTAAAGCTCAGATAATCATCGGGATTGAAAAATTTGAATAAATATCGATTCTTGTTCCAGTTACCGCGACGTTGCTGCGAGAGAGCAGAACCATCCTCTGGCTCAACACGACAGTCCTCCGCAACAGATCGCTGTAAGACCTTGATTAATATCGCGAGTAATTTGAAATTGATTGTTTTGCAGCGTAAGCGTTCAAGCACCACCAACACGTCGGATGGAGCGGGATCGGTGGCCAACGGAACTGTGAATTCGATCATCATTGGCAAAGGAGGACGCCACAATTCCGGGAGTAGTATCGCCTCGGTCGGGTCGACCGCCAAGAACTTTGATGGGCACGACATCGAGGAGAAACGGCTTAATTGTGCGTTTTTACAGTAGAAAAAGAGGAAAAGTAGTGTGAAATGATTGGATTTCAGCCTGGAAATTCAGGGAAATGGCAGAAAACGGCTCAATAGTGCGTTTTTGTAGTAAAAAAAAAGGCGAAAAAATGATGGGAAATGGTTGATTTTTCAGCTAAAAAGACTAGTAGAAGCTCGAAAAATGAGAAAATTTGTTTAAAAAAGAGGTCTTAAAGCGAAGTGAGATCAAATTTGATCCGATTTGGTAACCGGTTTTTTGGAAGCAAGGATATGTGTCAAGCACGAAATGTGCTTCATATCTATACAGTTTTTCATGCGTTGGGCTGAATTTTTTAGTTTCAGTGGAGCGAAAAAGCCGATCGGACAACGAGTTTCAGAAGATTACGCGCAAGGGTCGCGCTCCGCCCAACAACAAGGAAAAAGGTGAATTTCTGACATTTTTTTCAAATGATAATTTAAAAATCAGACCAGTTTGAACCATAAAAAAAGTTCACTTTGATCTAGAAATTAGGAGGAAACTTTATATTAATTGATGAACGGAAAACGGAGAACTACTGTTCGTCGGGTCCGCAAGAACGCTTCAAAATGATGTAATTTTATTAATTTTGCAGCATTTTCGATAAATCTTGAGCTTGAATTATTTTTTTTCAAAATCAGATCCCACTGAGCGACACGACATCGTTGCCTGTCTTCGAAAACCCGGCCGCCGTCGATTCGTTCACCCGCTACGGCGTCCTTCAAACTCTGTCGCCGAATATCCCGATCGACGGAAAAAGCAAAAGTCTGTTTCAGTGGGAAGATGGAAAGTTGCATGAAAGTGTTTTCAGGCGGTCGGGCTGCCGTGATCACTCAAATCTCCCGGTCGAGCTCTCGCTGCGATGGTACGGCAACGTTTTTTTTCCACCATTTTGAAGAAAATAATTGGAAAATAGAGTTTATGAATCAAACTTACATAGCTCTCTTATTTTAAAGAACACAATTTTGTTCTTGAAACTCTGAAAGGAGTTTTAAAAAAGGTTTAACTTAGCTTGCCTCAAATATTCAGAGTTTGATATTTTTTATTTTTCATACTTTTTGTCGATTTCAATCGTTTCGAAATCGAGGGGTCTATATTGAAGCTTTGAGCTTTTTCAAAAAAAGAAAATTGAAGGTTGAGAGACTTTGAAGGTCTTTTGATTTGGCATGTTGAAAAGTATCCTGGTAGATTTTTTGGCGAACTCCAGAGCCTAGAAAAAAATTTTCTTGTCAAAATTTAGTTAGACCTTTTTTCACCCTTTTTGCGTTTTGAAACATGTTCTGTTACTCCGATAAACATAGACTGCATAGAAGAATAGTTATATTTGTAAATGCCTCTTCCAGACGACGAAGATGAGGAGGAAGAGTCGGACTCGGAAGAAGAGCGCCTGAGCGTCGCCTCGCTCAGCAACAGCAACACGTTGGTCGCCGCCAGCACGGCCGTCTCCAACTCGTCCTCCTCGACGACCTCCCTCATCGTCGGCGGCAAGAAGGAGCTCTCCAACACCTCGAGCACGGGCAGCAAGAAGAAACAGCCTCAGCAAGTTGTTCAGCGACGGCGTCAGAAGCGCAGAAACGACCCTCACTGGTCCGAACATCTTGGTTCGTGATGTGGGGGGAATGAGGAAAAGAAAAATCAGATAAAGTAGGAATGAAAGAAGGATTCTTTAGGTTGTGTTATTGGAAATTTATATAATTTAAAGGTTGGAAGTATTTTTTTCGTTCATATGCAAAACGGATGTTTCCTTGTGGACCCTCAGAGGTAGCGGAAAAGATTCCTCCAAAAACTCCAAAAATGACGGGAAAACGTTTTTTTTTATAGCCTCAGATAATTTTTTTCGAATCTCCTGGATCCTTTTTGGTTGCTCTCCAGCATCATTTATTAAAGGGTGGGAAAAATATGCAAAAGTTGGGATCTTTTGGGACCCGTGGAAGGTTTCTTTTTTTTTGGGAAAATTTTTGAGGAGCTTTTCGGTTACCTGAGTTGAGGCGATGGAAAGTGGAAATGCATAGCTATGGATTTTCATTTTTTCTCGTCAGTAAAATGGTTTTTTGAAATTAAGTTTTTCATCGAGAAAAGTAGGTTTTTGGGAAGCTCAGTTAATTTGAAAGAAAAAAATAGGAAATTTTTTTCCGATATTCACAGCTTCGAAAACGGCTCAAAATAAGAAGATAATTACTTTCTCGGGTATTTTTTCTCTATGAACGAAAATTTTTCAATTTTTCATCTTTAATATGCATCAAATTTTTTTTTTTTTGATAAATTTTTTAGCTCACTGTTCGTGTCCAAGAGTAAACGTCGACTAAATAGTGATCGAGAGAGAAATAAAATTTCAAAGCAAGATATATAAAGATGAAAAAATAAAAAATTTGAGTAATGAGTTTTCAATGAAAATGATTCCATTTTTCAGTAAATTTTGTGCTCCTGATCATTTCCCACGTTTCTCTCGGCGTCGAATGGATGTTGAAATTGGTCGTGGAGTTTTGCTCGAAAGTCGCTGATGTTTTCTCTTTTTAGTTAGTTTTTCTCATTCTTTTTAAAATTATTGCTTGGACATAAGAGAAAAAGTCAATATTTTTCAGCTCGGATTCATTTTTCTGCGCCATTCAGTGTGGCTGCAAAAATGGCGTCACAACTTTAATCGATTTTATCAAGTTTGTAGAATCTTCGACTTTTGTGATCTCATTTCCCATTTTTTAGGACGTCGTTTCAATTTATTCGCAAGGTGACGGTCACCAACCTTAGCCGACTTTTTTACATGGAAGAAGAATTACCGATAACCGAATGGGGACCTCGTCGCGAAGTGCCCTTGCCGAACACGGGTGAGCAGTTGAAGGGATCACTCAAAGAACCCTTTTTCCCTCAAGGGGTTGCTTACGAAAATATTGGTGGACACAATCTCAAGTTTTGCTTCTCTTAGTGTAGTGCGTGTAATGAAAGATGAGCCAAGCTGTTTCATTCGCGATCTCTTAAATGGGCGCTTGGCGAGCTCTTTAACGAATTTTCAAATTCTGAATTCAGCGCCCACTTGAAGTTTTCACATAATCGAATCGCTCATAAAATGAATCAAATCAAGCTTCCTTTTACAATAGAAACTGTCTTCACAAATAGGCAGGGCGTTTTTCAAGACCCTTCATTGGTCATTTAAAGTTTTTTGCTGTTTCTTCCTGATTTTCCTGAACTGTATCAATAATTACATCAATAAGTTCAAACTTGATTTTTTTATTGTCAGAACTACGTTCCTGAAGTTCAAATTTGTCTTTACACATCTATTTTTTTAGAATATTTTGTGTTCATACCCCTTCTAATGGGCTTTGTGAGATCACCAATGACTTTTTTTCAGCTTCTGAAATCATCGACCGTCTGCTGCGCGAGGTGGCCAGCGACGCCTATGCCGTTTTCGGACTTCGTGTCGATTGCTCCGAATCTGAGATTAGGAAATATTACAAGCGAATGCACGCGCTTCTGTCCCCGGAAAAGGTGTTTATTTATTCACTTTTTCATGTAAAAATAGTCTTTTAATTTATTCGAAAGGATCTAGTAAGTATTCACAATTTCCAGTGCTCATTGGAGGGAGCGCCCGAAGCACACGAACTCCTCCTCCGCGCTTTTGAATCGATCAACTCGTGCGATAAACGATTGGAATATGTTCAGGAGACTGCTCACAAGAGCAAACAGGTGAATAGCGAAAAACTTTTGAGGGAACCCTGAAGAGCCGCTAATAACACTTAAGGGATGACTAGAGAGATTACTGTGTGATGTTATTAAAAGCTAGATGTGGTTGGGTTTATAAAGTTGGTAATTAGGAAACTTTGATTTTTGAGCTCGAGTTGTTCAAAACATAATATCAAAAGGATTATCTGGGGGAAATTTTTTTTCCTTTTTTTTTTTGCTAGAGGTTGTTGTAAGGGTGAAAGAGGTCATTTGACCATATTCGAGCAAAATTCCCGTGTTTCTCTTGAAAAGTTGAAAGATTTAACTTCGTACTTAAGTTTTTGAGAAGGGAAGGGCAAAAGTGGGGGGATGAAACTTCGTAAAAAGGGACTTTGAATCATTTTGTAGCCAGGAATGGTACAGTTTATTTCGAGACGTCTTTTATCCAAAAAAAAAACGAGTTGTACCTTCAGTCTCACCTGATCTCTGATCTGGAAGCTTTAAAGTACCTTTCAGAGAATTTTCACCAAATTCTCTAACCTTCATGCACTTTTCTTGTTAGAATCATCGTGACAGACTTATTTAATCTGAAATCTTTTCTCTTTAGCACAAACTCGTGATGAAATGCTTCGATGACCTGCGCGAGCGTATCGAGGAGCTTCGTTCGACAATGTTCTGCGACTGCGGCAATCGCCACAAACGCGTCCTCACCGACATTCGCTACAACGAGGCCCGCTACTGCCGTCGCTGCGACATGCGTCATCCTGCCAAGCAGGTCAGTCGCGAATTTGCGAAAAAAAAAAGCTGCGACGTGAACAATGACAAATATTAATTTGAATTTCTTCAATATTAGTCAGAACACTTCTTGAAGTTGCGGAAGAAGATTTTGAAAGTCTCATCTTTCAAAGCTGTCGAGAAATTAGGGCTCAAAGCCTAAAGGGGTTCATTTTAACGGATTTTGAGAGTTTTCTTTGAGGTGTCCATTCTCGAAAAGTATAAAGTTGGACAGGTTGAGATATTTAGGACCTTTTTGGAAACATCAATGGGCGTTATGGTTACGTTGAAATTTTCAGGAGTTTTCAATCCTAAAGAAAAATGAGTGGTATGATAAAAAAGTCAGCGAAATTTTGAAAGGCGACTTCCGATTTTTTCGTATCGCTAGGGAAATTTCCGACGGCCACCTTTCCGACGAATTTTTTTCCGACTTTTTTCCCTGATATTTTTCGGTTTATAAAACATCTATTAACATTTTTTTTCCTATTTCTTTGTGTTTTAATCATCAACCAACTACCTACTTTATATAGGAAGATTTAAAACAAAGATTTTATCGAGAAAAAAAAGTCGGAAATTCGTCGGAAAGGTGGCCGTCGGAAAGTTCCCTAGCGATATGAAAAAATCGGAAAAGTCGCCGTTTAAATTTTCGCTGGTTTTTTTTTCATACCACCGAAAAATGACCTTCCTTGTAAAGCCAGTATGTAAAAGAAGAAACCCAATGTTCTCTATGATCAGTAGACACTGAGAAGGAAGTCCATACTAGCACAAAACTTTAAATTTCCTATAAAATCCATTTTGAGCGCAACCGATAGTCGTTTTCTGCCACCTTTTTGGAAACACATGGTTTTTAAAATTTGAAAAAAGATGGGTTTTAGGCCAGATTTTATGTTTTTTTTTATTCAGTTAGCGTCAGGGTAAACTATACTGAATTATAATATCAATGAAGCGCATAAAGTTGATTGGTAATTTTTAGATTTTTGGATTTTAGAATGACATCTGGGTGGAGAGGCGTTATTTTGGCTGGAAATCGGTTTACCTGACCTGCAGCGACAACCAAATCTACGACATTAGCGAATGGGCTCAGTGCGAGGTTCATTCTTTTCTTTTTTTCGATTCCGAAGCTCTCTTTGTTCTAACAAACTGCTTTTCAAAGCTTTGAAAATGATCCTGATTGATTTGCATGTACCGAAAAAAAAAATGAAAGACTAAAATTTCTCACCCTCTGGTTCCCAAATGTCTTTGCTGCGGGATTCATTCAAATTTTTGCGTTTATCGTTTTTTCGCTTCATGTAGCATGGTGTCCCGAAAAGCATGACCCGGATTAGCTTTGACAAAAGAAGATTTCGTTCATAGGAATGGAACTATAAGGAAATAATAATGATTTCAACGCTTACTTCTAACCATTTGTTTGTTTTCCGGCGAAAAAGAAAGTGGTGCAATGTCGCTTTCTGGACTGCGACAAGAAGAAAAGGTGACTGATTTTACTATATCTTTGTTTTTTTTTTTCTCCATCGGAGCGACGTCGTTCGTCTGTGTAATTTGTGTGCCGATGTTTCTTTCTATGTGTAAAGTTTTTCGATAAATGCTTTTGTGTGTTGTCTTTTTTTCTGCTTGAGCATCACCCTTTGCACAACCTTTGCATGTTCGAATGGCTAGTAGAGTGGATAAAAATAGCCGTGGAAGGAAAGGCGGAAGTTGCTCTATAGACAATATTTAGGCTCAAAAACGTATTTTTAGGGAACGAACTCAATCTTGGACCTCGTTAATGAAAAACGTAAGCGCTGCGGATTTTTCGGAGCTTTCTGGAAATTACTTATGCTGACGCTACTAAAGTGTTCACTAGAAAAATGCCACGGCACGTCCGATCTGCGATAACAAAATCGAGAAGAATTTTGAAATTATAATAAATTGTAAAAAAACGTTTTTCTTTTCCATGATTCGTCAACGGAGCGCAGCTGAATGCTACCTTTACCGCAGCTATTCTTTTTTTCTTTATGCATGACCTCTTTTGCTTCCCTATCCTATTAACTCATCATTTTTAACCAGTTATGCTTCTTTAAAAAATAATAAAGCTTTTGGCTTGATCTCTAACCTTGGGCTGGTTTTGTGCAGAAGTCGGGATTCCTTGAAAAGCCGCTGACGACGTCTTGCTTCCAGTACCGTCCCCGTCAGGCCGCCCCCCGCCAGCCACAACGTCGAGTTCGCCGTTGTTGAGAGCCGGATTCTTAACCCCCTCCTTATATACTCTCTATGCATTTTCTCCCCTATTTATCCTACTTTATTTTGTCACCTGTTCTCACCATTGAATGCTGTTGTTGATGTTGTATTCGTGCTCACAGACACTTTTTTTTTCTTTGATTGATTATTTGATCCTAACCTCTTTCCCCATCTTTCCTCAATATTTCACCTTCGAGAAGCGGCCACAATGGATTTTTTCGGTGTGTTTTTCTTGGATGACTTTGGTGGTAGTAGTTTGAAGTTATTGCAACACTGACAACACTGAGCACTTGCTAGAATCCTTTTTTTTATATCTTTTTGTGGTTTTCGTGCTGGGTGGTGGTGTTTTTGGTGGAGGATTATCTGAAAAAAGGCTGAATCTCAATATAAGCTAATTTTGACGCACGGCTAGCTTGTGGAGTCATTAAGATTCACTTTAGGGAAGTTGAAAATCTGAAAAATAAGCCTCAATTGCTCACCTCATACTAGAGTCATAGAAATTTTAGATAAATAACTTTAAACTTCCCTAAACCTTCAAATTTCTGAATCAGGTTCATATAAAACTGTTCTAATGTAATCTAGAGCATAGAAATTAGCTGGAAAATGATCTTACTTTCAAAATTTATTAACTTTAGGCTTAGTTCATCAAAAACTCATACCTTCTCTAAAAACTGCGTTCTAGCAGATGTGATAGATTGCACAAGCAATGTGAGAGTTTCTAGCCTTCCAAGTGACCACTTGAGAGGCGCTAAAATCACTTGAGTTATCACTGAAAGGCTCAGAATTGTTCGAAAAGACAAATTGCACTTTCCCTCTTTTTCCAGTTAGTAAAGGCGTCTTCAGCCAAGATAAAAGTCATAGCTAGCCTTGAAGGAACTGTTTTTCAATATTATATTTTTCATTTAAATTTATTTTCACACATTTTCAACGTCGTTTTCAAATGCTCGAAAATCTATGAATTGAGAAGAGTTTTTTCAATTTTTTTTCAGCACAAGTTCAATAATTTTCTGTGTTGCTCACAAATTTCGATCACTTCCTAAAAGTTGTGGATAGTGTGTAACGGTGGAATTGTGTAGTGTAGTAGTTATTGAAATAGTCTCCTCTCACTGTTTTTCCAATATTCTTCGCTAATTTTTTTTTGCTTTTAGCGAAATATGCTCAAGAACATGCGACCTCATACACACGCCGTTCAGTATCGTCTCATCAATCCTCCGACGGTAATTTGAAGATTTTTTTGAACTCTTTAGAACTTCTGGTGTCTCCGCTCTCTTTTCCATCTCACGCGAGGTCATAAAAAGATGAAAAAAGCTTAAAAAGTAAATAAGAGAAGTCGAACAGAAGTAAGATTTTTCTCAATTTTGACGATTAGGCTTTACAGAGCGCAAAGAAAAAGCTTTGGAAGTCCCTAAACTGATTACTTTTTTCCTAACGAGCCGCAAACGGACGTTTAACAGTGGAATCCCTGGGCTTTATCTTTTCGATATGAACCGACTTCTGAACTTTTAGAGGCACTTAGAATTTTTTAGAAATTGTTGAGAATTGGCTGAATTATCATAGAAACCGGATTTCAGGGTATGGGGAGTGATGGCGGCGATCACTTTGGTGGCGGCGGTGGCGGTGGTTATGGAAATCCGTCGAACACGGGCGGAACACCACTAAACAGCGCCGGCGAGCGTCTCATGTCCGACATGGTCGACGAGTTCAACTGTCAGTTTTCGGCCCTTTTGAATCTTCAAATGCGAGAGTGAAGAATGACGTTTGATCCCTAAAAGATTTGGAGCGAGAGATCAACGGTCGCTGAAGAGACGTGTGGTGCTCTCATTGTCTGGCGTCTCTCCGACTCCTCACACTGTCTTGCTTGAAATTTTTTTAAGGGCAATCATCGATGACCACCATTGAAAAAAAAAGAAGAATTTAAAAGTATTGATCTGAAGAGTTCACTTGCGCTCTACGGCTAATTATCGTTAGAGATTAATTAAATGTTTTTGCTTCACTTCTATAAAACTTATGAGTATCATCAAGTGAGCGAAATCGTTCTACAACACATCATTTTTGAATATTGCGCTTATGAGGCTATAAATATCTTCATCGCAAACTTTTTAACTGCGTTTAGGGTGTTAGGAAAAAAGCGGTAGGCAATTTTTTATTAAATCTAAAATAGGTTTTATATAGTTTTTCACTCAAAATACAGAATTAAAGGCCTTCTTTTTGAGCTCTACGCGCTTTATTTGAGTTCTCCTAGTTTCAGTGCTTCGCCAGCAACGCGGATTCGCCCAAATCACTTTCAAACCCTCCGAGCCTCGAGATGAAGACCGAAATCGTCGTGCTGCCAACCGACGTCAGAAGAAGTGGCGATGCTGAATCGGCCCCTTTTCTCGCGTTTCAAAATATCGCCCTTTTCGTCCCCTATTGCCGCTTGTCTTCAACGATTCGTGTATTGCTTGTTTCTTGGATACGCCCTTCGGTTCTGTATCATTTTCTATGTTATGTCAGCTTTCAAGAAACACCGGTTTCCTTCTGGTTCTAGGCGTTAGATTTTCTCTTTTTTTTTTCGTTGCTTATAGTTGCCCTAACTGAGCCTTTTTTTTGTTTATTAGCTAATGTTTGAAGAGAGCGGTTAAAATATGCGATTTTGAAGAATTCCTTCAAGCTTTTAGGAGTTTCAGACTTTCAAAATGTCACTCTTTTGGCCGTTCTTCTGAGAAAAGTTTTCTGCTCACTGCCACAAACGAGAATCAAATTCCCTGCTTTTACCAACAAAATGTGCTCATTTCTCTTTTTTTGCTCTAAAGAAAGCTTTCATTGCGTTTTTCAATGTTTTTCCGACGGTTTGACCCTCATTTTCCCTATTTTTGCCTTTATTTGTTTGTGCCACACACAAGAGAGCGTCAAACCTTTATTTTTGATCCTAACTGGTTTATTATTTTTTATTTTCTCGTTTGTTGATTAAATCTTTTGTAGCAAAGTCTTCGTTCCTTTTTCGTCTTTGTGGTGTGAATTCTGACAAATCATACTTTTTCTTCAAAGGAAAGTGTTCTTTGACTAAATATTTACACACTGAAATTGTTTAACCAGAGTTTGCCGGCGGAAACTTTTGAGTGCCTCGAAAAAAAGTTTTTTTAAAGATTTTTATTCGAAAGAACGAGATCGGTTATGAGACTATTGTACCAGTATTGGAAAAGCCGCGAATTGACAATTTAGCTAAGAGTATCGATTGAAAGAAGAAAAAAGAAGTTATTTCTCATCCTCGCCGGAGTCCATTTTGTAGCCCTGCTCGTTGCAACGGTCTCCGGTGCAAGTGCAAACTGTGACGTCACCTCTGGTTCGGCAACCTTTGTCTGAAGACGTCGAACATCCGCCGGACCACTTTTCGTTAGTTCCTAAACTTTTTTCATAAAAAATCACGAAAAATAAAATAAATAGCAAAAAGAGCTGACGAGAGTGGGATTCGAACCCACGCCCCCGAAGAGACTGGTGCCTAAAACCAGCGCCTTAGACCACTCGGCCATCTCGCCACGTCGGAGAGAGAGACAAATGGCGCATGCGTACCCTCTCTCCATCCACGCACACACACTCACGTTTTGCTTTGTAGGAGTATTCGCAGGCGACTGGACAGCTCACTATGGTCGTGTATTGTTGCTTGGAATATTGTAGGCAGTCGTAGGCGGCCGTTTCCGGGTAGACGATCAGAAGAAGAAGTAGGATTTGCAACAGCCGCGGGATCATGCTGATTGATCGCTCTAGAAATCGATTTTTCAATGATTTTGCGATAAAATAGTGGAGAGTTTCAGTTTTCAATTTTATCGAGGTTATGAAGCATGTGAGCATGTACCACGATTTGAAAATTCGAAAAAAATGATTTATGGCTCTTGAAAGGGATTTTCTTCACTGAATTCACTGTAAGCAATTTTACCAGGAATAGGGTTATAAATTGATAAATTGGTTTGGTCCAGTTGTTTTAAAAAAGAAGAAAAGTCTAAAATTCAATATTTGAATAATCGGTTTTTGAACAATGAATTCCTATAGTCTTATGAGTTTAGGTTTGATTTTTGAAAAATCTCAAAAAAAAAGGCTACGAGGGGCGTGTAATAAAACAAATTTCATGGTTCAAACATGATGACCAATAACCTTTGAGTTTAATTCTCAATCGGAACGGTAAAAAAAATAAAATAGGAACAGAAAACAAAGGCGAGGTTGATGAGTAATGGAGATCTATTTGTTGGGGAAGCTTAAAAGTTGAAAACTGTGAATGTCTCCAATTCACAGGTTTTATATGGGTTCTTAACTTTTTGTATAGATTTTGTGAATTGAAAGAATTTGAGTAACTTTAAAGTTTGATGAAAAGACGTGATAATGACTACAAGCTTCTAAAATCTATTTAGCTTCTAAAACTCTTCGAATCCGAATGGAAAATGTTGATTTAAAAAAAAAGAAAGAAGAAGGGAAAACTCGAAGAAATTCTGGGGGATTTATGTTTTTGTCAGTTATCAGTAATCTAGTCAAACCCGGGAAAGTCTGAGTTGAGCTGAAGCTTCAAAATCGCCCGAAAACCTATTTTTCCAGCCCCTTTTATTCAGCAACTCAAGCAGATGGTTAGTTTTTGCAAAAGCTTTCGACTCTTTTTCAAGCGCTACGTAGTCTCAGGAAATCCAAACGGACGGCTGACGAAAAGGTTCCAGAAAAGGGCAAGGAAAGACCTTTGGGATTTCGTCTGGAAACGTAATTTTTCCTTGAAAAAGAGCCCATCGAAACGGAACTTTGAATTGAACAATTGCGAAAAAAAATCACGAAAAATCAATTTTCAGCTCGAACGTATCATTTTCTCTAGATTTCGTTTCGGATAAAAGTATTTGAAGGATGAAACAGTTATACGATAGAGGAAGTAGTAGGAAAGGAGTATCAAGGAAGAATTTTGAAGGGAGAAAACTTCCGTCTGTTGATTCGGACTGTAGGTTCACGCGCAGTTTTTGACTCCGAGCAGAGAAAGAGTTCGGTGGGAAAAGTGGGCGGAGCCCGGGCGAGGGAGAAGCTCAGCTGGCGACCAAAGTTGTTTGGCGTCGTTTTTGACCGGTTTTTCCAAGTTTTTTTTCCGTTCAGAAGAACTGCCAAAAAAGGGTTGAGTGATCTTTGTGTGATGAGTTTTGACAATGGAAGAGGGGTCACCCGGGTAAAAGCTGGAAATTTTATGACTGAACGGCAATTTTTGGCAAAAGTAGAAAAAAGGGCGACACGTAAAATTGCAGAAATCGAAGGTTTTGTTTTGACTCTAAAATATCGGTCGTACAGGGAATGGCTAAACTTGAAAAGGATGAGAAGGCATTTCAAAATGAGAATTTGGTGGAATGACCGCGACACTTTGATCCATTCCAAGTGCGACCAACTTGAGGGAAATCCGATGGTTATAGAAATAGTGTTAATATGATAGAACTCCAAGGAGACTTTTGTTTGAGCTTTTTACGGATCAATAATTTTTCACTTGAAATTGTAGTAGGAACTTCTTTAGGTAGGTTTTACTGCATTCTAAAGGTTATTCTCTCCTTTTTTTCACTTTTTTTGAGCATCGAACTTTCCTTCTATTTTTTTTCAGTTCAGACATCAGGAAGTTGAGCTTTTGCCTTTTGTAAACCTTTCCTGTTCCAAAGGGCTTTTGCAAAGGATTAGCTAACAAGATAATTTTTTCTGCAATTATCTCTTGCAAAAGTAAAGTGAAGTTGGACAAGGCTTTTTGGAGCAAATGATGAACATTTTAGCCTAAATACCGTAGACCTCGATCAAGGATTATCCCACCCACATCCAAAGAAAAATGTCTGGAGACACTCAACGAGATCAGTGATTAGCCAAAAAAAAGGCGGAAAAAAAACCTTTCACCGCTACAAAATTCGAATAGAATATTTTCATTGACTGGATACGTAGCAACTACGTAAATTTGTTCTATTTGCAGACCTGAAGTACGTTGCCAAAACTATGAATAATAAGAGCCGTGAGAACCTTCGTTTTTTCTCTCACCTGAACATGACGAGTTCCAAAAAAGTTTTTGGTCTCTGCTCGGACTCTTCTGAAAAACTATGCAGAGGCTAATTCGGGCTCAAAAAAGGCATTGTTTGTGAGAATTTGAGAAAAAAAAAATGGGATTTGTTTGTATATAGTTCATTCACCGATGTTTTTGTAACATGAAAAAAGTCATTTTGCTCCTGGAAACTTTAGATTCTAAATTTAAACCATTCTTGGGTGGTTTCTTTTTTGGAAATATAACTGACAAGAAAAGTAATTTTACTTTGCGCCTGGGATTTCGTTGAAAATAAGCCAGAAAATTTCTTGATGTGCCAGATTAAGATCTTAAGAGTCTCAACATTCAGAAATTCCTAGTTTTTTTCAAAAAGGACATCTCGAAGTCGAAACAAATCCGTTAAAATAGGCTTTTTTGAGCTTCCAGCTCTTATTCCTCGAAAACTAGGATGTGCAGGTTGTGAGTTACATCTGAATATTGAAAAAAAAATGACGAGTCTTTCATATCAAATTTTGGGGAAACTTTTTCAGATAGGGGCATCTTGCTCTGCAAACTTTATTTTTTTAGCATTTTGTGAGTATTTATACATATCAAGTGCATATTCGTGGTATAGTATAGTTCTTTGAAGGAAGTAAATTGGACGTCAATTTTTGTTGACTACCACATTTCCTCTTTTCTTATCAGCGAAAAAGATCAGCGAGAGAAAAACTCATGACAGAAAAAAAGTATCGCTTGCTGATATTAACCTAGTGTTGCCATCGATTATTAGCGCCATTTGGAAAGTGTCCTTTTCCATTTTATAATTTTGCTGCCTGCCTTTTTCAGTTGGAAATCGGCAAGAATCTTAATTTCTACTACCCTTTTTTGAAGAAGATCCTTTATACAGTCAGAAAAGATACGAAACATTTTTGACTAACAACTTTCTTTTTTGTAGCATTTTGAAACTCTATAAAGCTGAGTTTTTTTTTTCCTGTGAACTGAAATTTCACCAGAGTTTTACAAATAGCAACTCCAGAATGGTCAAACTCCATACAAGAGAGTTTTGATCGAAAAAGCCCTTTTTGTCTCATTTTTTCTGACCGAACGGTGTGAAGTTATTAGATACTTTGAATCCAAAGTTGATTTTAAAAGTTTTTGTCCTTTGCATATTTGAATTGATGTCTGATTTTTATTCAGATGGACAATGACGTTGTCGAGCGATCTGGTCTGGTTGAACTCAAAGATCCAGAAGAACCCGCAAACTCCGAAAATGAGGTTATTTGCGGCTTATTTTCAACGGGGAAGGGTGGTTTTCAGGCTGAAGACGTTCATCCGGGCGGATTGATTGAACTCGATCCCGAGGTACCGAATAATGAGGCACCTCTGAGAGGCGAGGAAGAGGCGTTCGAAATGCTCGACTTGGAAGGTAGCTTCCCCCTTTTTTTTCTGAATATTGAGTTGTGAAACGAGAATTTATATAGTCAGTATGCCACGACTTGAAATTTCACGGAACGACATTCCGCTGTTCCACTGCGTGCGTTCGGGAAGCGTCTTCCAAAGATCTAGATCACGCTTTCAATTGATTTTTACTGCTGTGGGAGAACATGAAAGTAGAGTACCTTATTTTTTTTTTTTATATTTTGAAATTATGCAACTTTTGATGGCTTAAATCACACAATGGCAACGGAATGAGGTCATATTCTTCTTCTTCCTACGCCTTTGTACCACTTGAGCGGCGTCGGCGCCCCAAGTCGATTAGCCGAGGTCCTATCCTGATATCAGTGGACTGGCTCGAGTGACATATCCGTCCTTGTGTGTGACGGCTGGGGATTTTGAAGCCGTGGTTTCACACTACCAACATTTCTTAAACCCCTTGGTTGGGTCGGGCGGGGATCGATTGTAAGAAATGATTGAAAGCGTCGCGGTTGCGTTGCGCGTTTCTTCCTCCGACATTCAGACCTTCCTGCTGTGCTACAGGGTCTCGCCGCGCGCAAGTAGTTCATTGTCGGGCGCAGTCCACCGCAAACCTCCGCACAAACAGCGATTAGTTCAGTGAACTTCTTCAAAGTTTTCTATTTTTCAACTTGAAGATGAACTGGAGCAAGAAAGGGACGACGAAGATGAAAATGAGGAAGAAGAGGAAGAAGACGAGGAGGAAGAAGAAGAAAATCCAAACTAGTGGGTTTTCAATTATTTTTATCCCAATGAGGAGTAAGCCTTTTTGCCCTAATTTTTTAATAGAAAATTTTCTTCGATTGAATTTTCAACTTTTTTTTAACCAGCGTAAGTGTAAGTTCGAAATTTTTACGAAAACTTTTAGCGAAAATTTTTAGCGATGTCAACCTGGTCATTCCACCGGGCAATATCAACTTTTACCACGATTTTAAATGGTACTATTGAAGGATTTCACCTCATTTTAGATTATTTTGGGTATATGAGACGTTTTGAACGATACCATGGCGTCGCGCCAGCAACCAGTATCGAGAATAAATGGGACCGCGAAGAGAGCCGCAGAGGCGATTTTGGTTCGGATCTATAATTCGAAAGACGTACAAGTGTGCTCTAGTGAACTATTAGCCAATTTATCCGGTTTCATGGAACGCAGGGATACTTCAATGGCTTCAGAACTCTTAAGTGATCATCAGAAATGCTCAGAAACCGCAGGGACGCGTCCGGTTTGCGTTATCAGTGTCAAAGTTGGTAACAAACACAGGATGAGAATTTTGGAATTTCTAGGGATATCTTCAGTGGATTCAGCACTCTTAATTGACCACTTGACATGCTCAGAAACTTCTCATTGTGTTATCAATGCTTGACTCGTAACGCAAACCGGACAAGAATATCTGAGCATTTCCAGGAGGACCTCTAGCGTCTTCAGAACTATTAAGTAATTGGAATGTCTTTTTTCTTATCAAATAGCTTTCCAAAAAGACCTTTGGAAACAAAATCCTTTAAAAGATTTCCGAGAAACTCTACTGTGCTCATTGATGGTTCTCGATCTACTTTTAATTATGCTAATACGTCTGGTGTCCTCCAAGGTACTGTATCTGGGCCTTTGCTTTTCTTGATATTTATCAACGACATTGTTAACTTGATCGACCCTGAAACCTCCATCTCACTATTTGCGGATGACATTAAAATTTACGGTTCTAACCCAGAATCTCTCCAACATAGTATAAACTCTATTTTTGAATGGTCATCTACCTGGGGCTTGCCCCTTGCCGCTAACAAAACATTTGCTATTCACCTGGGCCCTCGCAATCCTAAAACTATTTATTTGATTAATGGAGTTCCCATCCCTCATAAATCTGTTGTACCTGATCTTGGTGTACTAATCGATGAGAAACTCACTCTCGCTCCGCACATTAATAATATTGTATCTCTTGCAACGCTGAGATCCAACCAAATTCTGCATTGTTTTCGTTCAAAATCTCCGGCTCTTCTGTTTCAAATTTTCAACACCTACGTCAGACCTTTATTGGAATATTGTTCTGAAGTTTTTAACCCACCTATTAACTCTGACCTTTGCTACAAGCTTGAATCCCCACTCAGAATTTTTTTCCCGTAAAGTTTACATTAGATCAAACATATCTTTTGATTCCTATTCAGATCGTCTAGAGCAACTTCAACAAACCCCACTTTACATTAGACGAGTTATTTCTGATCTCCTCACTCTCCAAAAAATTGTTTCTGGTCATGATCACTTTCCTCAATTCGAAAATTTTGCCCTCAGATCCAATTTAAGGCGAAATCCACTTCGGCTACGTTCTCAAGGTCAGTTTTCAAACAACTTTTTCTTCAAAACGATTCCTATTTGGAATAAACTTACATCCAAATATCAGTTCACCCTTCCACCTAATTCTTTGAAAAAATTATTGGTCGTTTTACCTCGCAACGAATTTTTTACCTCTATTCCACCAAGACTTAACTGATCTCAATTTTTTTTTTCACTTCAACTTTTTTTTTCCTTATTTAAATTGTATATCGAAGTGAACTCGTTGGGGTTCACACTGATCTGTGAATAAATTATTATAACTTTAAAACTTTGAAAACTTTTTAGGAACTCAAAAAGGACCTGTGAGCTCTTCTTTCTATGGCCCTTTTAAGGTCGTTTGGACTTTGCCTGTGTTTTGGAAAGTTAGAATGAACTTAGAAATTTATAAGGAATATCTAGAGCGCACTTGTCGGTTTCCAACCGAGCGGCTTTATTTCAATAAAAGTTAATTTTCAGAACTTAACGCCGTTGTCAACCATCCTGATAACCCGGACGATGTTTACGCGATTGCAAACGTGATTTCACAAATTTTTTTCACAAAACTCCGTTTTTTGCGACTTTGGAAATCTGGTTTTCTCTGTCCCCTCCTCGTTTCTCGGCGTATCTCTCATTTTGATGCGCTATTCTCATGTTTGTCTGATATGACCGTTGAGGGAACAGAGAGACACAGACACTCGAAAAGTGTCAAGCCGTGACAGACAGGCCATAATTTTGTAGAATGTTGTGAAACATTATGCCGAGTTCAGAGTAATGTCCGTGGAAGTCCAATTTATCTGTGACTCTCCAAAATTTAGTTATCTTTTTACCCTCTGACGGCTATTTTGAATTCCGCGATATCACTTTGAAGACGCCATTAACTAAAAACTTTTCAATAATTTTTGAGTTTTTTAAAGTTTTTTAAGTTGCCTCTTTTTCCAGAACAAACTGATCAATGAAATGCGTTGGTACGACGAACTGTGGGCCAACAAGATGTACAAACTGATACCGGACAGATGGCGAGCGTCTCTCTCATCATTGCTCATCTTACCTCCTGTTTTTCAGTATCATCAGCAAGAACAACGCCTGGGACCGCAACTTCGACATGCAGGACCGCGTTGACTTTTTCGATTACTTGGCAAAGTTTTTTGTAATCAGATTGGAAAATGACCATTTTTGTCATTTTGAGATTCGAGCCAAGGTGGAAAAGGTACACGTATGAAGAGTGCGAGGAAGATTTGGACCGGGAATTCGAGATCGGAGGAGATTCGGAGATGCCCTCGGCGAGTCTGACGGCTTTGGACGAGCAAGTCGCTTTCCTGGCCCCTGAATATCTTGGTAAACATTCTCTCAAAGAGATATAAAGAATTCAGAGGCGGGAGAAAATTTAACTGTTTCTCAAGCTTTTATAGCCTGTTCTTTTCACTCATGCTGCGCCCCTAATGGCTCGATAAACGAATCAGAGAGCGACAGACCGTTTTCAAATGATGTCATTGTTCTTGAGATTCAAAATCTGAACATACTATATGCCGTGTTCAGAATCATCCCGAGAAATTAAAAATTGCCGTCAGAGAGTGAGAAAAATAACCAATTTCTGTAGAGTCAGACGTAATTTTGAGTTTCGAAATTTACTTTGAACATGGCATCACTGAAACTCAAATGGACTTTTCTCTTTCATTCTGCACTTTTTCTCGATCGTTAAAAATTTTCGTATTATAAATGCTTGATAAAAGCAGCGAAAATGGCCCGGCCCTTTAAGGGAATATTTCAACTTTCCGTTCTCGTGATTTCTACGGAGAGAGTGATAGTACTGAAATAGGGGCAGGGTGACAAAAAAACCAAGTTATCAAAAAAAAGAAAAAAATAAATAAGAAAAAAATTTGTAAGTTCTCAGGACTTTCGAGCATTTATCACAAGTACGGTGAGATGATTGATTCAAAAATCACATGAAGAAGGTCAATTTCGGTGATGAATGAATAGAAAAGAAAAAATGAAAAATAATAATATCTCTTACTAAAATATTAATAAATTGCCTAGTTCTCGTCATATCATATCTCCTTATCCATTTCATAGTCAGAAAAAGGTTCAGAATTGAATAATTTACAGAAAAAACGGGCGTGAAGGCGATGGCCCACGAAATGATCGACGACATTCTGACGGGATTCCTCTGCAAGGAGTACGGCTTGTTCCGGTTCGTACGCTTCAATCACTTGGCCCCCATCAAGTTCGACGCCGTCACTTTCAAATCCTCCAAAGTTGCCTCCTCTTTTGTGGAGAATATCATCTTTTGAAGCGATTCAGGTTTATACCGTGACATATATCAATGGAGAGCTGGTTTTTGGACGCTTCAACACTATCGACCAATCTTGGAATTGGATCCCATTTAAGGTTAAATGTGCTGCTTGAAGATTCTCGGGAGAGAACCGGGAAAATTAAAATTGAGGAGAAAAAAAAAAGAAAATGAAATACATGTCGATCATGTTCACTTCATATTTTCCAGAACGATTTCAACATTTCTCTCATTAGAGATTTGGATTTATATTTGCTGTAAATGCGTGCCAACGTAATGAGAAGCTCTGAGAAATTTTAATTTTGAACTATTTTTCGTCTGAAAGAGGTTTTTTTTTTGAAATTCAACGAAAACTGTCACCAGAAGTTTAAATAAAAACTGCTGTTTAGTATAACTTGGGAAGAAGAAGAGTCATCGCGCGGCTCTTCACCGACGGCCAAATTCTGATCCTCACTTTTCATCCTTACTGTTTCTTCGAGTATTACTACCAAAAGGTTCCTTTTTTTGATCCTTTGAATTATTTTTTATTCAGCCTTTCGTTTTTCGAATCGACGAAAGTTTCTCGCGACTCGAACTTATATCAAAGAACCGGCATCTTCGTGTCAGGGCTGGTTACACGGAACAACAGTTGGAACTGGCGAGAATCCAATTTCCGGAGCTCATCAATCAATTTTACGGTTTGTTTCAGATTAGATCAGAAAACTCTGATTATTTCACTTTTTTTAAAAAAAATTGAAAAATTTAATCGGAGGCTTTTTCTGAAGAAATAAAGTTACAGATAATTTTTAAGGTTTTTTCAACTTTTAACCTTTCATTATTTTTTTCTTCATCTATTTATTTCCTTTTACAAAACTCGTTCATAAAAAAAAATATTTCACAAAATCTCACAATGAACATAGGCAAAGTCGGAAAGTCCTTTATTCCCCCCGTAAAAGAAAGGATTTCTATGAAGTCCATAAAAGCTCCATAGAAATGTTCCTTTTAGGGTGATGAAGGTTCCCCTTTTCCTGCCTTTTTGCGCCATTTTTTAAACCCATATTCACCCTTTTTGCTGCCTCTCCCTTTCTCCAGCGTTTCTCAAGCCTTTGAAAGTCCCAGGAAAAATGGAAGGCTCGATAAAGGGATTCGCTGCCTTTTTGCTGCCTTTCTGCGGCCTTTTTGGAGCCTCTCCCTTTTAGCGGCCATTATCCACCATTCCGACTTTGCCCGAGAAGGTACTATTCAAAATAGCTAGTAGTCAGGTCGGCAAAAACAAAAGTTTTCCGGTATTTTTTATCATCGCTTTGAAAAAATCCTCTTATGGTTAGTTTTGCGGTATTTCAAAAAGGCAATAAAGCCTGGTAAAAGCGATAGGAAAGTATTCTAGGCGCGTTATTCTCAAAATCTCCTTTTTTGATCTCTTTGTCAAAGGTTAATAGTTTTTTTTTCCAGAAAATTCTTCCGATTTTGTGTTGATTTTGCAGTTACCTACGGCACTGACGCCAGGAAGCCCATTGATAAATGCGATTTTCAAATTGCGCTTACCGATTTCGATACGTTGGGCGGTCTTCTGCTCGGCTCACATTGGTATTTTTTTTTCTCAAGAAACTCAAAAAAAAAGAATGAATGCTCATTTTTTGGCTTCTATAAAACGCGAAAAAAGCTTCGTCTAGACTTCTGTCTCATCTTTTTCAAGAAAAAGACTTTTTTTATTCTTTTTCAGAAATACTTAGGATCTTCTGCTTTTTAAACACTTTGTTATCTGCTCGAAAAGCCTCATTGATAAGAAGTCAAGAAAAAGACCCTAGGAAGGTATTTTTTGGGAAGCTCCTTCTTAAGTACTTTTGGAACCTTTTTTAAAAAAAATGTTTGCTGACAATTTGAAATCTTCATTTTCTTTTAACGGAAATTATTTTGAGTTGAAGTCATTTTTAAAGTTTCTAACGAATACAAATTTTAACGAATATTAAGGCCCGACGAAAACTACTTGGATAAGCCGGTGACTTTCGGGGGTGTCGAAGGTTGCACCACCGGCGATGGCGATCGATTCTACATGCACGGCATCAAGGATGACTTTCTGGGAGGTGACGCTGTGATCGAGGCGGTTGTCGAGGACCACACAACCGATCCCGTCGGAGAGCTGATTACGGAACATCGACCGTCCGCCCCAGTTATCACTGACGGAGAACGCGTCTTCATCGTCGGCGGCGGTGGACCATGGTGATTCGAGCATTTTTCCAGTTTCGGAAAACTGAGGATCTCATTTTCGCTCGATAGTTGTCCTTGTACCCCTGTCCGCGCCACGACTATTTTCCTCCAACCTACAGAAACCTTCCCGTCGACATTCTCGGCTTTTCTCTGTGCATGCGCCTTTAGGCTCACGAATTTCCGTTATGTTGAAGGCGCATTCACAGAGACTGACCGCGCCCATCGAAAAATGGGTTCTGTAGCTCTGATGGAAAAAGAAATCGTGAAAAGGAATGGGCAATTTTCAAATGACTGGTTGGAAATCAAATCACTTCATTGTTTTTGGTTTTTATAATAATCGAGCGTTATGCGGCGTTCAAAGTAATTTCCTTCCTCAACCTGTTTTTTTCTCCGAAAAGAATCGATCATTTCAGGGTTCATGGAAACGTCGACGACCTCTTCCACGACCTTCCCCGCAAGGAATATATTTCGATACCGCCACGTCCTGAAGCAGAAGTTTATTCACCGAGCGAAAGAACCACCCGATTATATTCAAACGAAGGAAAACTCCTGAGAACAAAAGTTACACGCAGCTATGCTGACGAAGACCCCGCTGAGTGAAAAGGAAGTATAAATAAAAAATACCGCAGAAAAACGGATATATTATAAACAGTCGATTATTGGAAGAAAATAAAAAGTTTATTTATCATTGAGTAGCCAACCACTCATGATGCCGTGCAGATAGAATTATATTCCCTCAAACTTTCTAATAAGTTTAACGTTGAACGAATATCAATGCCTGACGAAAACTATTTGGAAAAGAATGTGATAAACGGAGGTGTCGAAGGTTGCACAACCGGCGATGGCGATCGATTCTCCAAAAAAGGTTCTAAAAAGGTCTAGAAGTATCTGAAAAACAGCTTGACAAAAAAAGACCTTCCTAGGGTCTTTTCTTGACTTCTCATCAGTGAGGCTCTCCTAGCAGATAACGAAGTATTTAAGAGCAGAAGGTCTTAACAAGGAAATTGTGTAAGGTGAGCATTACAGATATGGTTCGAACTTCTGTGGTAGATAGTCCCAGGTATGAGTATTCAAAAACAGAAAAAGTTATCTGCTGAGCACCATAGGATACTGAGAAATAGTCTGTCGAAAATGTGAGGAAAAGGCTCAAAAACTGATTTTCTTCAGTTTTTTGATTCCCAAACGTCTACTGTTATTCAGTATATCATAAGAACCTCGAAAAGGAAAATTTTTTCCCAAAAAACCCAAGGATACTTCGTTTTTAGCGTTTTTCACAAAGCCAAATGTGAAGACAGAATGGTTCCAAGTCTTCTAAGAAAATAGTTACACAGACGAATCGAGAAGGTACCGTAATGTGTCCACAAAGATACCTCTCAAAATGGATCGTGAAGTCCCCATAATGTATCCTTCGTCAGACCTCCGGCATACCTTTTAGCTACATCTGAGCCTTATCGGAGGTACTTTAGAGTCTCTCTCAAGCCCCTCTTATTTTGTTCAAAGTCCTCAGAGGTATACTCGAGGTACCATCGTGAGACTTCAGGGTCTCGCGATACCCTTTCTATTTCTATTTCTACCCTTTCTAGATCTAGATTCGCCTATGAATTCGTTATGAAACAAAGAACTTTTTAATTTTATTTATGTTGTCTCGCTGTATCATTTATTTTAACTTATCTTCTTTGAAGAGGATATTTCTGCCGATGGATAAAAACAATTCTATATAACGCTTCAATGATATAACTTGAGTTTGGTATTTTAAAAAAAATTAGTTCGAAATATTTCGAAATTGACGCCAGTGCACACGAAATGCGCTAATAAGAAATTCACGCGCGCGCGCGCCTATTCAAAAGTTGAAACATTTCCTTCTTCTTTTTCTTCTTCTTCTTTCATTCTGAACGTTTTTGTCCTTTGTACTTCGTTTATTCCTCTTTCAAATGTGTCTCTATGATCTTCGAATTACAGGAAAAATAGTTGGAATAATAAAAATTGTAATCAATATCATTTTGCGCTTAAAAAGTTGCTTAAAACAATTTTTGTGTTCACAAGTTTTACACTTGTTGCGTTTGTATGATATTTGTCGTGATTGTTTCATTTTGCTTCCGAGTAAAAGAAAGTGTGTCTCATCTTCTTTTATTAAAAGCTTTTTATACGTTTTTAGCTATTTCAATTTCTCTGAAAATGGATGTTGCAATTCATGATGGCGAAGATGTGTTCGCCAAGCCAAAGGACAAATGGACGGCCGATGGCCTCGAAGTGACGAGTTTTGTTTTTGGTGGGTTTTTATAATTTTCTTCGCTCAGAAGATAGTTCAAAAAGGAAAGGTTAATTTCAGATGAGACATTTTTGGATTTCTAATGAGATATTTTTGGACTATTATCGTGTTCAAAGAAATCGGCAGTTTATTCATTCATTCATTTTTTTTCTCAGAAAACGCACAAGAAACAGAAGATCTGAATATTTTCTCACCGGAGATGGTTTATCAACAGTTCGGCGAAACGTAAGTTCTACTTTTTTTTTCAGTTCTGGTGGAATTCCTTTTCTGTTATATTCCACCCGGAAGAAATCTTTTCTTTCGAAAACAAATTGAGCTGGAATCATATATGTTTGAAATCTTCAGAGAATCCATTTTCGGTTACGACAACCTTTCCGTGCGTCTGCATTTTTCCGATGTTTCATTGAGGTTCTGGCCGAACATTGAATATAAGCAAAAGTTCAAGTCGCAGGATAATGAACAAGGAGTGAGTTTTTCTGAATAATATCTCTTTTTGAATATATTTTTTTCAGGCCGACGACATTATCGCCTTTCTATGTGATAAACTGCCTCCGGATCAGAAAGATACGATGATTTTAAACCGCGCGAAGTTTGAGGTACAGCGAAAAAAGGCTTGCTGGAATTTTTCGGACGGTTTTCAACTGTTTCAAAATACGTTCGGTTTCTAAGTTTGGTTATTAAATTTCTGGCAAGAATCATTCTTCATCTTTCTTCTTGTATTTTGCAAGGAGAGAGTGTATGATTTCTAGAAATTTTGTAACTTTTCAATTTGGAAACATAGAAAAAAAAAACCATCTCAGCTTTCCAGCATGCCAAATCAAATAAATGCTCACCAAAATTTCTAATTTGTAGGCAGAGTTGCAAAAAAACAGGAGCAGTTCAAACCTTTTGGGGACATGATTCGAAAGCTCGCAGTTGGTTCGTTTTTTTCTCTCAGATGTAGATTTTTTTTTGAAGACAATTTGAAATACACCGTTTCATGACTTTGGCTAGCAAGGAGAAAACCTTTTTTTTTTTGAAAATGCAGTTTTCAGGAAACAAGGAGTTTGAAATTTATTTTGTGAACAAAAACTCGCGGACACCCGAATCGGATCGATTCGTCGAAAGAATACAACACTTGGGACTTTTCTACATCGAAGGGCTGCAGTACACGGACGAGGAAGACGAAATGTGGATAAATTATTTCATGTTTGGTTCATTTTTCAACGCTTTCCAGAAACTGTCAAATCTAGGTATGAGGTCCGAAAGTCCCACCACGGCGACGGAAAAACTCATTACGCGATCGCTGGCTTCATTTCAGTCTATCAGTTCTTCAATTACCCGGAAAGCCGGAGGGCGAGGATTTCTCAAGTGCTTCTGATTCCCACTTATAGGTTTGTAACAAGAAAATGGTTCAATTTAACTAGAAAATTACCTATCGAATTTTTAAATTTAACTAGTGAATGGTTTAAATTGATTTTTAATTGTTAATTGGTGCAGTTTTTCACTTTGTGTTCAAATTTGTGCTTAAAATTTGACCTGGGGGTCTTTGAATAAGGTTCAGATTTCATTTTGAATGATTTTTGCTTAAAAAGATCTAACCGATCTTTTTTTTATCTGTTGTCTGTAATGACAAAAATCATTCACTCTATTTTAAAAACTTTTGGAGAAGTTTGAGTAAACTCGCCATGTTAGGTTGTAGAAGTCACTTAAGAATACTCAGTCGTATCCACTTTTTAAAAAAATTTTGAGTAAAAAAATAAAATTCCAAAAAAAGTATTGAAAACTTCTCTATTACGTCGAAAAAAATTTTTCTTCAAAGCTTTAAGCATTCTTCCTGAGAAAAAAAGTGCAGCGCTCAAAGAAAAAAATGGGATTTTTACGACTTCGAACAATTTTAATAATTTTTTTAAAGACCAAGTAGGTTATTCTTTGGCCTGGATTTGGAAACAGCGGGAAAAAAACTATGTCTAACAAGAGTGTCATCATTCAGAAGTCTTAAAAAAAGACATCTTATTGATTTTTTTGGATTTTTTTCCTGAAATTTTGTGTGTTCAGAAATCTTGGCCTTGGTCCTCACCTCCTTCAGAGCGTCTACCGCGACTTGTGGTCCAATCCGTCGATTTTCGATATCAGCGGTTGCGAAAATTTATATATTTTTGTAGATCAATGCCGAATTTTGCAGTGGAAGATCCGTCGGACAATTTTCACTTTCTCCGAGACTACCTCGACTGCTCGAACTGCATGAAACTCGAGGAATTCTCGCCTACTTACCTCAAAAAAGGCTTCAGCGACTCACTTTATCAAGCTGCGCTCAAGAATTTCAAAATTTCTAAGGTTTTTTTTTTGCTTTTTCCGTTTATTATAATAAGCAAATGCTTTTATTCGGCGCAGAAGTTTTGAAATGCCTAATATAATATGGAAAACGGGTTTTAATTGGTTTTACGACAAGAGCGCGATTTTTTCTGAACTGGCAAAGATGACTGTATGTGAAAGCTCGTAATTTTTGTGAAAAAATTGGGACCGCTCAAAATGTGCAAACACGCCAAATGTGGACTTTCGCATACAGTACTTTTTGGAAACTCGCTCTTCTCATGGCACCAGACCTTCATGAACTTTTACTGTGCTTTTCTGATCTGTTGAGCCAATTTTTGATTTCCTGGTGCGATACTTAAATTTCCTATGCAAAAAATTAGGGATGTAGATGCTTAAAGGTTGTTTAAAACTATATGTGACCATCACTTTACTGTCGAGGTATTTTTTTCAGTATTCTTGATTTAGTTTTGTGACTTTCAAAAATGAAAAATATTTTAGCTTTGTAGAAGATTTGTAGTTGTTTTGTAGTAATGACTTTGTTGATGATTAGTGTTGAATTAAAAAATAATTTTTTTACAGATGCAATGCCGTCGAGTTTACGAAATATTGCGCCTCAAATGCACTAACGAAAAAAACGAGGTAGAGATGAAGTCCTACCGGTTAGACGTTAAAAAAAGGTTTTTTTCAGACTTCTTCCCCGAAAAAAAAAATTATATACGATTTTCCAGACTCGAAATCCCAATGCGACAAAAGGAGAAAACGTGGAAAAAGATGAAGAAAACTTTGTCGGAAGATGAATATCGCCAGGTTTGTACTACAGTTTGAGTGGACTTGAGAAGAAATTTTTTATGGTTTTTTGTTTAAAAAAATGGCTCAAGAAATGACTGAATTGGAAAGATTGATAAATGGGAGATCAGAAGCATCTTTTTTGACATTTTTAGAAACTTTGAATAAAAAAAATTTGAAATTTGAAGGTGTTTCAAAGTTTATTTTTGAACGTTGTTTTTTCTTTTCAAGAACACTAGATTTCCATTGAAAATCTCAGAAAAGAGGTCCGAAAAACGAGGTTTTCCGGATTTCGGAACCATGAATTTGTCCATTTTACGCTTACAGAAGAGTTAACTTTGAAAAACGCCGTATTTTTCTGATTCGCAGTTTTTTTAATGATACTGGAAGTTTTTTTCAATCAGATGATCGCCACCCAGACCTCAATTTTCATTCAAAAAACTTTTTTTCAATTAGAAAAAGCGAAACTTTCATCTTTTCTGGAATATAGACCTTGCAAGTTTTTCTGGGACCTCTGGAGCTTCGAAGTTTTTCTAACAGAAAAATATTTTCAGATGATCGCCACCCAGACCTCAAAGGAACAGAAGCTGGACCAGCTAAAGCAGCTCTACGAGCAAACCGTCGAACCCTACTACAAAACGATCAAACGACTCGAGTCGTTCCCATTTTCACGCTGAAACTTTTTTTTTCTAGTTGTGAAGTAAATATATTATGCCTGTATAAACGTCGCTTTTTTATCAACCTTTGTCTTTTTGCGTTTGAAGCTGTTTTGACGAATATTTGGATAAAAGGAAAGAAGATTTCGAAGGTATCCTTTAGTCATGGACGAGTTCTCGTTCCCCTTTGAACCCTACGACATTCAGTTGAACCTGATGCGCAAAATTAGGGAGTGCATCGAGGCTGGCGAGGTAATGTCCATTCGGTTAGCTTTTTTTTGTGATTTGTTGTGGAATTTGTCAAATAAGACTTATTCATTCCTTTATGTCAATACTGAGTATCATTTTCGGGCCATACAATACTAAGTATCATATGGCGCATGCAAGGAAGCAGCCCGCGCGCTTTAATCTGATGGACTTGGTAGCTCGGAGGGAAATGAAAATCGTGTCAAGCTGACGCGAAATAGGCTATAGTTTTAAAAAAAAACTAATTTTCACTTTTTCCTTGCTTTGAACATTTCTTTGTTGCATTATTCTTACGGGTTCAAATCAGAACTTTTCTACGAAGTTTATAGTTTAAAAATTATAAGGATTTACTTAGATCCGAACTTAGATACCCCAAAGAGAGGTGTTTGAAGATCGGAATCTTCGAGTCGCCGACTGGGACCGGAAAATCGCTGAGCGTCCTGTGCTCGACGATGACTTGGCTCGAAGAGCACGAGCGTCGGAAAATTGAGGAACTCGAGCAGAGACTCGCCTCTGCGCGGACTCAATCTCTTCAGCAAGGTATTTCCCATATTGTCGCGGTTTTTTTTCCCTTAAATCCGTCAACATTTTTCGTTTTGTTAAAGGCGCATGCACAGAAACAGGCCGCGCGCTTCGAAGGGAAAGGTTCTGTTGAAAGGAGGGAAAAAAATCAGAACAATTGTTTTATATTTTTAGGTCTTCAAGGGGTTTCAGTGGCTTTTTTCTAAAGGAATTCTCGTTTTTCTGTATATTTCGATCTATTAAAAATCAGGCGTTCCATTCTACAGTCCAATCTCTTTATTTTTGCAACATCCGGATGATATGGCGAAGTTGCAGAGAGAGAAATAGACCATAGGTGGATTAACTAACCCAAACCTTCATCCTAACTTTTCGAAAAAAAAGTCCTGATTTTGAGTTTTCTTCGCACGTTATTTTAGTCATCTGGTTTGGCGACGGATTTTCTGACCAAGTTTCAAAATTTTTGGAAATTCTAGGTTAGCCCTTAAAAAAGGTCTAACTCACTAAGGAATGATCTCTGCCCACAGGGGGGCTTTCGAATGAAAAAAAAAACCTTAGATGTAGTTTTTACGCTGATTCCGTCTCTGTGTTCAAAATCCGCCACGGAAGTCTGAGAAAAAAGTGAGGGATTCTCAAAAATCGGGAGTATTTTTTGATTCATCAAGATCGTTCTTGTATCGGACAGCCTCCAAAATACCGCACCGCCCTTGCATTCCCTTATCATGCGCGGAGCTTTTCGTAGCCAATTTTGAGGTTCCATAACCTTTTTTTTTTGAAAATCTCCGTGGCAGTTTCAGACTGGCTTTGAAACCAGCGTGAAAAAATCCATCTAGGGAAAATAATCTCAATCACAAGTCCCACTGTGAACCTAGATCCTTCCTTGTGAAGAGGTCAGACTTATGGATCATTTCAAGCTCAATCTTTATAAATATCAACTTTTCAAGTCTGGTTACAGAAGACAGAGATGACTGGATCGAGGCTCATCGACAGAAAACCAAAGCCCAGGAGGAAGAAAACGAAGCAATGTCAGAAATGGAGAGAATTAGTCGGTATAGGCAAAATGTCTTGTAATTCTGCTCATGCACTACTTTTCAGAGTAACGGAGCGCCTGAAAATGGCGAAAGAGGGTCTGGTAATGGAAAATAGGAAGCGTAAATTCGTCGAGGACGATGATGAGACGGTGGCTCCCCTGCAAGAGCAAGACGTCTGTTTTTCTTCTGTTTTCAGGGGTTTTAGAGACAATTTCATGAGATTTTGAGTGTTTCTGACCTTAACAATGAATCTTTCCACCTTGAATGGCCTTTTCACAAGACTTAGCAGTTAGAACACTAAAGAAAAAAGAATTTTCAGGAATGTGCCCCAAACGACGGCTACAACTCGGACGAGGGATCCAGCACAAAAATCGACGAAGATGTAGAGGAGCCCTTGGAAACTGTTAAGGTTTCACGACATCGATGAAAAAGAGTGATCAAGTCGAAACATGAACCTATTCCCTTAAAAATAAGCTTTTGACGCCATTTCTAAGTCGTTTGTAAAATATTTTTCTCGCCTTTCTGTCTTACAAGAAAACGTCCCCCCATACTCGAACTTTTAAGGGATCTCTGGCTATTCGATTCTAGAACAAAAAGAAAAATCCACGGAATAGATCTTTTTTCCGAGTTTCCAAAGCTTCAAACTCCTCTCATAACATCTTTTTCCCATTTTGTTTAATTTGCGATTTTTCAATGCTAATTTAAAGGGGCGACAAAAAACTTTCCCTTGTTAGAAGTCTTTTTGAGCATTAATATCGGCATCTTCTGATTCATTGACTCTGAAGGATGATTAAGATATACTACGCCTCGCGGACCCACTCTCAACTCGAGCAACTCGTCGAGGAACTCAAAAAAACGAGGTTTTTTTTCAAACTGACCTTTAAGTCCAAAAAAATTTCAAATTGAATGAGCAAAACTTAATTTTTTTTTTTCAGATTCCGCCCGCGAATCGTGACCTGCTCTTCCCGCGGAACTTTGTGCACCAATGAAAACGTCAGAAAATTGAAATTGAATCACTTGATCAACGAGAAATGCATGGAACTCCGACGGAACAAGCCGAGTGGGGAGAAGAAAGCCAAAAATAATGAGAAGGTTTCCAAAACTGAAAACTGGGAGAGTTTACTGTAACTTGTCGGAGACATACTAGAAAGTCCCCTGTGAGCCCTATCTTTTCCGAGAAAGCCTTCACGGGCTCGGGCCAACCCGGGCTTCGAAAAAAGTTTCAAATCCACTCAAAATTTTAATCGAAAAGATTTTTTCATTCGTTTAATCATGTTTCTGTTGAGTTTCGAAGGGAAACTGAACCAAAATCTGATAATTGACTTGAAGAAAGTTTGCGCTTCCGGCAGGGCCGGCCGTTTTTACTTGAGAGCTCGCTAAGGCCGGGCTGGGTTGGGCGCAGAAAATGACCGGTGGACAATGGACCGACGGGCCGGCCCTTGCACAAGCCTGATTCGAAGACAATTCACTCCGAACCCTTTCTTGAATTGGTAACAAGAATCACCAATGTACGTCTCAGCCAAATTTTAGCAAACTCTCAGAAAAATGTTTTTCACGGATTTTCTGAAAGAACAAGCTCAGGAAACAAAACGAAAGTGCGCCTCGGGCAAGTCCTGCGATTTCTACAACGCAACACAAATCGAAGAAGTTGTCAACGGGATTTTGTCCTGCAGTACGACGGCTACGCCGCAGGTTGATAGAGAAAACATTCATAGGAGTAGATTTAGTGATTTTCAAAAAAACTCTGGACATTACTCGGACTCTGGCAACGGAAACCGGACGCGCCCCGGACGTTTCTGAGAAATTCTAGGGATCACCTAAGAAAGCTGACGCTGCCAAAGTGGTCACTAGAAATACAGAAATATCGTGTATCATTTTTTAACTCTAATAGTGGGCGCAGCCTAGGAAAGTTTGGCGCTTTCAGTTAAGAAGACGGTGTGCTCTAAGAATAACTGCCGAGATAGAAGCGAGGCGGTACATTGACGATATCGCAGAAGAGCTGCTATCTAGCCGCGTCAGTATTGCGATTCCCTTGACGTGACTACTATCTGCGAAACTAAGAACAAAACTGAACCAAGTGTACTAGGAGATTTTCGGAGAGATTCTTTTCTACGATAGTTTTGAGGTACTGACAAAGGGCAAGTCGGTCGGCGGATGTCCTTACTACGCGTCGCGGAGAGCGATTCCACTGTGCCAGATGGTCTTGCTGCCTTACCAGGTCCTGTTGCATGGACCGACGCGCGACGCCTGGGGCATCAAACTCAAGGGGAACGTCGTCGTCCTCGACGAGGCTCACAACGTCCTCAACACCATCGGTTTTCCCTAGACTTGCGGCTTGAACTCATTCAAAGAGAAAGTGTGTATAGGAACAGCTTCAAAAAGTAGTAGACAAATCCCACAAGTGAAACAAAAGATGGGCGGAATTCGGAAATTTTTTTCGAAATTTCGAGACCAAAATGTTCAATTTTGAGGCGCCCTGTACTCTGCGGAAGTCGGCTCCAAGTCACTAACGATCGCTTTGAAACTCATCCGGGAATACATCGATACCTACAAGTTTGATTTGATCCAACTTCAATAATTTATCTTTGAGCATCTTTTTTAAAATCTTGGAGTGGAAGTATAGTCGAGATGGAAAGAAGAAAATATAAGAACCATTCAAAAATTGAATTTTGAAGACTCCGCCTGAAGGCGAAAAATCTTCTCTACATGCGCCATCTGCAACTTGTCGCCAGTTCACTTCTACAGTACCTAACGAATTCGAAAAGCAAAGAGGACGAAGTTATGACCATCCAGAGTTTCGTGATAAAGGTTTTGGACGAAAATCCTTTGCGAATCAAAAATCAATGGTTCAGCTGAACATTTTGGAAGTGAACTTGTTCAAACTCGCCGCCTACATTGAGAACGTGGACCTTTGCAAAAAGTTCCATGGATTTTATCTGCGATCACAGAGGAACGCCTTGGTTTTTATTGTCTTCTAGGGGCTTTGCTAATTTTTCATATCTTTAGAATGTGAAGAAAGAAAATGAGAAGCCGAAATTGAGCGGCATTGCGAAGTTGATGCAGAAAAAGGAAGAGAAACGTGAGTTTGCGAGAAAAAAAAGTTCTGACCAGCTCCTTTTGGTCCTACAGGGCTCAAGAAGGTACCGATCGATAGGCAAATTTTTGGCCTTTCTAATGAGATTTCATATATCAATTTTGGTTCATATTGAATGATTTTTATGATTTTTTTGAAGTTACTCGGTGGTTATTCTTTTTTTTTTCTTGGAGATTCATTCAATTTGGAGGTCATTAAAATGAATCAATTCATAATCATTGGAACCTTTTATTTTAAAATAATTTTCTGCCAGGGCAAATTAAGCTTCAAAACCACATCTTTTTCGAAACTGAACTAGTTCTAATGCTTTAAATTCCATTACAAAAACGCAAGAAAGGAAAATTGTTGGTAATTTGCCAAGTCCTTTAGGGCCAATGGAAACTCAAAATTTTTTTTCCAAGTTTTTTTTTGTAGCGACGGAGCGCGAAGCAGAAGAGCCCGGACTCATCCCGCAGGCCCTTCCATCGCCCCTCTACTCCCTCAAATCCTTCATCGACGCCATGACCAACAAGTGCGAAGACGGCCGGGTTTTGATAGAAAGAACTGCGGTGAATGGCCCTAAGTTCGTTTTTTTTTTCTTCGAATTTTGGCGCCAAGTCGAATGAAATTCACGTAGTGGTGTATTCTTCCAATTTCAAAAACCTCTCTTTTGAAATTGCATGTGTTTTTCAAAAAAAAAAACGCGTCAAATTTTAGTTCCCATCGAAGTGAGGCTGAATTTTCAGAGCTCGTTACATTTTAATGAACCCGGCCGATCGTCTTTCGGAAGTTGTCGATGGAGCTCGATCAACAGTTCTCGTCGGCGGCACCATGGAACCTGCCGAACTTCTCGTCAGTCTTGTTTTTCATCTTTCCCGTCTCACCAGGTCAGCGGAGAGACCTGAAACCCAGCTGGGCTCATACGGGTTGAAGTAGGGTACACCCGCTGATACCCTTTTTTAACACGACTGGATGACCTTTCTCAGCAGGAAAGTTGTGCTTTTTCTCTCACACTGGCCAAGTGTCTCAACGGGTCTACCCGTTGAAACCCGTTTTAGGCTATTCGAGTCTCAGTTGTGTTAAAACGGGGGGAAGAAGAAATAGTTGACCCAGATGTGTTTTTTTCGAAAATCTAAGACCCAACGGTGCTCACGCGGAGCCTCAACTGTGGTTTAAAAAAGCCGAAAGTTCTACTAACTGAGTTTATACCTGTTTAATACGGGTAGCGGGGATTGTTAGCCCTCATCAAAATAAGAAAACTCGTAGTTTGATATTATGAATGCATTTGTTCCCCAGCTGATACGTGAAATTGTCAAGGTCCGTGAATTTTAAAATGTTTTTTTTTCCGAATTGTTTTTTATGATATTTTCTGACCTGGCATCTCTCAATGTACTTGGATCCTATATACAGAGGAAAAGTTGAGAAACGAAGAAGGAGACTTGAAAAGTTTTTGCAGTACTAGGAATGATCAAGTGACTTCCTTTTTTGTTTGAAAATTTTTGGTGAAACAAGTCGCCCAATCCAAAAAATTTCTACGCTACGTGAAGCTTCGAAGAAATGAATATTGGTTTTTTTTTTCATTGACTTATTCCATTTCGAAATGTTTTATAACGGCTATACGAACACTAGATTTCTTTTTACCGTTAATAATCTTCAATTATTTTTCAGATCGAGACGTTGTCCCGAGGCAGCCAGAAATCCGGAGTGAAAAGATTCTCGTGTAACCACGTCATCGACGACAATCAGCTCCTCACTTTGGCCATTGGTTTGTTTCTCATCTTTCAAGTATAGTCCGTTTTTCGCAACTTGAAAGGGCGGTACTTCCCTGCGACGCTCTTCTTTTTACGTGCTCTTTTCATGTCTCTCTGACCTCACCGGGGAGGGAACAGAGAGACGCAGACACTCGAAAACTGTCAAGTCGCGATGGACGGACCCTCGTCGAAGCCTTGATAAAGCACAAAGAAGACATTTTTCCAGATAAAACGGTTGACGGGAAGATTTTCCAGCTGAATTATCAAACTAGAAATGATAAGCAGGTGGGGTGAGAAGCTGTCTTGAAATATCCTCAAAATAGGTCCTAAAATCGCTGTCCTTGACTCTGAACGCCTTGCTGCCACAGTTGCCCAACGGCGTCGTCGTCTTCTTCCCTTCCTACGACTTTTTGTTCATGTTCCAGAAAGAACTGGAAAACTTCGGGATTCTGAATAAAATGAAAGCAAGTTATCCATGTCAACATTTTTGAATGATACGAGGTTCCCTCTATCAGGTTCCCTCTACCGTTTTGAAAATTTACCAAAATCGAAACTCGAAAAAATTTTTGAAGAGTTATTTCGAATAAACGAGACTTTATTGTCTCGATTTTTGATTATGAAAATCTGGAGGCTCGGTTTTCAAGTCTTGGGATGTTTTCAGGAGAAGAAGGCCGTTTTTGTGGAGTCTCGGTTACCGACATCCGATGTCTGGGAACAATTTGTCAGGACCGCCAAGACCCCTAAAGGAGCCGTTCTTTTTGCTGTCGTCGGCGGGAAGCTCAGCGAAGGTTCTTTCATACACAGTTGAAAAAAATCATAGTGCCTCTCAGGAATAAATTTCTCTGATGAGCTCGGAAGAGCCGTTATAATGATCGGCCTTCCATATCCCAACAGAGCCAGCGTGGAACTCCGAGAAAAAATGAAGGTATTGGCGGTTTCGAACATACGATGTCTGAATATTAGCAATATGGATCAACTATCAAATGATCTATTGTGTTTTTTTCCCAAATCGACGTTCAAAATTTTCTTGAAAACTAGCCTGTCAGTCAAATTAAGAATTTTTTAAAAATGAAATTGAAACCTTTTGAAGGCGTGACCACGAGCAGAACTCAAAATACAAACGTGAAAAGCTTTTAGAAAACTGTTCCAGTGCAATTTTGTGACATTATCTTGGGAAATTCGTTCAAGAGGGTAAAAAAACAGAAAAGTCTTGTAAAATGGTGACTACATACAACGTTTTTTTTTATTTCGAAGGCAATTCTCGAGGTTTTTTCAAGTTCTACTTACCTTCTCAAGACAAATTTTTTGTCTCGTGGTGAAAATTCGGAATCTCGCGGTAAGAAGTCAAGATGAATACGCATTACCCCCTAGAAGTTGCGGAATCCACACGCGCGAGATCCCCATTTTCACCGTGGTTTTACCGAGTTTCTGCCTCGGGAGAGCATCTCGATTGTCTTAGTATCATATATAGAACTTCGATTTTCTTTGTCCATTTCAGTTTCTCGATTCGAAAGTCGCAGGCGGCGGGGCGATGTTGTATGAATCTTTGTGCATGCATGGCGTCAACCAGGTGACTTATCTTTCGTCTTTTCCAATGAACAATTCGGAAATGAAGGCAATCGGAAGAGCGATTCGCCATCGTCGCGACTACGCCGCCATCTTCCTCTTGGATGAACGGTTCAGAATTTCCACCTTGTTTTCTTAATTCCAGAGATCTCCCTTAAAAAGAAGATCGCCATTTTTTCTCTTCCTGCACCGCCACAGAATCTGGGCGTGAAAAAAATAAAGGGAAAATCATATTCAAAAAATCACAGCAGCTGGTAAACTCAAACACACCTCTACAGAAGCCACTATCTTGCGTTTTAGGGGCCACTACAGTAGTTTTTAGTGGTCTAGTAGTTCCACTTAGGCTTCTCAAGAGACCACTAAATTTTAGCCATTCAAGTGACAACTAATTCCACTACTGTAGTGTCCACTAAAACTTCAAAAACCTACAGTGGCCACTAAAAAATTTTTCAGAAAGTAGAGATATTTTGAAAGTCTAGACCGTGTGCGAAATGAGCATTGATTTATAAAAATCCAAATTTCCAGCATAAACAATTTTTCTTCCTCTTCTGACCATAGCTACAAGGAGTTTATAAATTTTCAGAGAAAAATTGGATTGTAACTATTTTTATTTTTCGAAGACAGGGGTCTGGACATCACAATTTATAATGATTTCGCCATGACTTGGAAAACTCTGACCTGTCTGCGTCTAGTTTCTCTCTCTCTTACCTGCGCGGTCATGAGGCCATGAAAATAGCACATAAACGAAAGAGAAAAAGAGAGAATCAGACTACTTCAAGCCATGGCGAGTGAAGTATACTGTATGAAACCCAACGCCAAAACTCGTCTGAATTCGCTTCACTCTCTCGATTAATTGTGCTTTCATACATCTTTTACCTGGCTGTGAGAGAGAAAGAGCACAGACATGACAGAATGTTCGCGTCGTCGGGAATGACATATATAACCCGTGTTTTTGAGGTACGCGAAAGACTCTGTAAGGTCGAAACTCTCGTCGTGGATCTCCGGCAGACTTCGCGTGGCCAACGGCTTTGGCGATGTCATTCGAAGCACAAAGACCTTTTTCTCGACAAAATAGGCTTGAACTCAACTTTTTTCACATCTGCATTCTTGTCCATTTATTTACCACTTTTATTTCTGAACACTAACCTTTTCGTTAGGTTTTCAGTGCTGTACATTTATTTTTTCCCATCTAACTGACCTCGACCGAACTCTTGAAATGAAATTTGCCGGAAGAACGAATTTAACTTTCGCCATTCAAATGACTTAATTCCAGGCAGAAAGCTCGCCGGATGAGAAGCTGATTGTCATCCGAAGAAGCTTAGAAGTGACGTCAAAAATGTAATTTTCTCAGTTTAAACGCGTTTTCGAGTTTTTTGAGTCCAATTTATTAGAAATATTGGAAAGTATTAGAAATAAAGTCCTATCTAATAAAAACGACAAATAGGAAATCATTCCTTTAACTGTTTGTTCATGAGAGAGTACACTGCGACGCATAATTATAGACCCACCCTAATTTCTCCGATTTTAAGAAAGATTGAAAAACTTTCAGCCACCAAACTTTTTTTGTGAGAAACCTTGTTGATAAGGAACATAATCATATCATAATTATCAATCACCCAGTTGAAAAGTTTTTCAAGATACGAGAAAATCTGATTTTTGACCGACGCAGAATTATAGACCCACTATAAGTAATAAACAAAATTCATTTCACAAAGTCAACAAAGTATAACAAAAAAATTAATTAATAATGTGTGATGCCTCCTTGTTTCTGAGCGACTTCGAAAATCCTGCTCGGCATGCTGCCAACGAGTGATTGCAGCAGTGACTTGTCCAAACCATCCCACTCGGCACGAATCGCTCTTTTCAGATCGTTGACCGTTGTATACTGCTTGGCATTCGCGTAGACCCTTCGTACAAGGACTGACCATAAATTCTCTACAGGGTTGAGGTCAGGACTGCACGCGGGCCAGTCCAGAAGAACCACGTTCTTGGCCGCAAAGCCAAGCCAATGTGGAGTTGCTCGCGTGAACAGATGCATTGTCTTGTTGGTAAATCATATTAGCACGTCGTCGGCGACGGAGATAGGGCAGGAGATGCTGGGCAAGCAGTTGCTGGTAGTCTTGCGAATTCGTTCCGGTCCCAATAAAAGAAAGAGCTACCGTCCCGTTGCCGCAGAAAGCCGCCCAGACCATGAGGCTGCCGCCGCCGAATTTTCTCTTGGAGAAGTACATCGGATCTTTCCTTAAATCTCTCCAGTAGTGGGCGTACCCATCTGGCCCATCAGGGTTGTATTTCTTCTCGTCGCTGAAGATGATCTGAACAGAAAAATTGGGAATCATAAGGTGATAGAAAAAATTGATACCTAATTCCATTCCGTGGCCATGTTGGAGCGTGCAAACTGAAGCCGTTCATTCTTTTGGTGTTGCTGTAGACGAGGTGCTGCCTTCATTGGAGTATTCACAAGTCGACCGGACCGATGAATTGTTCGTAAGATGGTGTCCTTCGAGACGTTTTCAGGAATTCCGGATATTTGGTTGGCGGACTTCGTAGAGTTTGATGCTTTTCGACAGACATCTCGTTCAGCTTGAACCGATAGCAGCCTGTGCCGTCCAGAATGTATTGCTGTGCCGTATTCTTGCGGATTCCTTGCATAACGGTCAATAGTTCGTCTTGAGCGACCCGTTTGACGAGCGATTTCCCGATGGGACAAGCCGTTGTTGAGTAGAGCATCGATTACCGCTTTTTCGGTGTTATCAAGTTGAGTAGATTTAGGCATTATGGCTTATAGTGATACACGAGGACTTTTTTTCTCTTATATACCACTGAAAAAAACAGGAAAAAAACGTGTTACCTGAAACGAAAACTCGGAAAAACTCTGGGGTGGGTCTATAATTCTGGGTCGGTCAAAAATCAGATTTTCTCGTATCTTGAAAAACTTTTCAACTGGGTGATTGATAATTATATTATGATTATGTTCCTTATCAACAAGGTTTATCACAAAAAAAGTTTGGTGGCTGAAAGTTTTTCAATCTTTCTGAAAATCGGAGAAATTAGGGTGGGTCTATAATTATGGGTCGCAGTGTAGTGATATGGAATAATCGGTTCAGAATGACTCAGGCCATTTTTCCCTCCAGTGCCTCACTTCCGCTCTTATTCTTATCAGTTTCGCGTATTACAGTTTGCAGACTTCAACTTATCTTTTCATTTTCACTGATATATATAGCCACGGTTTCGTCCAGAAGTTTGTCCACTGTTTTTTGAACTTTCTTCTAAAATCCTTTTATAGATTCTCCATAACACCTGTTTGCGCCTTTCAATACGTGAAAAACTGACTGTACCTCGATATTTTTCTCGAATCAAATTACTTGTCTAGTGACTGCAAGTCAAATTGAATTGATTGAGATGCCCTCTCCTTCAAAAGATCAAAAACCCGTCTCGAAGCCTGGCACCGTTGGAGAAGACATGCGCGGCGCGTCGGTCGGCAATAATAGTCCAAATTTGGAACGCAAGGGGTACACGAAGAACGCTAGTCCCAACAATCGTGAGTTTTTCGACAGTTAGGTAATTTCATTCCTGGAAGGGTGTCCAGAATTCTCTTCCATGTATAGCAGTGCTATAGTAATAAGAGTATTATAGCACGGCGTTTTTTTACGCCCTTTCCATATATTTTCTGTAAAGTGTTATGCCGTGTTCAAAGTAATTCCCGCGAAATGCAAAATGGTCTCTGACTCTCCAAAATTTAGTGATCTTTTCCTTTCTCTAACGGGTATTTTGCATTTCGCGGAAATTACTTTGAACACGGCATTAATTTTTGCCAAATTCAAAATCATATCTGAATTTCTGATACTCAGTTATATTTTTCACTCTCTGGCGGCTATTTTGAATTTCGCGTCACCCTTGCCAATTTACCATCTCGCCTTTCAAGTCGCGAAAATTTGACTATACCTGACGAAGTTTCAAACTTCTTGCAAAAATTTTTTACTTCTCGGTGAAGCGAAAAAAATAATCGTTTCTCTTATTTTGGGGTCCTCTTTCGCCGAAATCAGAATGCTATGCGCGTTCTAAGGAAGGGCTTGGCCTGCGGTCCCTACTTTCCAGGATTCGTTATGGGATTCAGATCAAATTTTTATTTACAGATCGTCCAAATGAAGACAAACCATATACGATCGGAAAAAGAACTTAAAGAAGGAGAAGCGCGAGCGCTTGAGTAAAAGCAAAACCAGCCAAAAAAGATTAAAACTTCGAAATTTTCTTTTTTGACTTTTAGTGAATAAAAAAATTTTTTCAAACCGAACTTTTCAAACACCTTACTTTTTGAAGAAGAACTTTTTCTACTTTCAGGTCTGATTACAAAACAGGGAGCGAAAAAGTTCTATCAATGTATCTCCGCCGCTTTTGAAAATTTTCAACTAGAAAACAAAATTATTGCGAGAAAAATTTCTGTTCTGCGGGTCTTTAAGAAGACTTTAGCTAAGTTTTATCTGAAATTGAAAAAATGTTTGGAAGCATTTCAAACTTATAATCTTTGCATATTTTCCATAGACGCCTTGATTCTACTTGACTGAGTGTTTCTTTGAGCTTTGAAATATTTCAACTGGATCGTGAACCAGCCTCTGGAAAGCTTCTTTGCCGTCGGAGTTTCAAGGCGTGCGCCTTTGGCTGCTTTTTCGTTATCGGGCCTATAATCAGTTTGAAAAAAAAGGATTTTTAATAAATTCACTTGAAATCTTTTCATTGCGAAAGCTTCCATGTTATCGTCGACGAAAATTCTCCAAAACGTTCTGTTTCTTGATAAAAAAAAAAGAGAGTTGGAGCATATTTGAGCTTGAGCCCCAAAAATGTAGCCGTTTCGCGACTATTTTGATTGTTGAGTCCCCATGCCTAGTAATAGCTACCACAGAAGTTCAGACCGCATCTGCGATGTTCACCTCACACACTTCCCTCGTAAAGTCTTTTTTGGAAGGTTAAATACCCTGCTCCATTATTGGCTCCATTCCAGGCAGAAAGATCACCGGAGGAGAAGCTTAAAACTGTCGTCATAAGTGGAATTCGCTCAATTTGAACGCTAAACCCAATTTTCGATGTCTATGTAGTATGTAGATATAGAGAAGCTATAAAAATATTTCCGAAGAAAGTTGAAAAAATAGTGGGCGAATTTTCTCGGCGAAACCATGGCTTTTTATGGCAGGGAAAATGAAAAGATAACTTGAAATCTAAAACTTCACAACTCGAAACTGATAAGAAAGATACCATAACAAAGTCCTTGGAAAGAAAATTTCACTGAGTCATTTCTGAACCTAGTTTGATAAGCTTGAGTATTAAAAATTAGTCTGAGATAGAAATTGGCCAAATCGTTCAGGTTTTCAAGAATAGAAAGTAGGATCGCAGAGCCACGCCCCCTTCCCCTCAAGAAACGCGCCATACTTTGTTGCAAAAAACGCTTTCCTCGCCAAAACAAAACGGAAAACAGAAAAATCTCGTACAACTACATGTAATTGACATCGCTTAACAAATCTAGACAGCTTATGAAGCTTCTATTTTATTTTTTTTGAGTATTTGGGACGGGTTTCCAAGGCCGAAAACACAAAAACAACGACTTCTCAAAAACTATCCACGGATCACGTCTGATTTTTTAATATGTTATATAGCTGTGGTATCTCTGTTTTTGTGACAGAAAACCAAAAAAATATGAAAGCGCCTCGAAAAAAATAGAAGCTTACAAATTTCCCCAAAACTTCACGGTCGGTTTGCGAGAAATTTTCAGCGAGATGCCTATGTTTTTGTTATAAAAAAACACATCAAATGAAAGAATTTGAAAAAAATGGTCGGGAATAATGTTTTGAAAAGAAAAAAATAAATTCATAAAGAAGTGACGCAATTCCCTATTTGCTTCAAAAAATATCTCCAGCAATAATATCCACGGATCACGTTTCAAAACGTTCTTAAAAGTTTTTACCTGTCAAGTTTTAAAGAAAAACTAAGAGAATTCTGGCTGCGTCCCAAAAAAAATGATTCGTTTGAACAAGAAATTTTCCCCTTTTTTCGAATCAAACTTTGTGCGTTTGGGTGTATAGTCTGTTCAGATTTTGAATGTCAAGCAGCTGACTCCACCACCAAGGCTATAATATCTTTCGCGTCAATGTTTTATCTACATATGACGATGGCCCTTTAATAAGGCTGCACTTTTGACTACTTTTTCTATCTTGTAGATCAAAAAAGATCAAAATTAGTCCCGCGCGATAAAACATCGACGCGAAAAGGTACCGTCTCAGCAGGGGCGGAGTTAGCTGGTTGACATTCAAAATCTGAATAGACTATTGCGTCATCCTGTTACTTGGCGCGTTTTAACCTCAAAAATTTCGAAAATTTTGATTCAAATCGTTTCATAACTTTGTTAATTTAAAAAAAAACAAGTACTAATTATAAAAATCGATTCTTCTCAACGTCAGTTTTCTAATGATGAAAGTTATCAATTGATTAAGCTTCATCCAGAAGCTTCGCCAATTCTTACAACCGAAATCGATTTGCCTCAAGACGCTCTATAGAAATAATTCATTTTTGAATACTGGTGCAAGCAATGTTTTCCATAAGTCCATGTTTGAAATTTCAACTTCAACTCTTTAAAATCTACAAACTTTATCTATATCACAAGCGGAAATGAATTCAAGAACATGTACAGGTTTTGGAGCGCGACTCGCAAAATGAATGTTTCACAGTAGGTTTACCAGTAACTTGAATTAGAAGCAAATGATGATACTGAATTTGAGAAGGAAATCACAATTGTCCTGTTTATTGAGCGTGATTAAAGAGAGGAAGTGAGAAGTTGATATAGTGCTGAACACCACGCTCAGATCGTAGTGCTTAGAAGGATCGACTAGAAAGCTGTTTTAAACAAGAATAGTGGATTGCACAGCAAGGGATTTTTCAGGAAGCGTGGCAAATGCACAAAGTTGCGTTGTGGAACGATGAATTAAACAAGAAGAAAAAAAGGTTAGGAGTGATAAAAAAAATAAAAAAAATTCAATGACTGCCAGATAAATTTTCTTTCAGCAAGTTCGAAGTTATTAAGGAAGGATCAAAAAACTGAGAAATTCTGCGCTGAAGATCTCTTGAGTCGTTACTTGAAGTGAGCCAAAAAAAGCAATTTGATCATAAATTTTCCAACGGATCTTCTGATTCGTCTCTGGAATCCCTCAAGTCGCTAGTTGCAGCTTGATAAAAAAAAATCTCAAGTGGCTAGGTTAATTTGATGAGAAGAAAACCTCTTTAGTGGACTATTGAAGTACACTGAGGTAAGTGTAAAAGGTCACTTGAGAGTTTAAGGGAAAAATCGAGAAGAATTTCCCATTTCTTTCACTTAAGTAATCCCTTTTGGTTCAGTCGGAACAAAAATGAACCTCCAGCAGCCGTTTCAGGTCGTGTTTAAAGTGATTCCGCGAAATTCAGAATAGCAGTCGGAGAGTGGAAAAGAAAACCAATCCTTGAAGAGTCAGAGATGATTTCTAATTTAGCGAAAACCAATTTGAAGACCGCGTCACAATAGGAATCGTGAATCAAGATAAAACGAATTAAATTCAAAAATATAAAATACATCAAAATATCAAAAATTATCGAAATTATCACATTTTCTTGAGATCAAGCTCGCGCCAAATCAAAAATCACGGGCGAATCGTCTTCGGCGTCCATTTCGACACCGACGTCGGCGTCGTAGATCTGAAATATACAAAAATTAGGAGGATAGGTACTAAAAAGCACCTCAGAAGCGTCGCGAGCCCTCGACGGCCGCGTTAATTCGATCATATTCGCCCGGACGGCGATTGCGATTGCGATGCAAGTGCCGCGGATCCCTGAGACAAGGCGGAATTCGAGTCTTCACGCGCACGGACTCACATGTGTTACAGAGAATGAGCACGAAAGGCATCCAATCGAGTCCCCAGGCGTGGTCCGAGGCGAACATCCACATGTAGCCGTTGAGCATCGCCATCTCCAGCGTCGCCACGCCGATGTACAGCGACAGCCTGAAGCTTGGAAATTGATCTGGGGAAAGGATCGGCCCCTTTCAATCTTCCCTATCTAATACACTATTAGAGGCTGCCAAAATTCTGAAGAGGCTCTAACGCCCCTTGAGCAATCACTAAATCGCATAAAATTGCGTGGAAGACACTTGGCGCTTCTTTTTCCAATCTATTAACATTTCAAAAGAGCAGGGCTCCCGAGCACCCTATAGTGGGCACTCAAGCCAGCAATTCAAAATCTATTATTAATTCAAAACCAATATCCCATTTCCAGTTTCAAAAAAAGCGCCAGTTTTTTTTTCCTTTCTTCGGCGTATTAGTACATTACTTTCAATGGGTCACAACAGCTTTTTTCCTCAACCCGACCTGGAAGGTTCCTCTGTGTTTTGCTGACTTCTGCGCATCTCGAAAAGCGCGATAATGTGAAGAATGACAAAAACGAGCAACATGCAGCTCCGATAGTTGTTCGGCACTGTCGGGGTGAGACCTGTAGCCGAAGTTATCTTCAGAATATCCAGCCATCCACTACCAATGAGTGGGAGGGAGTTGAGGAAAAAGAGGACGACGAGGGTGAAGCCGATGAAAGTTTCGAAGAGGAAAAGAAGGAAGAGGACGGTGGGATAGGAGACCTTCAAGAGGCTGTTGTAGATTCCGTAGGCCAGGGAGTGCGGCTTGGGACGAGTCTGGAATTTATTCAACGGTTCATCAGAATTTTCCCCAAACGACATCCCGTTGTGCCACTCCGCGCCTTTGGGAACCTTGGTCGCGCTTTTAACTTTTTTTTTCTTTTTTTAAGGTACTCTACTTTCATGTGCTCCCACAGCAATAATAATCAATTGAAAGCGTGACCTAGATTCGAAAGACGCTTCGCGAACGCACAAAGCGGAACAGCGGAATATCGTTCAGTGAAATTTCAGTCGTGGCACACAGACTATAACATATCAAAAATTGTTTCATAGTGACTCCTGCTAATAGAAGTTTTCTTGGGAAAGAACTTTCAAAATTTTTTTGTTCACTCCAGATTCTTCCAGAGGATTCAGAACGGACCACGCTGACGGAGACGTGTGACATCCAATCGGCGGTCGGTTTGATCGCCTCGGCGAAGGGCAACTTGTGTCGGACGACCATGTCGAACAGCGTGTACGATGCTATCGCCACCACGATCACCACCGGCGCGAACATTATTACTGAAAAAAATATATGTAAACTCATCTCTGTTTTTTTTTTATTAGATATCCAATGGCAGGAAATATAAGCCTTGTGATAACAAAGATAGTTAAATTGACCGAAAGCGCTGCATGATGGTTTTTGTGCTTTTGAAAACAGTATTGAATAGCATCCCTTTTCGACAACTGTCCGCCATTTTTATAAAAAAAATAAAGAAGTTACAAGTTGCGTACGCGACGCGTCACTTTGACGAGAAGCTCAAGGTGTAACGAAAAGGTACTCAAAAGTAGTTATTCGTTTCTTCATACTTCTAACATTCCAATAAATTCTTTCAAAACAATAAAAAGGAATTATCGGAAAAAGGAGAAAAATGGGGTCACGTGTGCGACTGCCAAAAAGCCGCGTCGCGTACGCAACGCGCCTCCTTGCCAAGCTGCCCCTCTCGTCTTCTTATGTAGAGAAGGATTGACTATATAACGGGATTTTTTTGAGTCAAAATTAAAAGGGCTTGCGTGGGACAGGCCGAGCTCATCGAAGAAAAGTGTTTTGTAGCTGGGAGGAAGAAAAATTGTGACAAGTTGTCGCGGAGAAGTGGATTCTCGTGGCAACATATGTGATAAATCCCCTACAATAGCCAATCATCGCGGCCAACCAAGTGGCCACCGGGATGAAACGAGCTCCGGCCTCAATGTGCTTGAAGATGTCGCGTCCGGATATGAGCAGGTCGAAGATGGCCACGAACTTGGCCTGAAGCAGGTCGGTTTAGAAGCAAGAATCAGACTTGAGACGAACACAAAGAAGCATGGGAATGATGATAAACTGGGCGATCGTGTAGACGGGACTCGTCGGCCTGATGATGTACTCGAAAAGCGAAGGCGACGCCGACGAGGCAGTCGTCGTCAGCACGTCCTGCTCGATCCGTTGCCAGCCTAAAGAGGCTCACTTTCTTCGGAAGGAAACTCAGGTTGAAGTACCGTAAACGAAGAAAATGACGACAAAGGCCAGAATTTGAACGACCGGCTCCTGTGAAGTGTAGCGGAGTAGTGCCACAATCTTCGTACCGTACTGAAAAATATCATTCCTTAAGTTAAAGCTTTTTTGGTGAAAGCAGGCCCTGATTATCTGTGATAATTCTTGCAAGGCTTCGTGAGGAAAATCGATAAATAAAAAAATTGTTTTTAATAGTACCAAGATCAGGAAAAACATCAAAAAAAAATCAAAAAAAAAAATGATTCTCTTATCTTCTTATACTATTTCTCTAATTTTTCCGAGACTCTTCCTTGGTTATAAAAAAGGGGGAACATGCAAAAAAAGATTCAAAAAACGGAAAACCCCTGTCACTTTTTAAAAATAAATTGAGCAGTTTCAAAATTAATAACCGAATGGAATTTTTGTATACAAACAGCATATTAAAAATTGAATCAATGGTTAATTTTCTATAATCCTATTTTTGCGAAGTTCATTTTTCACACCAACCGGCATGTAAAGCAGAAGAAAGGATGGAACGGTGAAACATGCAACGAAAATGGAGATATACGTCCTCGGAGCGTTTTGAATCGTCGGCCACTCGTCGATGAACGATTGGTAGATGAGCGATGAGTAGACCAACTGCACAAAATCCGATCCCATTTGATGAATCTGCTTGAAATAAAAAACCATCGGTCCGAAGGAGGAGTAGAGATACTGGGCGGTGAAGTACAAAAAAGACCACAGGGGGCCCCAAGTCGACGTCGCGAAACACACTGGGAACAGGTCGAACGTGACTGTCTCTTCTGAAAATTTCGATTTAAAATTTCATCTGCGGTTTTTCTTCAACCTGTTGATATATAAACATGGTAGGCCGGTTGAAGATGGGTAACGTGGCCTTCACATCCGCTATAGATGATCGTTTGGATCGCCGGCACTACCTTAAAAAAATAGACAAAAAAATCTATGGATATAATATATAGTAAAAATAGATATAATATATAGTAAAAAAATATATTTTTTTACTATTCTTGTACATGTGATCAAAAAGAGTTTTTTTACTATATATGTACATGTGATAAAAAAAAAGAGTTTTTACTATATATAAAAACTCTTTTTTTTGATCACATGTAAAAGAATTACAAAAACCGCTCAAAAACCTCAATAAATAGACAAAGTACAAAAAACAAGAAACCAAAATGAACCATCATCGCTGGAACGATGTAAAGGGCGTTGAGTTGGCCGGCTCCAGATCTCAGCCGACTGGTGGCAAAAAGAACGATTCCCGTGAAGGCGGTCGAGTAGTCGACGGCCGTCAGCGATGTCCGGAATCCCCCCTAGAGTGCTTTTCTTGAATGGTTTTGAGGACTTTCAAGCGCAGAAGTAAGCTCATTTTCTCGTATGATTTGAAAGCTCGAGAAGTTCTCGAGTAAGGGCAAAGTTCTTGCTTTTTTCCATAATTTTCTGGACAGCCCAGAAATAATATAGGGTCAGGCTCCTATTCTGAAGCTCGACCTTACTCCATCAGGAAGATTCAGGTAGGTCAGGTGAAGCTTCAAAATCAAAAGCTGACCTCGAAGGTCAGCTGTTCAAAACAAAAAAGTATATATACTTAAGAAAAACACTCAATTGTACATATTTCGAAACTCAAAACTTTCAGTCTTCAAAAGTAATTTTTCTGAAAGAAGAACTGTCAGATTTTGAAAATCGTGAGTAACTCTGAATACTGAGTTTTTTCTTTCAATGGTTCTTGGAGCAGAGCATATTCTGCGCTTTTGAAAGCTACAGAAAGGTACACTGAATAAAGAAAAACAAAAAAATTCGCCTCAAAATTCTTTTTTTTTTTTCAAATTTAATTTTTGAACTTTTCTTTCCCTGCTCACCGTGACATTGCTCCAGAAATCTGCCAGATTTTCCGAAATCTTCCTCCCGTCGCGATATTCGGTGGTCGTCTTTCCGAAATAAAAGCCAGTGACGGTGAGTCCCATCACCACCGCCAGATACAAGGCCAAAGGCAGAGCGATGCAAACTTTCGTCAGAATTTGGTTCAGCCGATGCGAATATCTGGAAACATACTTTCGTTCTGATTGAAAAAATTCTTGTTGGTGTTTTGAAAGATGAAAAATATAGCACACACTGAAATAAAATTGAAAAATGGTGCTTGAGACTCGAGGACTTGAAAAATATTCTCCGCTTTTTAGATTTAAAAAAAAATCTCCGAGACCAAAAAAATTAGGAAATTCAGGCCTGAGCCTGCATGCTGGGAAAAAACCGAAATTTTTCAAGTTTTATCTTAATTCTTAATTATTCATTTAGTTAAGCGACTCGAAACGGGATTCTTTCAAGTTTGAATTTTTTTCGTGTTATCCAGAATACAAATGCAACCGCCCTAAAATTATTTCAAAAAAATAAAAAAACCGACTTGAGAAGGATAACAGCGATGGCCAACCAAGTCACCGTGTGCGCAATGACCAGCGGCAATGAAGGAAACCAGAAATAAAATGTCATCTGAAGAGATTTTTGTTTGGAAATTAATTCCGGATCAATCATACACTGGCAGGTCCGTAGTACCACTCGTTAGTCTTCCAAGGGTCCGTAAAGTGGAGAGGGTAGTCATCTCCCCGAATCGTGTACCTGACAAATTTAGGGTTATGTGGAATATGAAGATAAACAAATAAGCTTTATTCAGTTTTTCATTGCGCTTATTACGCTTACAACGCTACTAAAGTCTATATTTTCGACATTTTTGTTTTTAGGAAAATGCAAAGTGAACTTGAACGAAATTCAAAGTCAATTTTTTATAAATTCGCTTTTTTTTCTGTTGTGCCCCTAAAAACCGTTCTTTCTTCTCGATTTTTTTTTCCAAAAGCTATCGATGCTTTTAGATTTATTATTCACTCTTCCTTGACAACGGCTTTTTTTTGATGAGAAATGATGTTTTGAATTCTCAATTTCTTTATCATTTTTCTCTTTTAAGTGAAAATAAATTGAAATAAAAACTAAATATCTTTTCCACCTTGAATCACGAATTGCTCTTCAAACACACCCGTTTGTTGACCTGATGTTTCATTCAGCATTCCCTTATATGTTTCTCTCCATCCAAACACCGCAATTCCTTTCAAAAATCTCTTGATAGGTTCAAAGGAGCACGGAATTAGTTTAAAGGTCTCGACAGGATAATGGGAGATCACGCCACCTTTAAACAGACTCTACGTACCGGTTGAACTCCTGGGCCGGCCAGAAGTTATCCGGATGGTGATGGAATTCGCTGATCGTCACGTTGTCCGCGTAAAAGTTAATGCAATACTGGAAACTGATAGATTTAGAAACAAAACAAAAAAAAACAAGAACTGACCTCTGTATGATATTGACTCAAGCACGAGATAGCCCAATTGAGCGAGGGCCGTGCGGAGAAAAGTATGTAGAGGAAGAGCTGAGCCGCTCGGATATTTTCGACGAAGAGCTTCTCGGCGATTTGCCAAGTCAGTGCCCATCCGATTCCTTGAAAACAAGGAAATAGGTACCGCAAACAAAATTCTTCTTAGGTATAAAAGAGAGCGTCATTTCATATGACGCAAGGAATCTCATTTTTTCTCTTCTTTCTTGTTATGTTTTCGGTGTTATTTTTTCTTTATAACTAGTTCCACGACCCTTGAGAAATGGAAAATGGAATCTGAATACCACAATGAGAAATTTCAGTCGGAAATGTTGCGTTTTGCAGAGGTCAATCAAGCAAATGAGTTTCAGGTCGGGGTAATGCGTGGATTAACCCACCCTTTTTACGTTTTTCAGAAAAGGGATTTCAGAAAAGCTGAATTTCGAAAATTTAGCAATCTGGGAGCATTAGAAGCGAAGCTCGCATGACAAGTACACTAATAATGAATAAAAAAGAAAAAGAAAATTATTTAAAACTACCAAAAAACCTTATTATTTGATAGCTTTGAAAACAGTGTTAAAGTATAAGAGTTAAACTAAAACACTTCTGTTTTTTTTTTTTTGCTAGGTTCTATGAGGTGATCCCATAGACTCGCTAATCGTCACGGGCTTCTTATAATAAAAAAAGATTTATTATTTCACCTCTAGTTTTTACATTAATCTAGATGAAAAGCAAAACGGACCAGCCGCAATGGGCGCGATACGGCGAAACGTCAAAACAGAAGCCGTCCGGGAGAGGTGTCCGACGGAGATGAGCAGCGTCAACGCGGGGATGGCGAAGATCGGAAAGAAGAAGAACCAGCGAACCGACGATATCGCGAGTTGTGTCGCCACCGGCGCCGCGCCGAGCAGGATGCACGCGTACCCGAACATTTGGTCGCCGGTCTGCATTTCTGAAGGAAAAAAATGCATTATTAAGGAAATCTTAGCAATTTTTTGTTCTGGCATGAGCCAAAATAGCTTATTTGCCAGGGAGTCAATCTGACCAGTCTGCGCCCTCTCTTCTCTCACTTTCAAGGTCGGAGAAACATGGGAAAAGCCGTGAGAACGAGAGCAAGCAGAAATATCGTTTCAACTGGTTTTTCTGAGAAAACCGAGCGAAAAAAGAAGCTTAGAGGTCTTTTCAGAAATTTTTCCCAAAGTAAGAATAAATGGAGTGTTGAAACACTTCGAAAGCCATAGTTTGGTACAGGAAAATACGTTTTTGAAAGGAAAAAGAAATATATTTTGCGTTTGTTGATGCAGTCTCATCCTGATCAAGCTTTCCCAAAAATTTTGAAAGCCAAAAATTTCGGTTTGAAGGAACTCGGGAAAAAAAATAATAAAGAAAAAAAAAGCGCAAGCCATCAGAGAAGACTGGCTTCAATGGGAAGCCCTAATTTCCGAACTTTGCTCCAGTCTAGCTTTTCGAACTCTGGAACTTCTAATTTTTAATTCATCGCTCATATTTCCAAATGACACAAGTATCTGTCGAATTTCCCCATACTTAACATTTTCTATTGAAACTTTCTGCGTGAAAAATGTACAGCTAAACACTCAAAAAAAAAATTCAAACACAAAACTTCACTGATCAACTATTTGGCATAATTCAGAATTCAAATATCAGATTGCATTTCCTCAAAAAAAGTATTCAAGTCATTAAAAGTAGTTTTTAGATCGAATGACGGGTCAGTATTATTGAGTAAAAGCTGAAATTTCGCAATTGGGAAAAAAGAGTGAAAAATGAAAAAAATCTCTCTCAAAGTTAATAACTCAAAAAAATCCATTGAAAAGCTCTCCAGAGTTGGAACGGGCCAATAATTGAGGGTTCATTTCGGCCTGAAGAATCAGCTAATCGGAGAACGCCTAACGGCCTTGACTGTTTTCGTCTCAGAACTGATTCTCGGGCTGATCGTTGGCAATTTTCGAAATTTCACCCACTGAGGAGAGAAAATTGAGGGTTTCGGAGTCGGATCACGCAAAATACAGATTGAGGACCTCATAGTTAATGAAAAAACTTCATTGTTTAGAAAATCGCCTTTCAAAATAAATGGTGCAAAAAACCTTAAGATTCGGTGTGTTAAAATAATGAAAAACTCGGCAAAACACTAAATTTGAAATGGGGTTCTGGTTCCTTTTTAAATCCGATATATTGAAATTTATTAACCGAAAGAGCTTAAAATGCGTCAAACATTTAGGAAATAATGAAAAGTTGAGAAAATATATTAGAGAATGAGAAGGGGATAGGAAAATTCGTGTCAAACTGAAAGGAATTCTCGTGAATGAATCACTAATTTTATTATATTTTCAATGCTTTTGCCGCACTCAGAAAAAAAAGAATCGGAGTTTTAAATAATCGAAGACCGGCCAGAAAACTTTTCAAGAAACTTTTCACAGAGGGCAGCTTTGAAAATCTTTTGAACGGGTTTCTTGAGACAAAGACTTTCGTATGACTTTCAAAAAGCCTTAAAAAGATTGACTGAAAATCTGAAAAGGTCTTAATCTCCAAGTATGAGAAAGAGGAGCTCTTTTCTGCTACTTGGAAAAACGAAAAAGAAGCTTCTCCGACGTTGCTTTCATACAAAAACACCTCCTGATTAGATTTATCAGTAGCCAAAAGTCCAAAATGAAGCATTCCAATAGCAATACTGCTATTTCGCAACCAGGCTGGCGAACAAGAGGTATAAAGGAAGGTAAACAGAACGCTAGGAGAAGAGAAAAAATCGAAAAGAAAAGTATAAATAGAAGGTGAATTCTTGATTCAAAATCAATATGGAACCCAGAATCTTATGGGTCAAACTTATGTGCAAATAAAAACTTGATAAGAAGATTGAAAGTGATAAGCATAAAAAGTTAGGATCTGTAAATAATTTTAATAGCTCCTGTTGACTCACGGTCAGCATATGAATTAAAAAAGAGAATGAAAATTGAAATTTTTACTCCAAGCCGCAAATAAAACTTTAGCATATAATTTTTGAATTATCAGGAAAATTTGAACAAAATACCTACTTGCCTATTTCAATTGATATTTCAATCAGAAATTAAGCATTCAGATTTTGTAACTTCTTTGTAGATTCAGAATTCGAAGAGTTTTACGAATTTTCCCGCAAACGGCAAAACAGTTGACGAATAATCCGAAAACTCAAGTTTTTAAATAAACACTTTTCAAATTGTAAATAATACGAACAAAATTACGACGTGAAAAACTTTAATCTTGTTTTTTAAATACACCGTGAAATCTGAGAAACAGCTTCAGATAGATAAACTCTGAAACGCGTCTCCATGCACAAATTTCATTGAAACAAAAATTTACGAACCTTGATCTTTAGCTTTTTATCAAACGGTGAAAGTTCAAAGAAAAAAAGTCTTTCACGGATTGGAAATCCACAAGGCGATTCCAAAAGGCTCGGCGAGAAAGAAAAAGGAAAAAACAGAAAAATCTATTTCGTTATTACAAAGCTGAGAAAAAGAGCCTTCTTACCGATGTTCCTTTTTGGAGATGATGTTCAATTGAACTGTTTCATCAAGGAGCTGACGCTGCTCACCGACAGGCCAAGGGTGTTCGCTGTTTGGCTGGTTGGAACCGAGTCCGCCGACAGGCACTCGACTCAACCACCGCCAGCGACGAAATAGCGTGTCGATGGCGGAGTGCGGTCCCAGCAAGGCGAGAGACGTGCCCGACGGCGCCGGCTGCATGGCAACCTTGGCGCCGCCCACTATTTTTTGTCCAACAGATGATTTTCTTCCGCAAATCAACTCTGATGACACCATCTCGAAAATGCGAACACTTGTCATCAAGTGTATGGGAGTTCAGTCTTTGAACCCGAAAAATTCGCATTCATTACAAGGAAGTTATCCTAATTTTCCAGTTCGCCGTTTTTTTAGGACTTGGCCATTATACTCATTGATGTACCTTTTTCCAAAATATTCCAGAGACTTGTAAGTCAATAAAACTCGCCTTTTTCGGTATTATTAGTGACTTCACACCAACGCAACATTATCCAGGACTCAGACTCTCGGAAAATGTAAAATAAGAAAAGAAGTTCTGAGATTTCTAAACACGAAGAAGAAGAAAAATTGGAGGAAAATTTTTATCAGAAAGGTCCAATTTAATTGTCAATTTTAATGAAAAGCCCAATTTTGTTTTCCATATCAAGATTAAATAAATTCGAAGACTCACCTATACACGGAAGCATCCCTAGATCGTGAGCTGCATGAACTTTTTTCGAACCCTGAAAATTTAATTTTCAAAAAAGCCGAGGATTATACGACAAAAAAACACGAAATACAGCTTTTATCATTGTTTATCATACTATTTTTTTAAAAGCATTTTGACATTTCCTTGCTTTCAAATTCGTAATATTTGATTCAGAACAGCTTTCTGGAGTTTTCAAAGACCAGCCTACGTTGCTAAAAGCCTGTTGAGAGCTGTCCATAGACGAATGAACTATAAACTAACTTTGCAAGCAGTCATATTTCCTCAAAAACAACCGACAGTCTCTTATTTGACATGATAAGCTTTTTTACGATCACCAGGCACTGAAACGTGGACAAACGAGACCAAAAGAACGTCGAAAATACTCTCAAAAAAGTTATTGTTTCTTTTTAAAACCGGTTTGTACAGGTAAAATGTCATACACTGCGACCCATAATTATAGACCCACCCTAATTTCTCCGATTTTAAGAAAGATTGAAAAACTTTCAGCCACCAAACTTTTTTTGTGATAAACCTTGTTGATAAGGAACACAATCATAATATAATTATCAATCACCCAGTTGAAAAAGTTTTTTTCAAGATACGAGAAAATCTGATTTTTTTGACCGACCCAGAATTATAGACCCACTATAAGTAATCAACAAAATCCATTCCACAAAGTCCACAAAGTATAACAAAAAGATTAATTAATAATGTGTGATGCCTCCTTGTTTCTGAGCGACTTCGAAAATCCTGTTCGGCATGCTGCCAACGAGTGATTGCAGCAGTGACTTGTCCAAACCATCCCACTCGGCACGAATCGCTCTTTTCAGATCGTTGACCGTTGTATACTGCTTGGCATTCGCGTAGACCCTTCGTACAAGGACTGACCATAAATTCTCTACAGGGTTGAGGTCAGGACTGCACGCGGGCCAGTCCAGAAGAACCACGTTCTTGGCCGCAAGCCAAGCCAATGTGGAGTTGCTCGCGTGAACAGATGCATTGTCTTGTTGGTAAATCATATTAGCACGTCGTCGGCGACGGAGATAGGGCAGGAGATGCTGGGCAAGCAGTTGCTGGTAGTCTTGCGAATTCGTTCCGGTCCCAATAAAAGAAAGAGCTACCGTCCCGTTGCCGCAGAAAGCCGCCCAGACCATGAGGCTGCCGCCGCCGAAGTTTCTCTTGGAGAAGTACATCGAATCTTTCCTCAAATCTCTCCAGTAGTGAGCGTACCCGTCTGGCCCATCAAGGTTGTATTTCTTCTCGTCGCTGAAGATGATCTGAACGGAAAAATTGGGAATCAGAAGGTGATAGAAAAAATTGATACCTCATTCCAATCCGTGGCCATGTTAGAGCGTGCAAACTGGAGCCGTTCATTCTTATGGCGTTGCTGTAGACGAGGTGCTGCCTTCATTGAGTATTCACAAGTCGACCGGATCGATGAATTGTTCGTAAGATGGTGTTCTTCGAGACGTTTTTCAGGAATTTCGGATCTGATTTGGTTGGCGGACTTCGTAGAGTTTGATGCTTTTTCGACAGACGTCTCGTTCAGCTTGAACCGATAGCAGCCTGTGCCGTCCAGAATGTATTGCTGTGCCGTATTCTTGCGGATTCCTTGCATAACGGTCAATAGTTCGTCTTGAGCGACCCGTCTGACGAGCGATTTCCCGATGGGACAAGCCGTTGTTGAGTAGAGCATCGATTACCGCTTTTTTTCGGTATTATCAAGTTGAGTAGATTTAGGCATTATGGCTTATAGTGATACACGAGGACTTTTTCTCGTATATACCACTGAAAAAAACAGGAAAAACGTGTTACCTGAAACGAAAACTCGGAAAACTCTGGGGTGGGTCTATAATTCTGGGTCGGTCAAAAATCAGATTTTCTCGTATCTTGAAAAACTTTTCAACTGGGTGATTGATAATTATATTATGATTATGTTCCTTATCAACAAGGTTTATCACAAAAAAAGTTTGGTGGCTGAAAGTTTTTCAATCTTTCTTAAAATCGGAGAAATTAGGGTGGGTCTATAATTATGGGTCGCAGTGTACAACTTAGAAAAATTGAGCAATATTTCACAGCTGCCTCTGAAGAACGGCCCCAATTATAAATCCTACTTGAGCATTTTCTAGATTAAAATAAAATCAATCTGTAATAATGTTAACAGTTCCCCACTGCGGCCATTTTCAAAAGCGTACATGTAGAAGTAAGTAAAAATCAAAAATCTGATTTCCTATCGTGAACCAGATGAAGAAAAAAAAAACAATTGCTAAAAAAAGGGAATAAATAAGCATGACAGCAAAATAAAAACACGATGTAGGTCATTTTCAATTTGGCGCCAAGAATGGTCAAAATGAAGTCCGGGAGCTGAACTGAAAAAAAAAAAATCAAATGGATCGGATGAAAAAGTCTTCAAGAAAAAATCAAACTTCAAAGGTAAAAATGTCAATAAATAATCGTACATAAAGATTGATGAATCCAAGAAAAATAGAAGAAGAAGATCGAAGTCATTTGGGAGCATGGATCGTGATAAAGTTCTTCTGGAGCGGCAAAGTGGTGTCCATCAACTGGTCGTGGTTCAGGCCGACCTTCTTCACGTATCCAGTTCCGCCTTTTATTGGCGACACCGGCTTGCCACAAGCTCGGAAGCCAATCTGAAAATAAAACTCAAAAAATTGTTTAAACTTAATTTAACAAAGAAGGATGAGAATAATTCAATGATAAAAAGAAAAGGATATAGGTGCGCCATAGCGCAACAGATCTTTTGCCTGTCTACGGTCCAGAGGGTCGCAAGTTCGGTCCCCGCCGCCACCCAACCAAGAATTTGAAGAAATTTTGGAAGTGGAGAACCACCGCTTCACAATCCCCGGGCGCCAGGACTGATTATCACTGATACCAGGCTAGGATCTTGTCTCCTCGACTTGGGGCGAAGACGCCGCTCAAGCTGTAGAAAGGCGTAAGAAGAAGAGGAAGATAAAAATAGATGGAAATAATGTGAAAACTTCAAAATAAAATTCTAGTCTTTTTTTTAGATTCTAGAAAGACGCTTCGATCAATAAAAGGCACTAAAAGGCAATAAAAGGTCGAAAGCGAAGATGGACCATCTAAGTATCTAAGTAAGTATTAGCATCATACAATCTCACCTTCTCATCAGCCGTCGAGAAAATGCTGAAGATGTGGGTTCCCTCGTAATGCTGCTGACTGTTGATGTCTTGTAGGAAAGCGGAGTCGCAGTGGAGTCCCGTGCGCCTGAAAAAGAATCTTTTGAAGGGCTTTTCCGTGTTATTTCAGTTCAAAACTCAGTAGGCTCTTTACGCTTTCAGGTTAGGGATTATCGAAAAATTGTACCGATTACAAGTGCCAACAGGTATCGGAACAACACAGAGAGCGCTGCCGTGGTTGGCGCCGGCCACAGAAAGAAACGTATCGATGAGTTCCGTCAATGGGGGTCCTGAAGAATATCAGTTGTTTAGGTGAAAATTGGAAAGCTTCTGCTTTCGGTTCCTCAAAAGGCTTTCCAGCAAGTGGTCAAACGCCTCATACATAGTTTGCCGACAACTTCGACCTACCTGACAGAAGCCTACTGGAAGGGATTTTCAAATTTTCACCTTCTAAAGACCTTTCAACTACCTTGTGAGCTTTCCCTATAGATCTCTCTGATTTCGTGTTAATAGCAAATGAGGTGGAGATCACATTTTGACTTGAAAATCCGAACAGACTACATTCACAGATTCACCGAGAATCTCGCGAGTGTCGACGCACTGGCCGCCGAGGATCGCCTTCCTGGCCAAGGGAGCACCCATCGAGTAGGCGATGACATCAACTTGAGTTCCTGTGTACTGCCGGACGGCGATGATCATCGCTCTGTAAAGGAACTTTTCTAAGAAGAAAATCTTCTTCAGAATATTTGAGTCCATGATAAGCGCTCTTTTTAAAGGCCCAGAAACTTCTTTTTCAAATCACCGATTCAAACCTCAGCTGTTTGACATAGCTGCACTTGAGGTCGACTAGACCGACAGGCGTCGTTCCGGCGTCGCCCCAGGTCGTCCCGAAAACCTCCGAGTTCTTGTATCCTTTCGATTTCAAATAATTGACGGTTCCCTGCAAAATCTCTCAAAATGTATCTTTGTTCATTGAAAATCAAACCTGAAAGCGGGAAATTTTATTCGTGATGCCATGGACGATGATGACGGCCTGGTTCGAAGGCGTTTCTGTCGCGGATTCCTGAGCTAAACGTGTTAGGTTCCTGGTTTTCGTGCTCCTTATGGTTAGACAGACTGCGGAAAATTAATATAACTCAATGAAAAATTATTGAAAATAGTTCTGTGTTCTTAAAGGCTGGCCCCAGAGAACTTCAAAGAAAGAAGACCGTCTCGTTTAGAGGTTCATAAAAAAGGTTCTGAAGAAAAACAGGAAAACTTTTAGACACCATAAAACCGCAGAAAAAGACCTAACGAGCTGGAAAAGAGTTTTCTGGTTCAGAAAGCCCTCTGAACGGTTTTTTTTAAAATATTGTCTTAACTTCGAACCTTTCCACCGAAAGACGAATCCATGCCGAGGTCCGTCCTTTCCAATGAGGTCGTTATCGGGATCCCATAGCTGTCGTGCAAAAACTTGCGAAAGTGAGGCGTAAAGTCGGCGGAAGCAACGCCGACCGCCGCCATCAAAACGACGGCCTCGGCAAGCATTCCCGACGTTCTGAATGTGGAAACTTCTCATAGGTCGTATCGGGAGGAGAACACAAGCAGATACCGAGGAGCTACTTCGAAATCATTCATCGTCGCAAGCTAATCGAGATGCCATTGAAACGGTACCTGGACACTACCGGAGAGGTATTTAGTTACTAACGTTATACTACCTGACATTTTCTACGAGGTATTACAACCGGACTAAAACTAAAAATTCAAATTAGCTTTCCTGATTATTTATACCCTTATAAACAAAAAGCTCAGAACTTCTCATAAACAAAAAGTTCAGAAAAACTGAATAACTGAATTTTCAGAGGTGCAATGAAAATATAAAAAAAACTTCAATACTTCAAGAGACCATTGATTTGCAGCAATCAATCAAACATTGAAACAAAAGTTCAAAAAAAAATCCGGCAAAATTCTAAAAAAAAGGGTCGAAGGAGGCTGCCGACCGACGTCTTCCAAGGACGATCCAAACAACTGGATCCACGCCATAAAAGCTTGGCCAAAAAAGGAAAGAAAACACGTCACACAGGCCTCACACACGTCAAACGTTTATTTCGAAGCATCGATTGGGTTTAGGCTTCAGATGGTCGTTGTCTACTTTTGCTTCTTCTTTTCCTGGCCACTTTTCTTTTCCTTTGACGCATCCTTCTTGCCGCCTTTCTTCTTCTTACCTTCGTCCCCGCTTTTCAAAAAATTTGAGGCATACCTGAAAGTTATCGTGATGAGTAAATTTTATTTACAACCTCCATCAAGCTATAAAAGATCACTTTGCGTTCAAACGTCTCTTATTGGAGAAAATTTCAATATAGGGGTGGTAAGTCAGAGGTGCGACACGATGGAGCGAACTTTTAAATATTGAAAATAATATATTACACTTCATATTTAAAACACTCCACGTAAAAAAAAACCGGAAAACTCTTTCTATATAGTCTGTTCAGATTCTAAATGCCAAGTGCTCGCTCAAGTTCCGCCTCCTAATGGCGCGATAAACCAATCAGAGAGCGAGCCATCCACAGAGCGTTTTCGAATGACGTCCTTCTACGTGACATTCAAAATCTGAACGGACTATAAAACGGAAGGACAAGAGAAATAATTTAGATTTTCCCGGAAAAAAAAACGGTAAAAATAACCCAATAGTGCTTGCGTATACCACATTCTCACAGTAACCTACGCGCGAATAAAAAACTCTTTTGTTGAATAAAACTTATCTACTTGTATCAGAAATGAAACAAGATAAATAAACTCAAATTTTAATGAACTTGCTGGTGACCATGTCACGGCCGAACATTCTAGCGACACCGCATCTCGGCTTTTCCCGAAGAAGATTGAACTCGCCAACAAACTGTGCAAAAAGTCTGGATGTTCAAGAGAAAAACCTGATCGACGGGAGTCCCGCTTTGCAGCGCCGCCATTGCAGCATATTCCACTACTCGCATTTTCTGAATTTGCAATATTAACCGACTTTTTATTCATTAATTACCGATGCACGTGTAACTTTCGCCGTGTCGCGCAGAGCGTCCGACGTCTTGTGTAGATAGACATTCGCCTAAAAATATGGAATCTGAGAAGCTTGGAAGATAAAAACAGAAAAAAAATTCATTAATTAAACTAAAGGCGCTTGATTTAAAAAAGTTCAAAATATTCTCGAAGCGAATTCGGTGTGCTGTATCCCCCAGACCGCTCTAAACCGATTGAATTTGCCAAAAAGTCAAACCGAGCGGAGATAGAAGAGAAGCAGGGCGATCAAGACGACGACAGCCAATGAAATTGCCGAGTTCACCGACGACAGCAGGAATAACAATCTTTCGTACGCTTCGGGTTCCATCTTAACTCTTAAATTATTATTGCAATGTAGCTCAGTCGGTAGAGGTTATATCTAACGTCCACAAAGTGACTGGTTCGTGACCCTAAGAGGAAAAGATGTCAAACATAATTACGAAAAGAGGGGACAAAAAGAGAAGAAGAAACCAACATCCAAATGGAAACGCAGATATTCGAAATGAGCATTTTCGCACGTTGCTTGTGTTAGATTTTCCGAACAAAGAATTAATATGAGCCGTACAAACGAAATTATTTCTAACAATGAAGGTCGCGTCGAGAGTGATACTTTTCGGTCCTGAGTTTATAAATACTTCAAAAAGCACACGATAGATTAAAAGAAGCGAGTCAAATCATGAATTGAGTCGATAGTTATGACGCAGTTAGAAAAAAAAAACCCAGAAACGCCGATTTCTATTCAAGAAATATATAGAAATAACAAAAATTTTCAGCCGGCCTTTCATTCTTCTTTTTTATCGAGGAAACAGTATCTAATGGAGAAGTTCAAATATCATTCGATAATGTTCCAAAAGTGAGTCTGCGTTAAATGTTTAGGAAAAAATGTTCCGGGACACAAAATCTCAAATCTGCTTTTTTTTAAAGTCGCAAAAGTCTTCGCAGACTTGAGAAAACGTTAAAAATCTCAAATCGTATATGAATGCGCCTTCCAAACTGAGATAGCCGGGATATAAGAGTGCACGGAAAAATAATTGTTTTTAAACTGGAATGGATAAACTTTGCAGCACATAGGAATTTCAGGAGAACGATTCCAAATATCTAAATGAAGTATATTCAACTAAAGGACTTGATAAAATAGATGTTACGGTGACCATATTTCAAGTCGAGAAAGGTATTCTGAAGCTGAAAAAATCTGAAAAATTGATTGATAATGGATTGCAGAAACGACTTCTAACTACACGATAATCTTGGTGAAGCTCGACAGAAATTACAAGACTCTAAATAGGATGGAAATCGAGAAAAGTCAGTTCGTCTACTCGAACAAGCGTTCCGTGTTCAAGGTTAGGCCAAGGAGGTTTTTTTCTGCTTTTGAACTTCAATTTCAAGACATGATCGAAAAAAGAACTAAATATAAACATAATTCATTCATTTTTTTTTTCTTAAAATTAACCATTTCTGACAGTGGAATGAAGAGAATCAGGTTCCGTTACCCTAAAATATTTCCGTCGATTTTTTGTAATCCCCTTCTACAAGTTTTTTGCCATGTAGTAATTTCCGCGAAATTCGAAATTTTCCCAGACTCTCAAAAATTCAGTTATGAGGACTAAGCCATTGGTCATCTAAAATCCGTTTTTTGAATGAAAAACGATCGATGGATTAATTACAGAAGAGTTACGAACAGGCCAACCTGAAGGACTGCTGGATGTCGCGGTCGGTGTGGAACTGGTGTCTGATCGGGGCCGACGTCGTCTTCATCCGCTACGAGAACGTGCCGCGCAACGTCTGGCGCATCGACGGCGTTTCCGTCAAAGTCGCTGTCGAGTTCAACGGCGACAACTACGTTGCCGAGTGAGTCGATCAGCTGATCTCTGGAAAACATTTTTGTGCAGTTCATACGCCACAATCTGAAATGGTCTGACCTCTCTGCGCTTTGTTTTCTTTGATATCGCCGATGAAAAGGGACGCAGACAGGCCAGACTGTATCAAGATCTGAGGGATGAACTATAGTGCCTTCTCCTACCATTTCAAATCTTGAGAGTTCGTTCAGTAGCATTACGTAGGGACCGCAAAGCCACGCCCCTTTTCGCGATAGAAAAAGTGGCTTTTTTTTGGTTTTCAACTTTCATTTTGCTGTAGTTGCAAAATATGTGGAACTTGATAATAAATTTTGGCACACATGTACAAAAAAGCTTCCTCTTTCGTTTAAAAAATATTTCACGCTTTTTTGATGCGTTCGCGCGGAATGTCGTACAAAAACGTGAATGGAACTAAAAAATTTTGTCGTTTTTTGCTTTTTCATGTGTTTTCAGGTCGAACGCACTCTTTCTTTTTTTAAATAATGATTTTGATTCAAGTAACGGTAATTTTAAAACAATAAAATAAAAAATTCGTCTTTGCCAAAAATTTTAGGGAGTGCCGAAAGTCCTAATTCAAAATATCGTTAATAAGCGAATATAATCGAGTTTTTGTTTTTTCAAAATTTAGACCATGGGCTTACTTAAATTTTTTTCCACAGCATATGTGCTTGAAAAAAAGTTGTTTGATACGCAAAAAAATGCTCTTGAAAAATAGAGAATAAAATTAGCGGCGTTTATTACACAGAAAACGGTCGAACGCAGGTTTTTTTAAACGATTATATACATTTATTAGTAAAAAAATCTTTCAATTAAAAAGAATAAAATAAAAAAATTCGTCTTTGCCAAAAAAATTTACGGGGCCGTTTTTAATGCAGCGATCGTTAATAAAGGCAAAAAAAGCACTGAAAAAAACAGTTTTTTTCGAAGTGAATTTCCACGAAAAAGTTTGAGAAAAAAATTTGCAAACATATTCTGATAAAAAAATAGCTAAATTACTTCAAAATTTTTCTTTTTTGAAATAGGCAATCTGTGCTATTCAAACGGCTCAAGGATATGGCGGATGGAAACTCCCCTCGTAATACTTAACAGCTTGGCGCAGCGCGTGCGCTGCGATTTTTTTCATTTTGAGGTCGCGAGTTCGATGCCCGCAAGCGTCAGTTTTTTGTTTTCTGGAAAATACTGACTTTTTCGGCAAACTAGCTGATTAGCATCATTTTAGCACTCTATTATAATTTGTTACATCATAATAGACCAGTATCAAAACTTGTTCTAGAAGAAAAATTGAGAAAAATTTCAAAACTATATAATACCAAAATTTCAGTACTAAAAAAATGGTGCGCGGCGCGCCACATTTTCCGTCATAACTTTTTTCATCTTCAATCTTTTTTGAAAAACTAAACGGTTCTGAGTTTTGAATCGAAACAGCTATCAAACCATACAAAACTCAATGCTGAAAAAAATTTTTTGAAAATTCGTCTGCGGTCCCTAGCATTACGTCTCTGAGTAGTTGATCACGCCATTCTTCTGCGAATTGTGAAGAGCCATTTGAAGACGGTTTAGGCAGGAAAAGTTAAATGTGAAAAATACCTTGAAATCGTTCAAAAAGAAGCATTTTGGAATAGGCCAACCTGAAAGACTGTTGGATGTCGCGGTCGGTGTGGAATTCAAGGAGCTTGGAGCTCAAAGAGTCTTGGTTTAATATGTTCATTACTTTTCTTCGCTTCTTATTCTCCCTCCTTAGGTGGTGGAAATTTCAAGACACTAAGGAAAAATGGTCCCTATGGGGACAACCTTAGGGACCCCTGACGGCCCCTTTCGTCGGATTACTTTGCTTGCAAAACTGGCCGCTATAGCCTATAGGAGTTAGGTTAGGAGTTCCTTTAAGGCACATTCTAATCGATTATTGTTATGAACTCTGTTAGAAGAAGCATTTCTATGCGAAAAACTCAATGAATTACCGTTATCTGAATGAAAAATATTAACAGAGATGAATTGTTTTTGATTTTCAAATCTCAACAAAAAATTGAAAAATACTTGAGCTTTAGGGACTAAAAGAGCAGACCCTAAAACTCTATAAAAGGTCCTTTTTGTCCTTATATCATCTGTAACCCCTAGAGGGACCTTTCTCGCGTTCCTAAGTGACATGTTAGCACGAGTGAGGTAGAAGAGGGCTCAAAAAGGTCAAGTTGTCTCGAACGAAATAGTTTTCCAGAAAGAATCAAGAGTACATCTATGAGCACACCGTCTACCTGCCCTACAGGTCGTTCATCAACGAGCGGAGGACGTACCAACTTGGGCCTCGGCCGACTTTCTTCCACGCCCACGTCAGTAGCAATCCGGAGCGACTACCAGTTTGCGACTTCATTCCCTACGAGGACGACTCCACTGACGAAACTTGATTCTGTTTTCAATGTTATTCAATTTGGAATAAAGGAATTGAAACGCCTTTCGAATTCATCACTTTCGAACTTAAATTGAACAGGTACGCACTGCTAGGCCTATACTCCATTCATCTTCAACTGGACGCCAAAAGAAACGTCTAAAAATTCTTCTTTCGTAGAATATATCGTTGTTTTTTTGGAACTCACAAGCGAATGAACTATTTCTGGAGAAAGCTTTTCAATCGGAAAACTCCAACACGTGCACTCCACTCGCCAAAAGTTGGAAGCATCGGATTTCTATGCACCCTCTCGCCTGTACTTGCGACTCACGTTTTTTAATGACGTCGACAATGAGAGAAAAGAGGGCGCAGATAGGTCATCTAAAAAAATTATTCAACCCGTTAACAGTCTGGAATTGTTTTTCTTTCGAATCTTCAAATACTTCAACGAAAAAACGCGACAGAGTTCACACATTTATACAACTACCAATTGTTCAATTGTTCAATCACAAAAAAATAAACAAAAAAAATAATGAATATATATATGGAAAGAGCAGAAGTGAATGGCTCGAAAATGCGCGAGGGAAACAAAGTGAAAAAAAGGCTTGGAAATCTCTTGAAAAACACAATTTGAGGTTCGATTTGCGCTTATCTTGGAAGAAAAATTGGAGGTGAAAAAGAAAAACACATTCTTCAAAACGTTGAGCAATTTCAATTCAAATTGTCATTTGGAAAGAAAAAAATGATAATAAGACGTCAAATTTACGCTTGGCGCGCATGGGTTCTAGTTTCATTAAACAAACATTGAAAAGAACAAAAAATTACGGTTTAGTAGTCCATTTGACAGTTGGAATTAGGAATAAACTTCTTTTTTTTCTTTGTTACAAAAAGAGCAAAAATGTGAACCGATATCAGAACCCGTAGGGATCGACGGAAAAGATAGTAGTGGAACATACACAAAAACTGATGGAAGCGCGGGAAATTGAAAGAAAAAAAGCTATACAATATATAGTGACGACTACAGTTAGTGAAAAGCCGCTAGATGTGGAAAAATCGAGTCAGGACTTTATTTTTTTGATCTTTACCTGTGCGCCTTCAAGGTATTGCTGACTGTTTTTTGAGATTTGTAGCTGTGGAGAAAGATTGGATTTAGGCTTCTTTGAAGCCTCATAACTCGAAAAAAGAAAGTAAAAACTCAAAATTAAAAATTGATACTGAAAAGTTAGGGTTGCATTATAGCAAAATTTTATCACAATCTAAAGGATAAAAAAATTCAATAAATCTGAAGACGCATGGAAAATGGCCCAAAGGAAATCCCAACGAGCGCGGCTATTTCTTCCAAACTCAGGCTCAAATAATAAAAGGCACAAACACGCGTTATTATCCAAGAGAGCCCGGACAAATGCACTGAAGACGGCTCAAAAAATCAATAAACTGGAAAAATGAATGAAGCACGAATAGGCAAGAGTCGGGCGGTGTCGTCGTCGTTTTGAAATACACATATTTATAATCCAGATATAGATAGGAAAGGGACAAGAAAGAGCTCGACAAAGCGACCAAAAATATTTTGAAGCACAACCAATTTGCGACGAGACTACTGGTAGAGCAGGAAGCGTTTCAGGACCGGCGGAATCGCCAAATCGCTGATCTCGTCGATCCGATCCCGGCCGAATCGTATCCGAATCGACCGCCGACAGACCTCGGCCAACGCCAGCGGCTCCGCTGCAAATACAACCAGTTTTCACGGGTTCCGTTTTTTTCCACTGGAAAATTTCTTTTCTTCTCTTCTCATCTCAGTCCACATTATAATTTATTTACCGCTAGCTTGAGACAAGAATCGGGTCTAAACCTCTTTTTTCTCACAGAATTTTTCGTTATTCTCAAAAACTTCCTCAAGCCAGCGATGATTGTACTATATACCTTAAAAACTTGAAAAATCTCTTGGTAGCATTCACAATGGCTCATAAAGGCTGAAGCAGAATTTCATCACTTGGAAAAATAGAGCGACCTGCTCAGAACTCAAATAAACTCAACGCAACCGCAACGGCTCGAGCCATTCCAAATGTGATCAAAAATGTCAGATTTGGGTGTTAGGTCTGCACTGTTACAATTAATTCAAAACATTTTTCTAAAACTTTCAAGATATAAAGCTATTCTCCCTGCATCTTTAAACAAGAAGCAGACAACATTTAAAAATAAAATATATATATATAATTATTTTTCTGGAAAAAAACTGAAACACCAGCATATCCTAGAAAAACTAAATTAAAAAAACTAAAAAAACTCTAAAAAAATATTTTTTTAAATAGATAATTTTTATCTGCCACGTAAGCAGCACATGAAAGCCCACACCTTGCATGCAAACAGAAAGAAGTTTGAGAAAGGAAAAATTGATTGACAGGGAAAAGAAAAAGAAAGATGAGTTGGTGAAAATCTTATAGATCTCCCGCTGGCCTGAGAAAAATATCAGTAAAGCTTTGAAAAATTGTGAAAAAAAGCTCCCCAAAAAAATGATTTGTGCCAATTCTTGGTCATTAATAGTTTTTTTCAACTTTATTAGGAAAAATAGAGAAAAAACAGCCGTAATTTGAAATTAACTTAATTTCAATAATCAAATTACGGCAAAAAAATCTGAAGAATCAAAATAAAAAAATCCTAAAAAAATTGAAAAAGATTCGAAATCGAGGACGTTTTTTTACTGTGTCTTAGGTCACAGAAAAAGAGATTCCTGACATGTCCGATTTTTTGAAAGCGGTAACAAGTCTACGAAGATTTTTCTCAAGCCAGCTTTTATACATGGAACTCATTATCAGTAGAAGAAGAGAGGTCGTCGAGAGACGGTCCGAAGAGCGGCGACAAGGATCCGACCAGATGAGGGGGCAGCCGCTCATCTGCCCGTCTCTCGACGTCTTCAAACTTCTGCCACGTCCTGGGCGCCTCGAAGGCGTAGGCCGTGTCGCAGAGATCATAGAAGGAGAAGATTCGAGCGAGGTCGGAGTAGGGCGAGAAAGGCAAGGTGGGAGACCTCTGCCGGTAGACCGGCGAGGCGAACAAAGGTGGTGGAAGAGGCTCACGTTCTAAGGATCCCAGGTAGCGCATGCTGATCTCGCAGTGTCCCCAGACCGCCGCCACGATCGGATACAGCGTCTTGCCCTTCAGATTCCTGAACGCCACGCCGAGGTAGCGGTCCTCCGTCGAGAACGCCATGTAGCCCTCGTCCATGTCCAGAATGCAGTAGAACTGCAAATAGCTCGTTTTTATTCAAATTCAAGCTCTAAATGTTCATTTTTATATACAAAAAATCATGGCTACGGTAGTTTTTTTTTTCGACATTCCTTTATTTAAATTCCTTTTTAGGAATTGATCCGGGATTCTTTTCAACGAATATTCGCGATTTTTAGAAGCGGGAGATAAATTTCGCCTGAGATTCAGTTTTTGAAAAAAACTCGGATGAAAAATAAGGAAAGTTCCTTTAGAACTTCTCAAAATCCAAAAAGATTCTCTATTTTCATGGCAACCTCCTAAAAAGTGAAAAAAAGGTAACCTTACACTGCAGATCCGCATTGAATCACAAAAAAGCTTAAAAAATGCTTCAAACTCATATAAACTTGCAAGTAAATCTTGAAGGAACGTTTCCAAACCAACAATGTTATGAATATCAGTTGAAATCAGATAAAAGCAAAGTAAAAACTCTTCGAGATTCAAATTTTTAGTCGCTCTTTTTTTCCTAAAAAATCATTTATTTGCGATTTCGAGTACAGAAACCCTCTCAGAAAACATCAAACATCAAAATCACCTTATCAGGAACGTTGTAGGTGCTCGGAACGTTGTAAGGATATCGCCACGTCTCCGTGTGCTTCGAATCGTGGTGACACTGGCGCCGAGCTGAAGAAATAGCATTCACAGAGAGTCTCCGAGGTTCTCCTCACTTATGTCCCATCCGTAGCTCTCGTTGGTGGTGCCGACAAGGGCCGTGTAGCCGACGGCGTGCAGTGGCGCCGCTTTAGTGGCCACTCCGACGACGGCGTGAGTTCCTCGCTGCCGCTCCGGCCATTCGATCTGCCAGACGTGGAAGCCGCGGCTGTAGCCGATCTGAAGAGTCATTCTTTCGTTTTTCATCATTTAACAAAAATCTGTCAATTCTTCTCGAACTTTGAAGTTTTTTAAATAAAAAAATTAACTGTGCTCCTAATACTTTCTAAGGCGAAAGCGAGGTCGTTGACGTATTTTCGACGCGACATCGTATTTTCGAAATTTTCCAACTTTTTTGAATGCGACAGAAACGCGATATCGCGCCAAGAAAAGTACGATTCATTTGCAAAGTTTTCAATGTACCGTCATTACCATCGCTTTTCTTTCGCGCCAGATTACGCGGTTGTCTTTCTTATAGACGAATAAAATAAAATGTGACAACTTTTGAAAAAAAAACTATAACTGAAACAGTAAAATCTGTCAAATATCGACTTGAGATATTTTTCCGCAATATTTCACAAAGTTCGTTCCACTGATCAAAATTGCCTACGAATAAAGAGAAAAAATGAGGATCATATTCACCTTTCCTCGTATACAATCGGTACTCTGAGCAACGGGATGTCGGTGGAAAGTGAACTTGTCCTCGTCTTTCACGAAAATGTTCAAAGATCTGGAAATAAACTCGGAATTATTGGATTTTCAACCGAATCGGTTTTTAACCTGTCCTCAGGGTTCCAAGAATGTTGCTCCTGGACGTGTTGATCGGGCGGTCCTTTCCGGAGCAGATGCTCGAAACGGTCAGGTTTCAGGTAATCGTCGACGCCAGTGTTCTGGAATGCATTATTCTTCTTGAAAGTTTCGCTCAAACCATGATTTCTTATCACTCAAATTTCAAAATAGAAACGTTAAAATAGATTCTCCAAGCTCATTTTGACGACTCTGACCTTAATTATCTTAAAAATACTTGAAAATATTTTTTTCCTAGGTTTAATATTGTCGTATGAATATCAAAACTAAACCTCTGATTTTAAATTGATATGAATGAATTTTTGGAGCTAACTTTTCGGCTTGAAGTTCAAAAATAAACGTCGAAAAAATTATAATAAGCTGGAAAATAAGCACGAACGACGGTCTGCGGATGAGCCGAGGAGACGCTTCTCGGGAGGATACTCTGCCGTGGACAGCGGACCTCGATCGTCGACATGAGCGACTCGGGATTGCGGCGATCGCCGCGGATTTCGCGCGTCACGATGCCGCTGATGCGGAGGCCGCCCGTCGTCGACGTCGACTTGTTGCCGCCGGTTGATGACGTCGTCGGGGCTCCTGATGCTCCGCTGCTCGACGAGCACGCTTCGACTGGTGATACTGCAAAAATATTGAGTTGATCATTGATCGGGGACGCTATTTTCAATGATTCTTTGCTCAGTTGCTTGGAATAGTTCTTCTAAAAATTAAATATTTGTTTTCTTTGTGAAACCCCACTTTATTTTTAAAAACCCTCATTTGATATGAATCAGTTGGAAACGTCATGAAAAATATCATTTTTGAATTAGAAATCTTCCGAGCGATTTCAAAGGCCTAGTTGTATCGAAATATCAGAAAATTGATCTGACCTTCGAATAAAAAAGTATTCAGAACGGTTATTTGAACATAGTTAGCCCAATGTCGCCTAGAATAAAATGGAACTAAAATGCTAAAATTATGAAAAAAATGTTCTTTCAATGTAAAAAAACTGTGAAAATAATAAATAAGCTTAAAAAAACCTTCTAAACTTGTCAAAATGTAAAAAAAAAGTTAAAAACGCCCAAAGACTCGAAATTTACGTAATAATTGATCCCAAGGAATGAACGTCAGAAAAAAAAGAAAAGAAAAAAAAGCATTTTTTTTTCGCCGAGAAAGCCAGAAAAAAGGACCAGTTTTCTGGGCACTCTCGAGGCAACCGGAAGTGATCCTTTGGACACTATTTGTTGTTTGCTTTGGAAAATGTTCGAAATTTTCTAACTATCAAACTCAATCAAAATAATTGTATTTAAAAACACGTTTAATTTCTGAAAAGACCTAACAAACGTTTGAAAGGCGGTACTAGTTCATTGGTAATTTTAAGGAGGTAAAATTGTGAAGTAAAGACCAAGAAAATCCTCAAAACTATCAAGAAAAAAAGGTGAGAGAAGGAGCTCTTTGTACCTTTGGGAACATTTCAAGAAACTTTTGATCTTTTTTTCGAGCTCCTGAGTAGTTCTCCCAAGGCTAGATGGAAACTTATCATAAGTTAGCGATATAGTATGCAAAAAAAAAAAATTCAGACACCTTAAAGCGGTGATACTAGCTGAAAATTATGAATAACGAAAACAGGTATCTAAAAACTTGAAAATCAAACGTAACGCTAGGAAAAAAGAGAAAAAAGGCGATCAGTAGTCGAAACGATGGAATGATAAGGGCCTTGGAGATCAAAACGACGGTTCAAATGTACTTTTAATCGAAAATCGAAGAGAAGACCTGTTAGAGAAACGTTCAGAGATCATGGTCTAAAGTGTAGATCAGAGCGAACAAAAAAAGGTCTCGCATGGAGTTTTTCCGAGTCTCAAACCGATATCAAAGAATGAAAACTGTTTATATAATCTTGATAATCTTCTTTCAATTTCACAACATGACCTACATTAATTATTGGTAAAACTTATGAAATCTTCACAAAAAATACATTTTTCAAATTATTTTTCATGTTTTTTTGAATTGATTGATCTGGACTCTTCGAATCAATTTCTGTGACATGAAAATAAATCCAAGAACATGAAAAATCCCTAATTTGTGAATTTTTAAAAGCAATCGAACGTGATTTTTTTGGAATTTTGTTGATAAAATCTCCCTTGAAAAAAACAGTTTTTTTACCTAAAAAAAGTTCCAAAACAGGATTTTTCTCAGGCCGATGGAACAATATCAAAAAAAGTCACTATGCAGAAAGCAAAATTTCCAAAAAAATATTAAAAAGACCAAAAAAAGAACTTCTTACTGTTAAATAACCAAATAGCAAGATTACTCTTAATTCAATCGACATAAAAACATAGAAATCAAGAGAAAAAATAGCTACAGAAGGCGAAGAAAAATTTTTCCCAAGTGAATAAAAAAATTGATCTCAAAACCGAGTGACTAGACGAACCTTACAGAGGATTCAAGTACGAAAAGAAATCGACCTCCATTTTTTTTTTTTTCAATCTAACAGATCCAAAATTTACCGCCACTCTGAAGCAAAAGCTGGGCGATAAGGGTGGCATTATTGACGAAATTCTGCTGATCAGTCGAATTGGCGGCGGCGACAGAGAGCAGATTCAGGAATCGATCACGACCCATAGTCGCAGCAGATCCTTCGAGGATCGTCGTCGGCATTGAGTCAAGGGAGCGTCGTCGCTTGCGCGACTCCTCCGTTCGCGATGTCGCATCTAGCAAGTCGACAGGTCGCTTGCGTCTCTGCGATTCGGCGAAGGCTCGTATGGCGGCAGCTCTGTGTGGCCGAAGGCGTCGAAGTCGTTCAGCGACGATTTTCGAGGAGGAGGACGACGAGGAGTTGGAGTTCATGACCCATGAGGGGTCAGGTTGCGTTCAAACAGCCGGACGATGGAATAGAAGGAGCGCGAGACAAGGCGTCGTAAAAGAGAAAGTAGGGATTTCGGAAATCACCGACAGTCTCTGATGATCGCGAGTGGAGATAAAGGCGACCCTTGCCGAAAATTGGGTTCGACCGTCGTCGAGTGAAGTTCCAAAACTCTCACTCTCGACCGGGGCGCGCAGGTCAGGTCAACTCTCGCCTCGAAGACGAATTTTTTGAAAGTCAGAAGAATCGATAATGTAGGTGTGGAATATTCGGGCAGGACGATTTGTGTATCCAGGCGGCCGCTAGAACTGGACACGACAAGAAGACGGGAAATTCAAAGCCAAGGAATCTGGAGACACACAATAAATCCGGGAATGGCTGAAGAAGGCGTGGTCGACGGACGGAAAATACGAGGCGGCCGCCGCGCGGAACCAACCAACCAAACGCGAGAAGAAGCAAGATTTAAGCTGCTAGCCTCCGATTCGAACGCCTGCTTAATCGAGAAAGAGAGTCAGAGAGAGGGAGAACGCCACAGCAAATATTGCACCACCGGTTGGTCAGTCCGTGGTGGCCGTCAGTGCCAGAACAACAACTCTTTGTTTATTTGTTTAAATTCAGACTAATTTCAAATGTTTAACTTCAGATTATTGTGACAAACAGCCAGAACGCTGAGTTGAACCTTTGAAAAATGAGCTTCAAAGTTTTCTAGAAGCCGTCTGTTTGAGCTCAAGTCGTTTCGAAATGTGAATTCCAACATTTACTGTTAAAAATAGACAAAACAGAGTTTTTCGAGAGAAAAAATTCAAAAAATAAGCTCAAAAGCCGCTAAGAGTCGTCAAGTAGCTTTAAAGTTTAATCTTCAACATTTACTTGCTGTGGCGAAAAATCCAAAAACTAAGGTTTCTACGAGAAAAGGTTCAAAAATATGCCCAAAACGTTCTTAGGAGATGTAAAAGCCAGAAATCACGTGACTTTACCCAAGCCAAAAAACGGTTTGAAATTTGAAAAAATGATGAAAGTTGACGGAAACACGTCGGATAAAAAGCCATTTCATTCAAATTTCGCTCTTTCTCTCTTCCTCGTACCGCCAACCAACCAACCAGGGCCGAAACCCGAACGCGACAGCAAACAATTGTGCAAAAGCTGCAAACAGACACACGGCGCCTGTTATCGGCAGAAATGATGGGGGACCAGGCCTAACACGGAACTCCACCGGTAACTTTCTTCGCCATCTCCCTATCTTCACGGAAAATTACTTTAGTGTCCCTAAAAATGCTCCAGAGAAGTTCTAAAATGGTTCACATAAAGATCTAATCGTGTTCTACCAAATGCCAACCTAAGAAAATATTGAAGCAAAAAGTCTTGAAGAGGAGTATTTTGATTCACAGGACTGAGTGAAGAAGAACTCCTTGAAATTTCGCAAAATCAATAACAGAAAAATGGGCCTTTCCGCAAACTCCGAAACCTTCAAAAGGTTTCTCTAACTTCTATCACATTCCATGAATTGGGTGCAGCTGAAAAATTAAAAAAAATTAACTTTTCAGACTTTTTGGATACCTTCAGAGTTCGAATTTAAAAAAATTTCCGCAGAAAAGGGTAATCTCAACTTGTCGAAAGAATGCTAGCGTCTAAACCCTAAAAGGACCCCTCCAGCCTCTCTCAAATGCACTGCTTATTGGGAAGCGCTGCAAGAATCGAAGGATTCTCGAAGTTCAAACCACAAACTTCGTAGTTTCCTCCCCAGACAGTTTTAGCGTATCGGTGAATCCTTCCTTGTCTCCTTCCTTCATTCATTCATTCGTTCTCCTCCTTCATCATCTCAATTTCTTCTTCGATTCTCGGGACGCATTCACACGCGTCGCCGCCAGCCGCATCCGGACACGGCAACCGGTCGTCCGCCGCCGACGCCAAAACTCGCCACCGCCACGCGCCTTTTCTTATTTTGGAGGGGCCAACCAACGCGTCTTTCTCCTTTCCATTCAATCCATTTAATTCCCTCTTTTTTCTATTCTTCCTATTCGTTGGTCCTATCACATTAAGCCGTTTTCGCTGGCTAATTGAGTTCGTCAAAAGGGAGATTCGGATCGAGAAAGTACTTTGGAATAGTTGGATTTCGTAATTTACAAGATTCGAGGAGTTTACGATAATTAGGTGAAGACTTTCCAGAAACTAATTTTAATGGTCAAAATTTCGACGCAGAATACTTCAATACAGAAACTTCGGGAAAAATCGATTTAGAGATTTAGGAAATAGAAAAGCTTTTCACAGCTGAAAGGGTCCGAAAAAACGCATTTTAAGGTTTGAAAAACTTGTGATTAAATGTGGAGACACGTTTTTCTTTATCACTAAAGTTAATGAGAGGAAGATACTACTTTGAAAAAAGTCCTAACAAGAAAAACTTTAAAGATTTTAAGATTCTCTAACATGTTCTCAACTTCAGCTACTCCTCAAAGTTAGATCAAGAAAATTATTAATTTTCACACTATAACACCGGAAACTTTGAATTTGAAAAAAAAACCTGGTAATCTGATCGAATCGCTTGGCGTCGACTCGATCTCCATGTCTACTATCGCCGGAATCATTCAACAAAAATCCTCAGATAATATTTAGATCTGCAATGAGGTTCAGTCTAGAGAAAGATTCGATTTTGAAAGAAACGTCGACGAGAAAATGACCGTGTGAATTTCGAAAAAGTTATAAAAATCTATCGATTCGAGGCGAAGATGAGCTTTCAATAAAAAATAGACAGCTGACGTAAAATATCTAAAAATTTTATTTTTTTCCAAAAATCCGTTTTTCATAGCGGTTAACATTTAAAACACTTATTTCAAAAAAAAAAATTCTTCAAAAAAATTCCTTGTGAAGTAAAAACTGGAACGTTTCAATTTTTCAATTCGAATTTTTTTCCCCTTATTTCATCTTCATAATGGTTAAAACTGCCAAAAAAACTTTCATCATGACTGGAAAAACCTTCGAAACTATGAAATAATCAGAACAAACGAGAAAAATCAAAAAGAAGAACTAAATGAATGAAAAAAAAAACAATTGATGACAATGATTGGAAGAAAAAGAACCAGTCCCGGGCAAGAACAGTTCTTTAGATTGCCAGACGAAATAGGAAAGAAAGAGAGACAGTTTGGCGTCGGCTCACACGGCCCCCCAAACACACGCCTGTGTAAAGGCGCCAAATTCGAATCAAAAAAAAAAGAAGGGAGATTGTCCTTCCGCGGAGGGCAAATTGTAATACTGCCAAACGCCCGGGCACTTGGTGGCATAAAAAGTTAAGAATCTCCGACACAAAAAAAGACTATTTTTTTGGCCCTTTATAGTGAGGGAAAAAAAGTTCAAGAAATTTTTCTGAAAAAAAATTCTGATTTTTTTGGAAAAAGTGTATTCAGATGAAAATTTTTTTAAGATTACAATAAGAAATTTCTGTTCCAAAACCCAACAAAACCGAGAACTGGTCGGTTTTACATTTCAAATTATAAAAATTGATACTTTGTTAAATTTGCCAACTTCAACTATGGTCCAAAAAACTTACAAAAATTGATTTTTATCGTTCGAAAAATCATTGAAAACTGGCATTGTCACAAAAACAAGAACTTGAAATCTTGAAATGAAAATATTTTTGTGAAGAGAACAATCGAAACACTTGAAGCAGCCAAAAATGAGCTGATTCGAACGGAAAAAAAACAAATTCAAAAGACCTCTGAAAACTTTGCAAAATGACATCGTCAGTAGTAAGACTTGAAAATATTTTAGAGTTCAGAAAAAGTTTCCGAGAAACGAAAAATTGGTTCAATCGTTTAACTTTCATCACATGACGCCCTAAAAACGGTAGTAAACAAGTGTCAATCTCTTGAAAAAAGAAGTTCAAACGACATTCCAGACTACGCTATCACAGAGACGCGGGGAAGATCAAAGAATGTCAAAAAATCGTCCTCAAGAGAGATTTATTGATAACTTTCGATGTTCAAATGTTTTAAAGGTGTAATGAATCTCCCTGGACGAATATTCAAGAAAAACTCGAGAAAATTGAAGGCGTCTGTCTTTTATTACACTCAATTATCGTGCCAAGCCAACAGTGTATAGAATTTTGGCGCCAAAATTCGAAAACGAGAGTTGATAAGGAGATTCAACAAAACGTTAAACAATGCCTGAATTTCATATAAAAAGCGTCAAAGAAAAACCAATCCTATTTGCATAAACTATAAAAGCCAAATCTAGAAATTTAATTTTAAAAAAATTTATATTATTCAGGCCGATTTTTGTCAAAAATGAAGGAATTGATTTTAACGAAAAAATTTTAATGAATCGAGCCAAATTTTCATAAAACGCATCAAAATTAAACGAGCCGAGTAGAGCTTCATTTTCTCAAGGCAAAGGTTAAAAAAACCTATTCACGCCAAAGTTCAAAAATTCAGCATCTAGCACATAATTTCAGCAAAAATGATACCAGATCTTTTATAAATGCGTCAAAATTGAATAAAATTAGAATAACGTAGTTTCTGAGCCTAAGGGATCGGTGAATGGACTGTAATTTCCAAATTTTAAAATTGAGCATTTGACACAGAATTTCAACATAATAAGGCTGGAATAAGGGAGAAAGATTTTATCGAATGAAAAAAAAGACGAAAAGAAGAGAGGGAGAGAGTCAACGGCAAATGAGCTGACAGTGTATATTTGTGAGCGTAGGAGGTGGGGGTCGACCTCAGAAAGACGCGCACCCAAAAACCAATCAAACTCTCCTGATTTCACACGCTATTTCGCCGTTTCGACGACGGCACTCCCGATTTTTCATACGGCACTCACACGCATACATTGTATGTGTTCTTCACGTACTATTCCGGTTTTCTATCTCCTACTTTCGATTCTTCCAATTTACTTCTTTTTTTTCCTGCCACTCTTTCTCTTCTTTCCTTCTCTTTTACTGCACTTTTGAGAAGCCCTCATTCACTATTTCCTGTCAAATCTATAGAAAATGGAAAAATACTGATAATTTTCCATATCATATCAGACACCGGTGTAGTCGGGCGTCTTCAAGGGATCACTAGAGAGGCGTACGGAATGATTCAAGTTCAGAGATTTCCTTCGTTTTTCTTGGTCACAAATTTGTTCAGAAAGTATCAAGAGTCTTAAATTACTATAAATCTTGATAAATCTTAAATTTATGGGAAATTTGAGTAACTATACAACTTCAAGACGGAAAAAAAGGCAAAAAAGGCATTCTCCAACTAAAAAAAAAAAAATTTTTAACCAAAAATCTCAAAAACTAAGATCTTGACACCTAGGTAGAAGTAAACGAAAGTCAAAGTCCAGTCAAAACAAATAAAAAACCGAAATTATTCAAACGAGAGAGAAAAAAAACCTCAATGAAAACGAGGGACACTTAAGGATCAGATAACAACTAAAATTGCCACAGCAACACTCGACGAAAAGCGGCTTTGATGACGGGGGCCAGATAAAGGCGTTTTGTGATGATGATGATGATGAAGACGTCGAGGAAGCCCCGCCGACGACGACGGGAAATGTCTCGCAAAAACGGGAAGTCAAATAAAAAAGGGAATAAAGAAACGATTGAGATAAAGCCGCCAACCGAAGGCAGAGAATTACCCAGGGATAAACGATGGCGCGAAGAAACAGCCGCGGAAAAATATGCTTCAGATCGAGATCTTGCGCTCCACTGATAACTTCTCAAATCATTTTCTTTTCTAACACGTGCTATTCAGGGAAATTAAACCATTATCAATAGAGCGCAAAAGCACCAGTCTAGCGCGGCCCTTTTTTCCAAAAAAAAAAATTTTCGTGGAAGATTTAAATTTCTTGTCAGTCATAATTTACTCGTTTCGGCACATTAAAAGAGGGGGGCAAAATGTGTGTGTTGGGCGGAAAGAGCGACTGGTGTGCAACACACAGCACAACACAAAGCGCATTGTCTTCCGCGCGACCGTCCTTCCGACCGACGGTTTCCTCGTTTTAATTTCGCTTGCAACCTTTTGCCTCGCCTCGGAATTGTTTACTCGTTGGCTGCTGCAACCGACACCAGCGACGCCATGGAACGATTAAACAAGAACTTCTCTCTCGAGAAGAATCGTAGGCATACACGTTCACGGTCCGTGATTGAAGAAAAAAAAACAAAAAACTGTGGATGAGCTCGAGAAAACTTGAATGTTCGAGGAAAATCTCTTTTCAAGGGTCTGCGGTTATCGAGAGATTAGAACGACTTTAAAAATTTCGAAATCCAAGAAAAAGTTCAAATATTCAGCTCAAAGGTGCAAGGTCCCGAAAAAAATTAAAATTTGAAAAAGACTTTTTAGAGGCACACTGATGCTTTCAAAAGCAACTTCCAGAAGAAAATAAATGGCCTTTTTTAGTCCAAAAGTCCCCCGAATCACGAAAAAAAAACAAATTGAAACTCCGTCAAACTTCGATAATTTTTGAAAACTCTCATTTTTGTTCATATGTGGTAAACTATTACCCCATTCATGAGCACTAAATTCTGAAAAGACCTCGTCCAAGTCTTCCTCCAGTTTTCGGTTCAACTTCTTCTCTCCCAATTTTCCCATGCACCAACCGTAAACCAAAAGAAAATTCGGGCTGTAAACCTATTAGCTTTCCTTTCACGGTAATCAGCCGTTTTCCACAGGGAATCAATCAACCGGAAAACTTTCTCCCGAATGAGAAGGGCAACTACGCTCGATAGGGTTTCTTGAAACTACGTCTGAGGTCAGAAGGACTTCAGTTGACGTTTACAAGTTTCAAAAATCGTGTTGTGAGAGAAGCCGTTCGATTGCCAGCAGAAACAATTCTCAATTGAGCGCAGAAGCCATTTTCGACGCGAATATTTATTCTGAAGAAAAAAGCAACCTAGATAATGAATAATTCGCTTTTTCCAGGTGCTCCCAGAGTGCTAATTATCCATAGATGAAAATAATTGGTGCTGCTTTTTTTTCCCCGCAAGCCAAGAGGTACATTTCTTTTTTGGAAATGTGTGTTAGGAAAACAATGATCCCGAAAAGTAAAATAAAATTATCGCGGCTCTTTTTTGACACCTGTTTTTTTTTTTGCAACAACCGTCATTTTTTCACACAGAACTGAAACTGTTTTTTTCCACACAATTGATTGAAATTTGACCTTTTTTTCTTTACTAAAGTTCTCTTCAACCATTATCAACACGACAGTGAGCTATCCGCGAAATCTCTCACTAAATTTTTTCAAAAGAATAAAGTTATACCTTGACATCCCTGGTTCTCCTGCGATTGTTTGGCGCCCATTGCTCCAATACCGGCCTGAAAAAATCTTCGATTACTCTAAAAACACTCCAGATTAATAGTGAAAAATATTATTGTGAGGAAAAGTATTGCAATCGGGCAGAAGAAAAGTTCAAAGATTGCGAAAAAGTGTTCAAAATCTTCAATTAGATATAAAAAATCTCGAAAGCTGCTTTACCAGTGAGAAAAACGTAGAAAGGATTTCAAAAATCACCCTAGCCCCACTCAGAATGGCTCAAGCTGCAATGCGAATTTTCAGATCAGAAATCTTTTTAAACCATATCTTCTAGTATACTTCAAACAGATAACTCTAACGCCGGCGCGAAAGCCGTTTCACGGTCGGTTAAAGCTAGGAGCCATACGCCATGCGGACATGATTTCTGGAGCCGTGAAAAATGTAACAAAAAAACTGATTTTACAAATAGAAGTCGGTGAAAGAATAGATTTTCAGTCGCCCTTGGAACGACTCGATTTTGATCCATTCCCAGTGCGACCACCGTGTTGAGAGTCGAATTAAACTCAATAAAAAGCGGTTTTTTCCACCTAAAATAGCACCCTCAATTCAAAAGGATCCAAAATAGGAATTGTTAAGGAAGGGGCGCGACCTCCCTGTATTCAAAACGAAAGTGCAAGAATAGATAGCATTGATAAAAAAGTCCAAAAATAGTTAGTTCTACAGAGAAAATTTGGCAAGACTACAGCCACTAAATAAAATCGCAAATATTTACAAAATGATTCGAAAAAATGAAGCGTTGATCGGAGTGACAAAAACAACAACTTTGTTTGGTTGTGTCGGCAAAAACCGAACGATTTTGTGACGTCAGCCAATTTTCAGTGATGAAAGACCAATCTTAAAATAACTGAATAAATTTCATTGTTTCAAATTCGATGATACATTTCAAAAAGCCGGCAGGTTCGAAATTTGAAGTTTTTCCTCTTAAAAATCGGATAAAACTTTCTTGAAACTACAGAGGGGCCAGCACTATCTTACTTTGCTCAATCGAAAAGGCCAACTTTTCAAAATTGAACTCTCATAATTTTTTTTCTCACAGTCCTCCTTTGCAGTATTGAGAACAGACTCTGAACCACATCTGGTATGGTTTGTCTCGTTCAGAGGTCTCAATCTGGTTTGAGACTATTTTCTGGTTGGGACTGTAAGAAGAAATTTCAAAAAGCTACATATTTATAAAAAGAATAATGACTAAACTTGGGTCTGATCTTCTTATTTTGATAACTTTCATACGAATTGTTTCTTTCTCAATATCAAACAAAAACCTAGAAGTTTAGGGCTGAATGAAAGGAACTTGAATCGAAAAACTGTTGCAAAAGCCTGCATCTTCAGGTCACATGCAAAAAGGCTGCAACTGCCGTGCAAACTATCTGGAATGGGGCGAGACGAGAGAAGAGATAAAAATGCCAAAAAGTCAACGAACTCTTCGCCTTTTTCAGAATTTGTTTGTGCAAACACACATACAAATTACAGCCGTCGAAAAATCGCTTCGATTTGCACACCTGCGCCCCACGGAAATAAATGCCTCTGTTCATTCCGTGAATATTAATAGCCAATTATTTGCGCAACCGTTTTTGCCTCTCATTCAATGAGGTTATGGAGAAAGTGAAAGTTGAATATTTTTGAAATAAGCAGAAAAATTGAGATAAAATCTAGACTTTCCGGATCTTGCAAGAAACTTTGATATTCTTGAAAGGAGATCAATGGCAGCTTATCCGATGTCGTAAGCTCAGATGAAAGCTCCCTTTGTTGCAAAAAGGAAAAAAAAATTGATCCATGTATCAAAGAAAGAAGGATTTTGCAGAGAAAATACGATGAATGAGCCCATTTTCAAACCTCTCAAAAATTGAAAGTTCACGTGCTTTTCTATTTTCCTTTAGAGAACAAAATATCTAGGGATTCCTATGTTTCTGGAACTTTGAATAATTCTATTCGACATTTTCAAGTTTTGAAGAGCATCGTTAGAAGAAAAAAGAATTATATAAACTAGATCTTTCAATTTGAGCTTAACTAGTTGGAAAGAGATTTTGTTTAGTCCATTTTCCAATTTCTGAATCTCGAAAATTATTCGATTCCCACTGAAATCGGACCAAAAACAATCAATGGCGAAAAATCTGTCCTCAAAATTGATTTTGACTGGACAGCATCTAATTTCGCTCATTCCGATGTGAAAAAAACAACCCAAAAAAAAAAATATATATACGGGCCACTCAGTTTCATAAAAAAATTTGCTTCGAAAAAATCTCCATCTTTGAGAAGATTACTTTGAAAAAAAAAGTTAATTTCGGAAAACATGCTTACATTCAAAAACAGTATATAAAAGAAAGGATCTAGAAACTAAAAAGGAAAACTGCCCTTATCAACAGCAAATGATATTTTCTAGCCAAACTTGAACCAAGAAAAGAATGACGCAAAGTTCAACCAGTTACTTCGTACTTTGGAACAAAACTACCAGAAAAGTACTAATCTCAAAAGCTTTTTCACTAATCGAGCTAATTTTCATGATAAAGGTCATTCAAACCATTTGAAAGCCTGACGTGCTGATAAGATAACCTTAAATTTGCAAAAATAGACTAAAATTGGTTTCAAAGAAAGAATAAGAAAAGATGAAAGTTCATTTTTTGAGTTCTGAGGTCAGAACAAAAAAGTCCCCACAAGACCTCAACGAGTTTGAATGGTTAAGAACCTCATTTTCGAAAACGGCTTTGTGCAGTCTTTCTGCAAGTCTTTGTGAGTCAAATGAACAGTCAAGCTTAAAAACTCAAATTTGAACTTAAAAATCTATAATTAGAAAAAAAAACGGCATCTAAGGCATAGACCTCAATAAGTCCATAACAGTCAAGTTTGAAGCGTTGAAAGTTCAAGTTTCGAATTTCGAAGTTGAAAGATGAAAAACGGCTTCGCCGGCCTTGGTGGCTGAAATGAACGCGTGCCGCACGCGTTCATTTCGCGGCGTGCGAAGCAGCAGGACAACCGTGCCCGCCGATGACGTCATCCGTCATGCTGCCGTTCACACGTTCCTTCCGTGTCGGTCGAAAACTGGACTCCGTCGGCGCCCAACAAAATGAAACCGAGAGCAGCACAGGTGGCGGCTCATAATGAACAAAAAAGAATTGAAAAAGACTGAATGGAACGAAGGGAAGAGACGTCGGCAAAAGGCAAGTCTGGCGGGAAGCTTTCGCTTTCCTCTAGTGGTTGACACTTGTGAGGAGTGAAGGTCAAATCATGAGGATTGCTGACTATAGTTCATTCACCGCTGTCTTGAGGCAAAAAGAGGGTTTAGAAAAATTGAAGCTTGTTTGTCTCAAGATGGCGGCAAATGGAGTATACTTCGCTGAGGTGTTCAAAGACGCAGGAAGGAGCTTGGTAAAAAGTTTCGGCGCAACCAAGAAGTTTCGGTGAACCATATTTCCAGTCTATATGGCTCCTGGAAGTTTCCAACGAACCAGATCTCCAATTGCATGCGTAACTTACGCGGAAGCGATTCTCACACGCAAAAGAACCAGGAAATCGCCAAGCCTAATCTCAAATTCATCCAACTTGAATCTTCAGCGGAACTGAAGTCCAGAAAGCTCAAAATGTTTTCTTCTCAGCTGATATCCGTTCTTATTTTGGGATAGAACTTTTAAAAATGTTTTTCTGATAATGTCGATTCGATTATATCTATATTCTGAAATCGCAAATCCATCCGAATAAAAAGAGAAACTCAAGCACGAGCTGGGATCCTCAAATGGAGATTTTTGGAGATTTCCAGAGTTTAATTGAGCAAACAATGAAAATGGGTTTTGATTTTTAATCAAAAGTTTTATTTCTCAAAAACAGTCCACACGATCAAACTGATCGAAAAAAGCGGAACATTCAGAAAAAGGCAGCAGCAGCTGGCAAAAAAAGCGATAAGATGATTGCCACGTCTCTGTTGCCTGCCAACTTCGGAGAACATTCCAATATAAAGTTGTACAAGCCAAGGCGACAAAGGAGAAGAAGAAGAAGTTACCTTGAGCCATGGTCGGTTGGAAAACAAAACACAGCGGGTGAAAAAGAGGAAAGAAAGAAGAAAAAAGAAGGGGAAAAACGGGAGGGGACAGCCTACAAACAACAGCGACCCAACGAGGAAGAAGCGCGTCGGCACGAGGCTCACTAAAGTGTCAACTTTCGACGGCTTTTCCGATCTTCATTACATTTTTCTTCAAAAAAAATTCACACCTATAAAAGCAAAAGCCTTTCATGGCCCAAAATATCACCTAAATATTTCTTCTAGGTTGGACTTTATACATCGAAAAACTAAAGACTTTTAAAACTCTTTGAGACGGCAAAGGAGAGAAGGAGTCAAGAGCCGCATAAACTAACATAAATGATGGAATTTCTGTTCAGAGCCTTTACGAGTTTATCCTATGGTGCTAATGCTTGAAGACGAAAAAAAGAATTTTACGATTTAGCTCAAGTGCTAATGTCTGAATAAAGAGATAGCTCCGAAATTTGGCTCCCCTAAAATTTTTATTTCCAATTGAAACTTTTTTTTAATTGCAAAAGTCTGGAGGCTTCCTTACGTGTTTTCCATTCATTCTTATTCTTTATTGCAAGATAAGAAATGTCCGGGTAACTATACGTTTTGCCAACTTCCTATATGTCGTTTAAAAAGAAATTCAGTGATATTTCAGGTGATGCCAGGCTTTTCCTACTTTTGCTAATGCTTGAAGTCAAATCGGGTGAGGTACATCAAAGTCCATTTGCTTTTTTTTCGGGGTCGAAATGATACCGTAGGATTCGCGTGTTCAAAAGCCGCCGACCATAATGAATCTTGATGAAAAGAGAGATGAAAAAAGGATCATGTGACGGTAGGAAAAAAAAAGCAACTGCCAGTCGCAGAGCGAAAAGAACGGGTGCCACGCCGACGGGGGCTAATCACCGCGATTAGAGAACGGCGAAATGGAATGGCTGCCCTGATAAAGAACACCGGCGAGGACACATCCATCTGACAGTCCGAAAAAGCTTCCAATTGATTGATGCGCAACTTTGTACGGTTCATAATACACAGAAATTCATAATAAATGTACTCTGCTCGGCACGATTTGGAACGCCATGAAACCGCCTAAATGGCTCGGTCGAAATTTCAGTAGAGGGTGAAATATAACTGCGACCGCAACGTTTTGAACCCTTTCAGACGGTTTCATAGATTTTCAAATAATGGGAAGCAAAGAGTATCATCAAATATTGAAGTTAACTTTTTGGTACTGACCAGAGAATGGTCTGACTCCACACAGAGACTTTTGAAGGAGAAAATATGAGATTAGGATCTCTAAATGAAATGTTCACGCTGGTTCCTATACAGGGCTCAAAAACAGGCTGAAACGTTTCAAAAATAATTATTGCTCCTTAAATTTGGAATTTTTTCCATTCTACAGCATCCTTTTTGAAAGCTGGAGGTAGGGCTTATGGAAATGGAATTACTCGTGAAACATAATGATCGTCTACTCTTGCAAAAATAATAAGTTTGAAGATTAAAATTTAAAAAAATCCTATTAAACTTCTCACACCGACAACCTGCGAATAACTAGAAAACCGAAAGGCCTCGAAAACTACAAAAATCATCGCCTTCTAATGCAAAAACCAACTAAAACACTCTTGTTGCCTACAAAACGGGGGAAAAACCTTTCATTTTTGAACCAACACAGCTCTATTGTTAGTGCGGGGAAAAAGTTGTTGAAAAGAGATTGAGCGCGGCAAAAAAAAAGAGTAAACTGTGTCGATGAAAAGTAGGTAAACTCTCTTTTATACTAATAAGGGCAGTGCAAAAAATTTTTTTAATCATAAAATTTAACCGAACACCCTGATTTTTCACACAGAAAAAAATTTTTTTGAAGACATTTATCTCCGAGTTTTTAACTCAAGTTCGTTGCTGTAAGGGAAAAAAAGTTTTTCAACGTTTGTAGAACTCCTCAACTCCATATAAAAGATAAAATTCATGGAAATTTTTCTTCAACATTAGAATTAGGATGCTAGAAACTACGTCTACGACGATTTCCAACAAAATCTCAAAATTTTCAGTTAAAAAATTTTTTTCGAAAAAGGTGGATATTTTTTTGGAGCAAAATATTCCAATGAAGCTCAGTGGCCTATGGCCCGTATATATATATTTTTGGGTTGTTTTTTTCACATCGGAATGAGCGAAATTAGATGCTGTCCAGTCAAAATCAATTTTGAGGACAGATTTTTTGCCATTGATTGTTTTTGGTCCGATTTCAGTGGGAATTGGATATTTTTTTGAGAGTCAGAAATTGGAAAATAGACTGAACAAAACCACTTTTTTTAACTAGATAAACTCAAATTGGAAGCTCTATTTTTTTATATATATCTTAATGTTCTTCAAAACTAGAAAAAAATTGACTAGAATGACATAAATAAATTTCGCAAAACGTAAATCTCTCTGGATGGTTTTTTTTGTCGGTTACTAAAAGTCAAGAGCAAAAATGCGGAAGAAAGACTTAAAAAGGCAATTCTTCAAGAGAAAATTTGCAACTTGTGCAACAATTTCTCATTGTTGGGGATTCAGAAACTTACTTGGATGCAAAAAAGTGCAAATTAAGATTCTAAGGACTTGTTAGGAAATTTTACGATAATCATTAACCTTGATCGAAATTCCTTTGGAGGCGTGTTTATTAAGAATTTTTTGAATAGACTGTAGACAATTAAAAACAAAAATTTTTTTAACTTTTCAAAACTTTAAAAAGATTTTTTGCAAACAAAAAACTGGTTCAAAACTTCAATTCACAGCGTTTTTGAAAATCGAGAAAGTGCTCCATTGATAAAAGAACAGTAGGGCAAAAAATTGACAGGCACGGCAATAAAACTGTCAGATTAAAATATTTCGTACTTCGCCACGTACCCCAAAAGTTATCACTATAATGAGCTCGAAACAGACAAATTTTCGTTGAAAAAGGGAATCGACCTCAAAGATGATAACCAAAAAAGGCGAGCCATTATCACAAGGTCTTGTTGATAATAAAATGAATTCGAGACGAAAACTCTGCCGAATAATCATTTTTGAGGTCAATAGGAAAGTATTTGAACGGAAAGAAATTGTTGAGAATACTGTAGCAATCATAAAATTGCGCTTTTTCTTTTTTCAAAATGTTGAAACTTCAAAATTTATAGTCACATTAAAACTTTGAAATCTCTCTTGTGTTTTCTAGATTTTATAGCTTTGTTTCATAGCTGATGCAAAAGAAATGAAAAATCTGTGACAAAAAAGTTTATTCTAAGTTTTTGGAAGAGCCCAAAAGAAAATTTAAAAATCGATTTTTCGATGCGGATTCAATAAAATGGAACAAACTTTCATAGAGAGGCTCAGTTTACTTTTATTTCAGATGATTGATGTAATCTTATTCCTGAAACTAGAAGAAAAATAGTGATTGTTTCGTTACGGCATTAATATAGTAAAATTTGTGGAGACTCATTTTTCCTGCACCTTTTGAAGCTTGATTTGCTAATCCATATAAAATTAATCCCAAAAACCTTACAAACAAGAAAAACGATCTTTTCTTTCGGACTTAGGAAAATAACAAAAAATCGCTTTAAAAGCTCATTTCACCTACATTTTCTAAATTCCATTTGTTGTACACATAAAATTAGAAGAAAAAGCCCAAAAGAAGCGCCGCAAAACTCAAAAACGCGTACAGAAAAGCTATTGGTTGATTGGCGGCCAGTCAACACACCACAATTGTGTCTGAAGTTACACAAAACGGGTACTTTCCCGCAAACAATTGACGGCGACGACGACGGGTTATCATCATTTGGTCGTTGTGCCGTTGTGATGAGAGCAAGAAAAAAAAACAAAGTGAAGTATGGACCGTTCAACAAAAAGTTACATTTCGATTAGTCATCAGGTACGAGAAAACGTCTGGATAATTATTGTGAAACCTAGAGAGGCCACTTGAGAGCGCCAAGATAGTTGAACGAAACACTCAAGGTGCAGGTTCGGATGTTCCAAGTGGTAAATCAAGACTTTTTACAAAAAGAAGCTTTTCTAAATTTTCTTCTGAGGAAGATTTGATGAAAATAAAAATCTTAAATACTTTGAAATAAACCTGAAGGGGTCATTTAAGCAAAGCGATATGATAGTTTGTTGTTCCTCAAGAGGTCACTTGAAATTAGTTTCATATAAATTCTGATGCGGACTCGACCAACTCAAAAGAAAAATAACTTGAGTGGCTACTCAAGGCTCGTCGAAGTTGCCTATTAAGAATTCTTCAAATAATGTAAGTTTATATTCTTTACGTGTTATGCTCACAAAAATCCCTCAAATTGCTCCAAGTGGTCAATCAAGGGAAGATGTGAAATAAGATCTATCGCCGGTTATAAGTTCTCGCGGAATATCTAACTATTCTTTCCAATTATACATGCGTGATCACTCAGCTGCCCTCTTGAGGGATTACTTGAGACTTGAGAAAAACTATGATCTACTGAAAGCGAGGGTTGAAAGCTGAGGTCCATGCCATAACTGGTGAAGCAGATTTTCAGATGTTTCATTTAGGTAAATTATAGATTTTTGAAGCTTTTTCTACAATATAATTTCGTACCGAGGAGTTCCTCAACAGTTGACGTCGTTCGTTCGAATCTTCAGCGCCTGGAAAGTTAATCATAATCATTTAAAAAAATGAGAACTTCAATTTCTTGATGAATGAGAAGAAAACAAGAAAAAAAAACTAGAAAATGAACTCAATTTCGATGGAGCGCAAATTCATTGAACATTCAATGCATTTTCGAATGAGCAAACATTCTCAAACATCTTGGCTCATTTTTCAATTGTTTAACTCAAATTTTGACCTTCATTTGTCGCAAAACTTTCTTATATTCCTTTTTTTCTTGAACTTTTCGTAGCCCTTATCTTTTCCATTTGAATATCATGGTCGCAGTTGGAATGGCTCAAAGGATAACCGCTGCGAAAACATCCTTTTGAAAAGCGTCTGAACCAAACCTACTCGCGCATAGAAACTTATTGGTCACGCGTCAACTTGAAATCGAGAAAGTACCGTATGAACTTCGCGGCAAAATTCGCTTTGAAACCCGCTTTTTTGAAGAACGCAGAAGAAGCTGCGTTTACAGTATCTTTTATTTCGCTGTATTTCAAAAAGGAGACCAAATCGCACCGTGTACAAAGAATCATGTTTCAAAAATCTCGAATTTTCGAAGTTAAATTCTTGATAAGAAAGCCTCGAAGCGATCTGATAAATTTCAGGTCGGATCTAGACTATACTAGAACCGCAACGCTTCCAGTCATTCCAAATGCGATCATGGCTCTACTTTTTCTTTTGGTAAAGGATAGAAAACCAGGTGGACGATTGGCCGGAGCCTGAGATCCATCGGAGGTGTTTCCCGGCGGCGAGCCCCAAAATCCTCGCCCACGAAGCCAATCCATTTTTTTCGGCGCTTTTTTCTCGTGCGGCTTCCGTCTGCAACCAATTTTTTTTCCTTCTTCTTTTCTTGGTAACATTATTGAGGAAAGCTGGAGGAATTGAGAGCGAGAGAGAAGGTAGTAGTGGTTCGGAGAGTAAATATTGTGTGCCAAAATTTTGCCTCAGCTGAACGATCAACGAAAAATGTTGACGACACGCCGCAAAAAGAAAAAAGAAGAAGAAGACAAATATCGTTCAAAACGTTTCTAATAGGTCTATTTTTACTTGCTGTCGATGGAAGAAACCCTCGAAACAAAAAATTAGCAAAGTATAAGTTTTTTTGTTTTGTAAAAACGTTAAGATAAAAAAATTAGCCGCTCAGCTATAGTTCACTGTTTTTGAGGAGTCCAACCTTTCTAAGCTCCTACTCTCACCTAAAAAAATTTATTGAAAGAAGAATTTAATCTTGGAAGAGTTCACTTTAAATGCGAATTAATTTTTAAACTTAAATGTTTCTTATTTACCATTCTCAGAACTATTCAGGAAAAAAACTACAACCTATTCGCGTTCTAGAGTGTTCTGGCTCATCAACTTTTTTTGAATATTCAAACATTTTGTCGAAAACTTTTTCAAGTATACTCTATTACATTTCAGTGAAAACGCGCTCTCAAATAAAAAAACTCGCGGAAAGGCAACTGATATGAAACGAGTGGGAAAATAAGTAGATAAAAATTTGATCCGTCGGTGTTTCAAAGATTAGAGTTCGTCCCGCTTGTTATTCACACGCTTAGCCGAACAGCGATCATGATAACAGAAAATGGCGCCAAAATCGAATTGATTCGAACTTTTGAAAAACAAATTATTCTCATTTTCTATAATAATCCAATATTAGAACTGGAAAGATTGTCACAATTTTGGTGGAAATCATGGAAAAAGTTGAAAGTAAAAGCTTTTCGTGTTATTCAAAGCTTCACCGCTTCATTACAAAGCTTTTTTTCTCTTGATACTTATGAATGATCGAAAAATATCACGAAAAGCGTGGCCTTGGTGCACTCTTTTAGGCCAAATGGGAGTGTGGATGCGGCTCAAAAATTAAAATCAAGGAGATAAACGAGAAAAATTGAAACTCTTCAGCTGAGAATCTTCTAGGCAACTCTGCACGATTCAGTGATCACTCAAGAGGTTTTGCCACTTCTTCAGTGTTGACTTGGGATGAAAAATCTTTCAGCAATGCATCAACATTAAAGTGATAAAAATTGTTCGTCAGAGCGCACTTGAGGGCTTATTGGGTTGCTTTTTCTGACTGAAAAGGCTGTATGAGTTGATTCAAACTCGAGAAAGCCAAAGGAAAACAAAGAGTACGTTTCGTCTCTTTTTCAAGACCAAATTATACATTTTTCTTGGTCTTGAGACAATAAGAGAAGAGAACAAGTACGACTAACATGTTTTTCTGGGGGCAAAAAAGGGAGGAATGGAAAGATTGGATCAAAGGCGTGAAAGTGACGTTCTGAGAATGCTTCCGTCTTCATACATAATGCAAAACTTTCGGCGCTCAGAAGGCATCAGAAAAGAAAAAAAGTTTTTCTCGGGTATTATACGCCATCCAGCACGGCTTAAAATAGTCTGACCTGTCTGCGCTCTCTTTTCCTACACCTACAAAGTCACAGAAAAGGGAATCAAAAACAATAAGGCGCCGAGAAATCAGACTGTCTCGATTCTTGGGGATTAGATAGAACGAATAGGCTTTTTTCATTAATGAAAAAAATTATAACTAATAATTATTGAAAAAGCTTTTTCTTTCTGAATGAAGGAGGAAAAAATCGAGAGTAATCCTGGAAAAAATCAAGAAGAACCTCCAAAAAAGGCCATTTTCAGGGGAAATACAGCGGCTAATTCCTACCAAAGGACGAAAAATGTAATTCTAAACAGTGGCCAATCAAAAACCAGTCACATGTTCCCACGCATGCGCTATTTACACGATAAAAACGGACTATTTTTACGATCCCATCCCATTTTTGCACAGGGAAAAAACAATGGCCTCTCTATTATTGCAAAAGATTCCTATTAATACCCCTTGTAATAATCTTTCTCATATCGGTTCATTCAGAGAATTAATCCTTATCATTTTTTTCATAAAATTCCTTTTTTTGAAAGCTAATAAAGCCACATGGAAATTAGGACATTATAAAAAAATCAGTAAGATGGCTCTTAAATCTCAAGAAAAACACTATTTTTTTGTATAAATTTGAAAAATTGGTGCAATTATCATACGCTAAAAAAATTCCAAAGGCAATAAAAAAATTTTATAACTGTTAAAAATTAGCTGAGGCTCAAAAAGATAACTTTTTACTCTTTCAACCTTCCAGTCGAGTTATAAATTCTTCAAAACATCAAAAAAGTTCGAACTTTAAAGATCCAAACTCCAATAAAAAGAAAAAAATCTGTGCAAATAACTTCAATTGGGATCTGAAAACTCTAAAGTACCTCTCAACTGTGCTTCAAAAAAACTTTCATAACTTTTGCTTTTTCTACTCTTTTAATTGAAAAAAATCCCCCTTTTCCAAGAATTTTTTTATAATATTACAGTAGTTTAAAAACACTTAAAAATGAGAATCATCAGAAATCAAAGGAAAAAATGAAAAACTTTGATGAAGACGCTCAAAATCTGTACACAAAACCCCGTTCGACATTCTCCACCCCTTTTCAAAGGGCAACATGACAGTTGTTCAGAGAAAAACAACTGAAAAACAAAAAGATCAAGCTGCTGAGGAACTTTTGTTAGTTTCAAAATAAAATCCTACTCTCAGAAACTATCCGCTGAAGATTTATTTGGAATAATTCAAAATTTATCGAGTTTCAAAAACTGGAAGTAAAATAGACAAACTCTGATGGATGAGAAACACTGAAACTAACCCTCCTATTTCAAATTCCGAAAAAAAAGCGCATCAAGCTAATCTGGGAGGCTTAAGAAGCTTTGGCGAGCGTCTAAAATAGCTCAGTCTTTCGAAAAAAAAAACAACAACAAAAAATGAACTTTTTCAAGGTGACGTATGATCTTAACGTACAGTACCGCTCAAAAGTGTATTAAGTTTTGGTTTTTTGAGGATATCTCAGCAAGTACTTATCCGATTTATATATAACTTTCAGGGATAATGTAAAATATACTTTGAAACATATACGGTATACAAAGACATGTCCGCAATCACTGTAACGCGTTTTAGGCATATTTTATTGAATTCAATTTTTTTGTTTTTTTATGCTTTTTATTTTTTTATTTATTTTTTTATTAAATTTTTTTAAAAAGTAATAATGTTGCCATATGTTTTTTTTTCGTGTTTTCAGACATGGGAAGAACCTCTGGAAAAAAGGATTTGACTGATAACGACAAAAGAGCCATCGTTGTGGGTCGTCAAAATGGACTGACCATGATGACGTTGGCAGGAATGTTCGGCGTGACAGAGGCGTGCATTTCTCAGTTCCTAAAGCGTTGAAAAGCTCAAGATGGCTTTACTAAGAGCCAACGCACAGGGTGAAGTGGGCGAAAGAGCATCTCAACTGGACCCGTCAAGACTGGAACAAGATTCTGTGGTCCGACGAAAGCAAGTTCCTCCTCTTCGGAAGTGACGGAATTCAGTGGGTTCGTAGACCAATTGGGTCCAGATATCATCCGCAACACCAATTACTTACTGTAAAACATGGTGGAAGACCGTTTCGTCGGACCACAGAATCTTGTTCCAGTCTTGACGGGTCCAGTTGAGATGCTCTTTCGCCCACTTCACCCTGCCGGCTCGATTCTTTTCAGAAATCAGCGGTTTTTTCACTGGACGTCTTCCCATGACTCCAGCAACATTCAGACGTCGTTTCACGGACCAGACGAATGGCGGATATGGCGAATTCAAAAAAACTTCCCGTCTGATCGCAGGGGCGGTGAGTCTTGGATTGGTTGTAGACGTCTTCAAAATGTTTCTATCGTCATTACGATCAGTGACACGTGGTCTTCCAGTGCGTTGGCTCTTAGTAAAGCCATCTTGAGCTTTTCAACGCTTTAGGAACTGAGAAATGCACGCCTCTGTCACGCCGAACATTCCTGCCAACGTCATCATGGTCAGTCCATTTTGACGACCCACAACGATGGCTCTTTTGTCGTTATCAGTCAAATCCTTTTTTCCAGAGGTTCTTCCCATGTCTGAAAAACACGAAAAAAACATATGGCAACATTATTACTTTTTAAAAAAATTTAATAAAAAAATAAATAAAAAAATAAAAGCATAAAAAAAACAAAAAAATTGAATTCAATAAAAATGCCTAAAAACGCGTTACAGTGATTGCGGACATGTCTTTGTATACCGTATATGTTTCAAAGTATATTTTTACATTATCCCTGAAAGTTATATATAAATCGGATAAGTACTCGCTGAGATATCCTGAAAAAACCAAAACTTAATACACTTTTGAGCGGTACTGTAAGAGTACTAACCGAAAAGTGAAAAATCAAAGTTTTCACGTTAATGAAAAACTCAAAAAAAAAAAACTATTCGCTCATAAATTTCGAACCCCTGTCGATTCATTGAATCAGAAAAAAAGTGAAATTTATCTTTAACGTGTTAATTAAACTTTAAAAAAAGAATTAACAAAAACTCCATTTTTATGCCAGTATCAAAAAAACCATTGAAAATCTTCAGATTCACAAAAAAAATTTTTCACTAAAGTCCAAAAAAATTACAGTTTCTCTGTTTTTTTAAGCTTTTTATCTCGCTTCTAAACCATTTTTCTTTGTGTATTAATCCACAGTTAAACAGTCAATAAACTAAAATGTTCGAAGAAACATAAAATAAAGCGCTAAAAACAACTGAAAGTTTGGAAAATTTAAAAAATTAGAGAAAAGCGACGACTTCAGGAGGCTCGCTTCAATTTATTTTTCTTTGAATACTAGACTAGCTTTCGAAAGTAAAGAACAAACCTTTTTTTAAAAAAAATGTGTCCAAAAACAGTTCTTAAATCGGAATTTCCTGTTGAATAGAATTTTTGATAAGATTTTGAGAATTTTTTGACGAAAATAGTGGAATGAGAAATTTAAAACTATGTTCTGAAAACTAGTAAAGCGGTCAAGACCTCAAAAGATATCCGTTTCAAAGATTTCCCATTAGAAAGAGAAAAGAAAGAAGAAAAAGAATAAAAGTGCTAAGACGTCGAATGAAGCGTTTGGCCGTGGCATGGCCGAGAAGTGGTGGTTTCGGAGGAGGAGGACGGAGGGAAAGCGGGGGGAGAGAGGGGGAGGCAGTTGTGCAAGTATACGCTACTGCCTCATGTTATGCATGGGTGTGAGCGTTTCTGTGAGTTTCCCCCGTGAGCTCTCGTGTGCTTGTGTGTAAATGGACCACGAAATTGCGGACGCTTTTGGAATTTCCGGCTCTCATATTTATTCTTTCGTCGAGTTCTGCTGTATAGCTATGTCGAACCTTCAATTTTCTGAAGAAAAAGACACCGAAAAACAAAATAATTGAAAATACGCTGAAACTAGCTAAATGGGAGGTTGTTAGGTGTGAAGTTTGAACACTTCTGAAAACCTACTCAAAAAATCCTTAAAGGTTTGCTCAGACTCGCATCAAGTTTTTATCCAGTGGTTGAAGATGTCGCCATCAGCTCGACGAGCCTTTCTGACGTCATTTTTTACGTATTGCAAGCTCCTCAAAAATTTCCAGAGTTGCAAAACCGAGCCCAAAAAAAAAAATTGAAATTGTAAAAAAGATCTCGCAAGTTCCCAAGCTTGTTTAAGTTCTGATTTTGATAACTCTATATTAAACAGTTTGCTAGAATCAACAATGGTACTATAGCTAACTCGTACTTTTTCAGTAAAAGAGATAAATTTCCTTTGAAGTATAGGATTCTTTTTTAAACTTTTCAAAGGTCTAGAGGTCTAGAAGATTCCTCTTGAATGTTCAAATCTTCCAAACGTTCATTATTAAAGATATCAGTATTTGAAGTTTGCGTAAAAATAGCGGAAACTAACATTTTGTGGGTGTCCTTGAGCCTCAAGAGAAGCTGGAAAAGTCGGCTGATGTCATTTTTTCTATTATTCCAAGCTCTGTTAGTTTTTTTTTCAAAGTTGCCAGACCAAAAAAAAACTCTCGCGAGCACCAGAAATGATGGTGGATGTCCTCGCTTCGCGCGTAGCCCCAAGAGGTCTCAAAATTTTTCCGACACTAAGATTGATGATATGGCCGGCAGTTGAGGCAAAAAGTGGTAAGAATTATACGGCTTTTCTCTCGGCTACTCTCGGATATTTTTCCTCTTGGATTAGATGAGAGCATCAAGTTTTCACCATGTAATGGGTTTTAGCTGTAGCTGTCCTCGGGGAGTGCTAGTATTCCTAGAAAAAGTAAAGATGGACGGGTTTTTTCAAACCTTTGTCTGTGAGAAGAACTAAACATTAAAGTTCTAGGACTAGCGGAAAAATACAAGTTGAAGCCATGGAGGATAACACAATTTGAGGTTTAAAAATCTAAAAATCTTCGTTTCATGTTACAGATACCCATAGTGAGTCGAAAAAAGGTCCTTTTTGATGGAAACGTTGGAAAAGGAGCTAGAGGAAGAAGCACTTTTTTTCCTGAGGGAAATTTTGAAAACGTAGTTGTCGTAAAAAAAAATGATGGGGTGGCTTAACAGTCACGATAAAGAATATCTTTCACGAGTTTGAAAACGGAGTTTTAAGAAAGAATATTATTGCACCTTTTTGGAAAATTTCAAAAAAAAAACTTCTTTATCTTTTAGGTAAGTTCTTCCGAAAGTATTGACAACGATTTTTAAATTTAGCCTTCCAATTCGCGATTTATCATCACAAAAACTTCAAACCGGTCAGAGAGGAAAAAGAAGCAAGAGAAATGTCAAGGAAACCGGCGGAAAGTGATAAGCACCTCGGCGCAGAAAGATCAAACAATATGGAAAAAATGGATGGTCATGTGATATATACTTGGCACGTGAGAGCCGACGTCGTTCTTGCGCAAAATCGTCGATTTTGCCAATGTGTTCCCATTTCCAAGAAACAGTTCGTCGCAAACACATTACAGCGTGTGAGAACAGTGGAGAGGTCCAAAAAACAGAGGGGAAAAAGACTATGAAAAACGTTTAGATGCAGATTCTACAGAAAAGAACCGTACAAAAGTATGAGCTTCGAAAATGTGTTCAGACTCTTTTCAGACGTCTTCGAAGCGTTGTGATTTCAACAAAATGTTTCTTTTATCGAATTATGACACCGCAAGACGCCAAGAACCCTATTTTCATTTCTACAAGTGTTGACGCGTTATAACTTTTGAGTGGGAGTCGAAATTTCAAAGTTAAAACTCATCGACCCATTCACTTTCGTTGAAAAAAAAAATAGAAACACGTAAAAAAAATTCGTCTCATTTCCAAAAACTTCCTTTTGAAATGCTCTTGTGAGAAAAAAAAAGTAGGTTCGTTTTTATTTTTCATACTACAAAACAAAAAAAGGTAGTTTGAAAAAAATAAGAAAAATTTTGATTCCAAATTTTTGAAGGCCGAAAGATAGAAAAATGATTACCAAGATTCGATTTCTTTTTTTCATTCACTCAAGAAAATACTCTACTTTTTCAGATTATTCTTTTTCCAGCATTGAAATTTAAGGCTGATGCCATGTTTTAAGTTAAATTCAAAACTAGAATTATCTCTGATTCTCCAAAATTTCGTATTTTTTTTCCACTCTGACGGTTATTTTGAATTTCACAGAATATATAAGTTAACTAAATTTACTTGGGCTCAAATATTTTTGAACATACCCATTTTTTTCTATTTTCCTTTGAAACTCGATTTATTCTATTTTCCCTCGATAAAAACTTTCGCCTCGAAAAATTTTTTTTTTCGTCTCTCTCCGTCTTCGAAAACCCACATCTTCAAAAATTAGGTGGTTTATTAGAAATGGGAAAAATCTGTTAAAAAGTAAAAAGTTACCCAGACCGAAAAGCTCGCTTTCTGCTTCGAGTTATGTAAGCGAGACGCTTCGACATCCGCACCATGTCCCTGGCCCAAAATTAATTTTTCACATTTTAATTATTCTAGTAAACCGTGCATGAGGACACAAAATCACAGAACAATCAACAGGTTATGAATAATAAAAAATACGTAAATCAGTTTATTCCATTCAGGACTTAGAAAATCAACAAAACCGGTCACAAAAACTGTGAGAACAACCACGAAAAAATCACATAAAGTCGTCCGAAAGATTTCCATCGCTTTCTGCTCTCTCCAGGTTGGTCGGCGCCGCGTCCCAATCGACATCTTCGTAGTTTCTGAGCAAAATATGAAAATAATTGAGTCAATCAACTTAAGAGTGAAATTAAGCCATTGGACTTTTTCCTAGACTACAGAAAACTAGTTCAAATAGACTGAGCACCAAAGGTTCACTGGGAAAAATCTGAAGCTTCACTTATTCTTTAGACACAAAAAAGATTCCAACTAACTGAGAAAAAATCTATCAAAACTTTTACAAAATATATTTTGAAATTATTTTTTTGAAAGATCTAATAAACAATCATTTCTCAAAATCCAATTTCATCATCAACAAAAAATTTAAAGGCAACTTCTTACTGGATCTTCCTCTCCTCTTCTTTCTTCTTGGCCTCCTGAAGTTCTCGGTCTTTTTTCGCTTTTTCCAAGGCTCTCGTTTTTTGTCGCTCTTTCGCGTCCCTAGCTTCCCGTTCGGCTCTGAAAATTAAATTCCATTTGATTATGAAAATATGCTTGAAGCAAACCTGTAGTCAACCGTTTCCTTCTTCTCTGTTTTATTTAATCGGTTGATAATTTCATTTTTCCTCTTCTCCACTTTGGCGTGCTTCACGCTTTTGTGATTGAAAAAACCAACCTGAAGAGAAAGAAGAGTGGAGGTCAAAAATGGATGAATATCTGGCTGGGCATACAAATCTTCTGGAACTAAATTGCGCCTAGACTGTTTGAAAAAAATAATGAAAATTTAGAAAAAAAGTGCTCCAAATAAAGGATATAAAGACTTCAATTTGTTTTAAGCAGCGAAAAAAATTTAAATACTCAAAATAAATTGAAATTAAAAGATTTCCACAAAATAATTGATAAAATTTCGTTATCGCTTATAAATTGGAAAAAACCTGAATTAGCGACTGGAAAAAAACTCTTGACAGAAATAAATGCTTTACTTTTTTCTTTAAGAACATTTATTTTGAAGAAAAAATGAACAACAAAAACTATAAACAAAGCACGATTAAAATAAATAACCTGCCCCACGGCCATATCTCCCGTCTTCTTCAAATTCTCCCACATCGTATAAACGATATCGATATTGTTCAGTTTATTTCCTTCGATTGAGTTGGCTTTGACGAGTTGGCAGCAATCTTCAAGCTGAACAGGTCATTCAAATCGAATTTCTGAATTTAAGAAATATGGGCAAAGTTAAAAAAAACATTTCGGAGACCTTCCCAGCGGCTTTTTTTATGCCTTTCTGCTTACAAATTACTTTTTAAGAAAGTAAAAATTGGGTTTTTTTTTCTCTTTTTGAAGCATTTTTCGTTTTTTTTTTTTTCTTCTTTTTTTGGAAGGCCTTCTGGACTTTGCCCATGAAAATTTTGAGAGCAAACCAATTCTGGAGGTATCGAATGAATCGTCATCCCTTCGGGTAGTCGCAAATAAACGTGAGCCGAAGACAGTTTGTCAACGTGAAACCAAACGTCTTCTGGCCATCCATACTTAATAATTCAAGATTTTCGGTGAACAAGTTGTGAAAATGAACGTTGAAAATTGAAGAAAAATCTGCAGAAAAATCATTTTTCCAGCAATTTATCGAAGTTCGAAGCTTTGAAAAAGAAAATTAAATAAAATCTATCAGAAGGTTATCAAATCAAACAGCCGTTTTTATATTTTTGAAGTTAGATAATGCTACTTTTTCGACATCTTGACTCTATAAATACGCAAAAGTAATCATTAAAAAAACAATGCTTAATTGAAGAAACTTTGCTTTATAAAGTTTTCAAATTAAAAAAAAATCACCTTTATCAAATCTTCATTTTCAACTTTGTCAACGCCCATGTAAAGCATAACTGGCGGAGATACGACGTTCGACGTGAATTTTATAACCATCTTCCGCAAAATAAGATAAATTGAACCTGCAAACGATTTCATCAGTACAAACCTCCGAAACAAGGAGCGTTGACTCAATGATTTTTGGGGGAAAAAAAAAATCATTCATTGAAAATTTTCAAAAAGCACGAAAAGAAACACAGATATTTAACAAAAAGAGAACAGAAAAAAACGGGTCGGTGAACGCGATAAAACTGGTGTAAAGTGGAATGTCGTCCGAAACAAAAGCGGGAAACCGCGAAACAAAAAAAAAAAGTTAGATTTAAAAAACGGTTGATTGATTGATAAAACGTGAGGCTAAGTACCAGATGTCGTAATAATGAAGATTTATTGTGGGTGATGGGTTAAGAAAGGAAAATCAAGTTTTCTCAATCATCGGAAAATTTTCTCGTTGAAAATTGTTGAGTGAGAGTCAAAAATTGAAAATCTGCATTAAAAAACCCATTCACTTCCGTTAACCTCTATTCATACGACTAAGAAACAATTTCTAAAAGCTATTCACTCGTATAAGTTTGGGTAAGTTGCAAGCGGTGTGCACGGAAACTTTGGAATGTGGAACATCTGAAGCTCGTGCAATACTGGGAAACTAAAAAATCTAAACAAAATATATGAAAACATATGTAATAAGTGAGGGAAAAAAGATAAGAGGCAGGGAGGGAAAAGATGAGGATATGAAGACCGGTTCGTTGGACTTTTCCTCGATGAACTCGTTGATGAGAGGGGCGCTGGCCGTGGCGGAATGCAGCAGTTCGCCGTTGACCACGATCATCGGGTCGTTGACGTAGTCTGAGACGTCGGCGGCCGGCATCGGCTCTTCCAACAGCTCCTCGTACGCCACTGGGTTTTGAAATTCTGAATTAGACATATTTAGGGTCATAAAATCACTGAAACCAAGCTCCAAATAAAGAATTTTTTTTTGACTCTCTAATGCTTAAGCGTTCTGTGGTGTGAAGTGTTTTCAGCCATCTTTCATGGGGTAAAGGAGAATATGAAGGTCTGGAAGCGAAGAGCCGCTCTCAGTTTAATTTTAGATCACATAGAGCTTTCGCGCCTTTCAAAGTTACAGAGAATTTTTTTATACAACCGTTAAAAAGTTTCAGTACAAAAAAATTGATATCAAATGAAGAGAACGGGTAAAAATCAAACTATTTCTTCTAAGGTAAAGAGCATAGAACAAATATTTGATCATCTTATTTCGAATTCAATTTGTTTAAAATTTGTTTAAAATCGGCTTTTCAAAATCCTTTTCAAAAGCACTGCAGTCAAGGTTTTTTCATTACAGGGTGAGTACTAATTATTGAAACACCTTTGAACAAGCGCAACTCCGAGGAAAAGTGAATGATCCGTACCAAAACTTTTCATTGGCAATTCTGGCATGTACATTCCGAAATTCATGAAACTATTCCGATTCCCATCTTCATTCAGCTCTGCTCTGGCTCGAAAAGAGTGTAGGACCCAAGCTCCAACGGCACGCGGTCATTTTTCGATGTTTACAACTGGTAAAAAGTTATCTGAACGTTCATGTTCAAATAAATACACAAAAACTAAACTTTGGGTTTTTCGCAATATTTCTTAGAAATTTCCATCAATGAGCGTTAACAAAAATGATAGGAGCACTCCCCGAAAAGAGCTAACAAAACCGTTTTTTTCATTTTCAAAATCATGCAAAACGGAATTTTATCACTGCTCGAACTTGATTTTTTCTAATTCAGGGTAGGACTACTTTATACAAAAGCCCAAAGTCTCAGCTTTGAAAAATATATAATTGGGTCAAGGTTAGGCTGTTCTTATTTGAGAGGGGGGCTGTAATATGCGATTAATCGTTGATCTTAGATTTTTTTCGCATATTTTGCAGTTCTAAAAAGAAAGTAAATCTAGAGTAGCCTGAAACACATTTAGAATAAAGAGTAACGCTAGTAGTATAAGACAAAAATAATTTGGGTTCCTAGAGTTGGCTCCCTTCTAAGAAAAATTGCCGTTGTTAGAGATGATGGTTAGCAGCGTGCCAAAACCTGATTTTGGGCAACCGATTGGTAGGTTTCAATTTATCATGATTTGATCAAAAAAACAAGATATTAGAAAAATGTTAAGACTTCAAGTTCACGAAGGCGTATAGACTCTAAAAAATTATGAGTGAGTTTTATTTATCAAGTATGATGGGTACACCAGTCCTGAAACCGTTGTTTCAATATTTAGTACTCACCCTGTATAATCTTGTTTGTGTAAACTTTTCTACAGAAAATAAGATAAAAGTTTTTATCATTCGTTTTTTATTCGAGCTTCCAATTTTTTTGTTTTTTGCGTTCCAAGTTGTAGAAGTAAATAAGAATCTCAGAAATCTAGCGTTCTTCTTCTCCATGTTTCCGCCGAACACCAATTCATACAAAAAAGAAGAAGTTCCTTACCAAATGAGGGCGGTTCCTGGAATTTGAGCTCTTTGTTGGGTGACGCCTTGGGAGCACTCGGGAAATCCGGCGGAAGCTCGGTTGGAGCCTCCGACTTGCCCATTATGGGCCGCTTGTGAACCTAAAAGACCACAGCCACAATTCACTGTCCTTCAAATTACTTTTTTTTTCTCTCCTTATTCACTGCGCTCACGAGACTTGTACAGTGAATTAATGAGAGCTCTAGCCCTCGGGCGAAATTTGAAAAACTGTACTTTTTTTTCGAAAACGATTACCTCAGAAATATCTTCGACCATCGGTTTGTCATGAACAATTTGTTTCGCGGTGATCCGCAGCGTTTCCACTAAAAAAAAATCAACGTAATGTTTTGAGATAATTTTTTTCTATTTGTAACTATCATTCAGGTCTTTTTTTCCAAGAGTCTCTAAACAGCTCAAATAACTTTATAGCTTGAAGATTTTTCTAAAAACTTTAAAAATACTTTTTTCAACGATCAGGGTGAGTAAAAATGGAGAATGATGTGAAATTAGTTCAGAAACGTTTAATATAATTTTCGGAATATTCGACACCTAGTACGAAAAAAAAAATTCAAAATTGCCAATTTGTACTGAAAACTTTTTCTATTCATCGATACATTGAGACAAAAAGCTACAGAGACGTCTAAGCCTCTTCTTTTCGCGCTAACCTTCGCTAAATGTGTGACAATTATCTCAAGACTTTGCTATTTAAACTAAAAAATCGTGAGTCAGAAACCATTGGCAGTGCGGTTCAAAAGCCGATTTCTGGTCTCGACAAACTGTTTGGGAGTCAGATACATGGCCTCCAAGCCGTCGATGTCCTGGGCAACTTGTTCCTTCCAGAAGTTTCCTGGAAAGTATCGAACTGATTTTTTCGGGAAGGAATCTGAGTCTTCAGACCGAGCCCTTCGCGGATCATTGTTCTGGACCTAGAAACGAAACGTCGACGATCATTATCTGGGTAAACGACGTGGCAAACGGTGGCCGATGGGCCCTCAGACCACTCCAAAACGCCTCGGAGCACAGCTTCGCAGTAATATGTTTGGACCGTCTTCAAAAAACTCTCCTTTTGAAAATCTTCGAATCGTTTCGAGAAAACTTCAATTCAATTTTTAGATCCAATAAGTCTGAAATTACGAAACTTCTACTCAAATAATCACAAAACCTTTTTATCGTACATCTTCTTGATATTCGCCTTGACCTCCTTGTTCAGATTACCCGGGAACAAGGTGAATTCCAAGGCTCGCAGCTCGAAAAATCTGCGGAAAAATCGGTAATAAGGGAAAAAGAGATATAAGTAACCTCAAATTCTTCCACAGACTCTGAGCCGACCACGCCTCGACTTGGCGATCATCCACAGCCGCCGATATTTTCATCATACAAAGGTCCTTCAAGCCTCTACCCGTCCCATCAATAAGATACTAAAATTGGGAAAATGTCAAAGCTCTAGTGCATTCAAGGCTAGCCCAAAATTCATTTTAAAAAAAAGACACATTTTTCGCGTCAATAATCATTTAAAGCGTCGTCCATGCGCCTTTATTTCTGAAGAATTTTTGAATTTTGAATTAATCAATCCTCAGCGTATGATAAGTGGAAAAGTCACGAGAACAAAAACACATCGAAGACAATGGCGATTCGATTAAAGGCGCATTGAAAAACTTCAAAGGACATCCCGACAACAATTTTCCTCCCAGTTATTTGTATCAATTTTCGAAGCAACGAACAACGTCTCCGATGCCGTCTTCGAGAATTCCCATCACGTCGACCGTATATGACAAATTATTGAGATTGGAAACATTCAACATTGTGCCCCATTCATGAAACACGATAGGATCTGCGCAAACCGTGTCGATTGACCTGAAAAAAATACAATTTCGAAACTCTTTACTGTATAATAGTTCATCCATTGTTTTTCTTGTGAGAAAAACATTTGGGAAAAAAAAACAAGGCAAGTATTATTTGATATTCCAACTCAACTAGTGACTGTGAAGCCAAAATAAAATCTTTATGAGTCTTCAAAGGCGTAAGAAAGTATTGAAAGAATAGAAAACAACACTAAAAATAATTTTTTGATGCACTACCATTATCATTAATTAGCCAATGTTCCTTTGAACAAATCCAGCAAAAATCATCTGTGATTAAATTTTTAAAAAATCGCGAACTAACAAAATATTTGAAAAAGATCTCCGTCTAATGCACATGTGGATTTTTAGTGGGATTTGGCCCAAGTTAGCTGAAATTTACCCATTATAAGCAGCGTCTCCAATCTCCATCCGGTAATTTCCATTTTCCAACGGGTACAAGGCACATGGAGACGGTCCGTAGCGATCAACACAGGCTTGGTAGAGCTGAAAAAAAGTGTTTTCGATGAAAAAAACAATAAGAAATTTACAGTTTTCGAAGAATTGTCACGCTGAAAATATTTTTGGAAGAGAGAAATGAAAAGAAACTTTCAGTTTTTGAAGAATTCTCACACTGGAAAAGACTATAAAAAATGGAAACACGGAAATCGAATGATTAAAGCTTTATTTAACTTGACTAATGACTGACAGCATTCAAGCTTCACTTTTTTTTTTCAACAAAGGAACTAGAGCTAAAAAAATCTAGCTTAAAAATATTTTTTTCATCTTTCAAATTTTTCAAAACTGCATTTCAAATAACATAAAAATTTTTTTGTTTTTACTTCGAAATCATTGATGCCAAAAAGCTCCGGAAAAAGTCCTAATTCATGAATGGAATGGGCTCAAAATAAAAAAATGAATTCATAAATATTCCGATTCAAAAAGCTTTGGATTGGAAAAAAATGATGGAGCATAGATTCAAAAATTAACACTGATGCGAAAAATAGTAGCAAACTATAAAAAAGATTAAACTAACTTTTTTTCGCTCACTTTAACCGTTAATCGAGTCAGGGTCATGTTTTTGAACCTTTTTTTTTAGAAAAATCTGGAAATTCAAATTGGGAGAAACATGATTTTTTTAAAACTAAAACTATTCTTTTCTACGCTGAAATGGAAGTTCTCTGTACTCGAGACCAAAAACTAGAATTTTTCAAGAGTAGTTTTGAAAAAATGACGATAAAATAATAGGAAAATAGGCAAAATTAAAAACGGACAACGTGCATATCACAGCTGACTTCGCCGGCCAGAAACACCGGCTGTTTTTTTCTGGAGCAAATCGCGAACCGTCGCACCGGCTGGAACGAAAAAGACAGCTTTTCGAATCGAGAAACTGCAGCAAGTCCCCAATCTGTGAAAAAATTCCATTATTTTTTAAAAGCTAATTTTAAAAACCTTTCTGGGTTTCCTAAGCACGCAAAAATTATTCATGACCAAAAAACACTGAAAAAGGCTCTTCACCTCGAGAACTTTTTGAATTCCAGCATGTTTCTTTACGCTCTAGTTTCTTAACAGAAAGACTAGAGCTCTGAATTTCGCTTTCTTGCGAGAACAGAGCTACAGTAACCAAAAAAACTCAGGAAAAAATCTCTTAATTTTGAACAGAAAAATAAATAAATAAACACTTTACCGTGTCCTTCAGTCCACGGACTATCAACGCCTTCATCCAAGCCCACTGATAGGTCACCCCGTAACTTTTGAAAAGCTGAAATTAGAAGGCAGTTAGTTTAAAAAGTTATGAATATTAATATTCAAACGGCCCTTCTCTTGACGAAAATTTCGGAGCCAGTATTATGCTAAAATTACTCTAAAATTTTAATTTCAAAATAACTTAAGGTAAAATGGTTGAGAAATTCAAACGTTTCATTTTTGAAACCTATTACGTCCATTCTGAACGACTTCTTCTCTTTTTTATTTCTCCGAACATCATCTGAAAACGGAGACATGTCATAAACTTGATTGATGGCTAAAAACGTCTGCGATGGCTCTTGTTCCGGCATTATACGACAAATTTTTTTTTGTTGATTTTGAGACAAACTTTGGTAGGGACGCCGGACCAAATCCATGGCCTGTCCACGATTTTGCTGTACCTCTGAGGCAACTCAATGAAATGCGGCGTTTCCACCTGAAATAAAAATAAAATTATTGTTCCAACAGAAAAATAAATAACGTGTTCAATGGAAACGTGAAACATGTCTCCATTGAACACGTTATTTATTTTGTTTTAAAATCGAAAAAATGACTCGAAAACAGTAATTTTTTCGAGCTTCTTTGAAAAGTAAAGCTTCACCCATTATTATCTGAATGCGAAATTCAACAAAAAAAACCGAAAAATACTCGATTTCAGAATGAATCTGGTGTCGCCCCTAGAGTATAACTACCATAAATTACTTCAGAATCGAGAAATCATGGTCGCGTAAAGCTATAGAAAATTAGGAATATGTAATTTTCGGAAGAATCTTCGATTTTTGAAGTTATTGAAGAAAAGTGATTCGAAAAATCTGAGTAACATTCAAAAAAAGGCCGATTTTTTTTTCTCTAATCCAAAGAATTTTTTCTTGATTTCCAGACATTTCAAGCATTGAACACGCCGATTTTTTTCTGCATTTTAACACTGACAGGACTGGTGTCGAGGCACGGATCTGAATTAACGTCCTCCTGTCGCACGAATCTTTGTGTTGCATTTGCCACGACAGTAATCTCGGGAATCGGAGCGGGAATTTGAAAACTCGTTGAAAAAATCGTGGCCAATAGAAAAACTAGACGCATCGCTACACGGAAAAAATCTGGAAAAATAACTTTGACAACTATACGTAGAAAATTGCACATAGAGAAAAAAAAACACATGCCAAAAGAGGGACATTTGGAGCTTTGAAGTTAAGAGCGAGAAAGGGGACGCGCTTAAAGGGAACGAACGGCTCAATCTTTTCTCGCGGCGTTCGCGGGGTCCAAAAAAAATAGGCGGCAACGAATGTGAAAAAGGGGAGGAATGGAAAAACAACCAGAGTCATGAAAAATACATGTATGGCTTAAACGGCGATACAAAAAATCTTGAAGAATATTATCTTGAAGTATACAGTTCTACTTCGCTGAAAGTCGTACTATGATGATTTTCATATGACTCTAGTTATAAGCTTCGAATCTGGGATAAAAAAATATTTGAGACTTTCGACTAAATAAACTTGAAAGAAAACAGTTTTATGATGTTTCAAAACTTGAAAAAAGGAGTCTGAACTTAAAGTTCTAGACTTATACAAGTATCAGCTTGACTGACTAGTGAGTGCACTGGAGCTCTCAGAAATGACATGTCATCGGTATCGACGTGCTGAAATCTTCGACCGTTCAGTTTTCAACAACTCGACTTTTTGATAAGAAATGATCCTTCGGTTGCATAATGACTTCAGACCGATTGATGGGAATGAGCTGTTGGTTCATTTGTGACAATGGCATATCATTTGAATGTTGTAAATGCAATCGATCGTTCAGATCGAATAATGGATTGATGAAAGTTGATTATACGATTAAAGAAAACAAATAGAGAATACTTGAATAAATATCCCATGCATTTTTGAAAATACTATGAGTTTGCGCTGCAATCAAATAAACCATAGATTAGTCCAGAAATAGAAACACTACAAAAGGATCAAAAACATATGAAAGACAAGCATCATCTCAAGGCGGAAATGCGAACATCGGCGAGGTTATATTCGTTTTATTTCCTAACCGAACGTTGCCTCGTTTTCGTTTTTTTTTTTTGCTGTTCGACTTTACGCTCTATTATCTCCATTTACATCATATTGACACCAAACGGGAGCCGGTTTTTTATCCTCGAGATTTCGGGGAAAAAATTGGCCCGAGATTTATTCCCAAAGGTCATTTCAATATCTATGAAATTGCGACTAAGTTATGTGTAAGAAGTCTCGGATTCGTATGATCATCAAGTTTCTATTTTTTCTGAAGGAATAGAGACAGAGGATAGACAAAATTTGGCAAGAAACACACTTTTTTTTTTGAAACTCAATTTGAGCTGTTTAAATTCAACTAGAGCTCTGAATTTCGCTTTATTGCGCAAAAAAGCTATAGAAAACAAAAAAAAAAGAAAAGGAAAAAATAAAATCTCTTCCAAAACTGAACAAAAAGAAGACAAAAAAATTTATTTATCAAAACGACGTAAAAGTCAGGGCAAAGGCTTTATTTTTGCATAGGTGAGAAATATGAACTTAATAGTATTTTTCTGAGAAAAATTTCGAAAAATGTTGTGGCTCCTAAAAGGCCTAAAAAGACACCTAGACTAGGACATTATAAGAAAAGAACGACTGGGGCCAATGTTAAGTCAGAAAAAGGTCCACGAACTTTTACGCCTCGTTAGCCGTTTCCTGCAGGAGCAAGGAGATTTTCCAAGGACCTCGGAGAGCACAAATATTTTCTCCCCTTCCTCAGGTGACCCACGTGCCATAACGACCGGCCAATTTTGAAGCTTCGAAAGGACTCCCAAAATCGAAAGGCGCAGCTAAATAATGTGGCTAGCAGTTTGAAAAAAAAATTGCTGCTTCCCGTTCGTTCCCTTTTTTTTCTCACTTCAGATAAATCATAAAACTAGGTGGACGAGGTAAATAATGAAGTAATTGCCACCAGCCAAGTGGAATTAAAAACGTTTGGCGAGGGAAATACAACTCGAAATTGGATGCGTCGCGGGAGCAGAAACACATGCATGCGCGATGCGCATCTCAAGAAACATCAACCACAATAATGCATTGGCCGTGCTGGAAGTTGCGGCTTTCTAATTGTTCATACGCTCACTGAACTGAATAGCGAAAAAGCCTGTTCGAAATTAGTGTTTTCAAAGGATGATACAAAGCCTTGAATTCTATAAGTAAGAGACCATCTGCGGCGTACTTATAGGTCATGAAAGACTCCTACTTTTTCAAAAAACCTAAGAAAAAAAACTTTGAACAGATTGAATCGGAAAGGCGAGAAAAAGTCAATCGGAGGTTCGAGGAGAACATATCAGAAAAGGATGCGAGTGTAGCGGCCCAGTATTCATGAGCAATAAACCCGCTTAATTGGTAGGGACTGCGAATGCAATCTGCTTAAAATTGGGTTAGGGAGATAAAAAGGAAAACTTGAAAACAAAAATCAAAAAAAGAATTTTTCAAAAAAACTGCCTCATATAAAAAATGAACAGCAGCTGAGTTTTTCTATTCAACCTTACTAATAGTTTTTATAAAAATGATATTAATGACGCTTTTTGCAGTGATTTCGTGCAAAAATTTATCACGTAAGAATACTAAAAAAAAATTTTAACAAACGCTCAAAAAAATCTTACCTTAGAGGTAGTATTTTTTTCACCGTTTTTAATTTAAAAAAATCGCAAAAAAATATTTTTAAAGGGGCCACTCTTAATGAATCAATCATATGATAAACAGCGATAACATACGAAAAAAGTTTAAAAAAAACTCAAGCGGAAAAATTCTTGCACGTAGGAAAGTTTGCGCCAGTGGACATGGGGGACTCTTCGCTCCGAAGTCCGTTTTCAACGCGATTTACGCAGATTTTTCTGTCTTTTTTTTTCAAATTTGAAACAAATCTCGGAGCTTGACAAACATTTTGAATAATTTTTTTAAAAACATTTTGCAGGGAATCCTTTCAAAAACCTCGGTCCAGAAAAACCACAGTTTTGAAAAATCTTGAAAAATTTGAAGAGTATTCAGTTTTTTTATTTATTCATTTTTTTATTTTTTTATGTATCATTATAAATATTTTTCGCATCTACCCTGAATGTCTGATTTAGTGCTTTGAACAATTATAGGCTGTTTGGACTTTTTTCTTCATGAATGCACGTTCGAAAAAAAAAAAACTAACAATGAATTTCTGTAACAACTTCAAAATCAACAATGTTAAAAAATTGTCGCATAAAATTATTGCAATCGTGTCAGTTTACACACATACATTGGTCCAAAATTAGAAGGTAGGAAAGGGATAACGAGGGCGCCAACAGTTGTGTCATGGAATCGGAAGAGGCCCGAAGACGTCAAATGTCCAGTCAACTGGTTTAGAGATTCTTCGACGACCTGAAGTTGATCTTTTTGGAAACATTCCGACTCCGTTGATGAAAATTTTTTCACAGCTAATACCGACCTCAATTCCATATTGCTGTTTAGCAACACCGACCGCGTTTTGTACGACAGCCTGAAAAGGGAGATTTAGAAGTTAAAATCAAGAAATGATTGAACAAAATGAAAGTCCGAAGTTGAACCTCGTTCTGGCTGGGCGACAAGGTGCACGTTGAATAGACAACGCTTCCACCAATCTTTGCCGCTCGCAGGGAGTTACTGTAATCTTATTTTTTCACGGTTTCCAAAAATTTACTTTGTGAGAAAAAAGTCAGGAAGAATGCTTTTATTTTATTTGTTTATTATTTTATGTTCGAATAGGTTCCGCACAATACAAAAAAAGCCGTTTACTTTGATCAGGCCTTTTTTTCCAAGCATGAATAATTTATAGGAAAAACCGAAGACCTTTTTCACCAAATCTAAGATAAGTCCAACCGTAGCTGGGGAAATTTTCTTCATAGTTAAACACAACTCCCCATTTTTTTTTTAATTTCACAAAAAAAAGTCTCTATTTTCAAAAGTTCAACTATTTATTATTTTTTCATATGTTAAAACTGTATAACTTTCGGAAAACCCACAAATTCCAATAAAAAAAAGGTCAAGATTTTTTTTTTCGTATTTGAATTCCATGAGAGGTCACGCAAGGATCGCCTTTTGCAAAAGTGACAAGTCGAGGCGCCGTTGAGTATTCGCGGCTGTTCGCTTTTTGACTGGCATATGACAGAATAGCCGTGAACAACTGAGCCTCGGACAAAACAGCCGAGATAAAATAGCCGCGGACAAATGAGCTCTCTGGCTAATTGAGGGAGACAAAGTTAGGGATTCGAAAAAGAAATGATACCTTTCCAAAGGTTGAGAAGAGCAAAACTTGTCATTTTTTCCGGTTTTTTTTTGTCCAGATTTTTTTTTCATGAACAGCTCGAAAAAAAAGACGGAAATATGTCTTTTTGAAGGAAATTTTCATGCCTAAAGGCTAAACTCTTTAAGATTTCGGACAAGGAAGGTTATTTTACTTCGCAGTTAAAATTTCCTGAAATATTATCATAAAACCTTTAAATAAACCCAAAAAATATTCTGAACGTCACAACTTTCTAGTTTTCGAAAAATAAGGGAAAAAACTCAAAAAAAAGCTTTTTTTTAAGGATTTTTAGACTTCTTTTTTGATTTCGAGGTGCCGTTTTTCAATTACCTAAAAGTTGTACAGGTCAGGATTCTCAGGACCTTCTTCTGGTACATCGAAAAGTGCTCTAGCCAATTTTCAGGAATATGCCTATCGCAAAGTAAAACACCCTCCTTTTGAGAAGGAAAAAAATTAAGTGACGAGCGACGAATCAGTTTTCTCCATGAAAGTCTCACTGAGATATAAGGTTCATCTGAGCTCCTTTTTCATTAAAATGACGGACAGATATTTAAAAACTTCAAAGTCTTACACAAGGATCTTCGTCTGGAGAAGCGGCAGATCGAGACGTTGTTGGGTTGTGGCGGGGCTGAAAATGTTGCCGACGTCGGTCGAGGCCGAGAGTCGGTCCGTCGAGCAGGGAACATCGGCCAGGACCTGAACTTTCCTTTTCAAACTTCGATCCCAAGAATCGACCTTGTCATAAGCGTTGAGCTCGTCCCACATTTCCAAATCGCCAGCATTTTTCCGCTTTAGCCTGACCGTATCAGCGACCTGAAAAACGCATATGGTCAAAAATTTTGGCTTGGATAAAACCTCATCATCTGGGACGTAGGTATTCAGGGCTCTTTGGAGCTGGCCAAGCCTCGTTAGCTTGAAATCATTGCACACGACTTTTCCTAGAAAATCAATTTTCAGTAGAGGTATACTAACTTCTCACCAGAAGATTTAAAATTAGAAAAATTGTGAAAAAAAGTTGGGGGCTCTCAAAATCCAAAAATTCTAACGTCTAGATTTATTTTCCCTCATCTGTGGCAGTGCTTTGAAAAATCATGTCCAGGTTTTAAAAAAAAATTTTGAACAAATATAATCGGTTTTACGTTATGAGATGGACAAGATATATGAAACTTCTGCAAATGAGCTCAATCGGACACATTCAAATTTTCGACTCTTAAAAGCTCCCAAATTTTTCTCACAGATCCCTCGGCAGTTCTTAAACCAGATTTGGAATCAGCGTAGAAAGCTATTTGGTTGAGAAGTCCCACTGCGTTCGGGGACCATTCCCTGGTTGGTTGATAAAAGTGAGAGGAATTAAGAATTTTCACTTGGAAGCCTGCTGAGGATTGTTAGAAGACTCTTGCCGCCAGGCGCCGCACAAACGTCGAGAACTGAATCGTCTTGCTGAAGACCGAGGGCAAGGACTGGGATCAAGGAGCCGCCGTCCAGGAGCCAGTAGCCTGAAGAAATCCAGGACTTGTCTGATTGGTTGACCAAGCTAACTTGGAACTCCAGCCTCGTCCTTCATTGGAGACGGAAAATCCATCAAAACCGCTCTGTCGAAGCATCGGATGTGCAGGTTCCTGAAATTATTAGGTTTTAGAAGAGAAGGTTTCAGAAAGACACGCAGACTGTTTTTAAAAAAATCGAAAATTCAAAAGAAAAAAATCTTATTTTTATAAATATAGTGATGAGTAAAAAATGATGGATGCTCCACATGTTGGATATTAGAAATTCAATTCAGAATAAAATTTAAATTTTGAAGAAAAACGGTAGCAGATCACGTAAAAGTGGAAATTCTGATTTTCGAACTTTTTTTTGAACTCTTACTTCGGGTATTCAATAAAATGTTCCCGCTTTGGTATCCGAACTGACGCGCCTTCGTAGCCGGTTATCCTGAAAAAATAAATTCAAATGAAAATACGGACGAGTCTGAACCGCTCAGTGATCACTCAAGTGGTGTAAGTGTCTCTTTAGTCTTCACTTGACACGACAAAACTGTCCCGTAGTGTATGAACATGCATGTCAAGCTTGAAAAGGAGTGAAAGAAGTCTCCAATAGGGAATGGATCAAAAATGGATCAACTTCTCTGATTGACTGGCGTGGCCAGTCAATCAGAGAAGTTGTTCTACGAGAGTCAAGAAGCTTGGAAATACGAACTCAAAGCTTTTCTTGGCTGGTCCTTGGTTCAACTGCAAGTCTGCGGTGGTGAGTTCGCCACGACTCCCTCGGAATTCCCCCAAGCCTGCCGCTGTTCTCATCTCCAGGTCCTCTTCGAAATCTTCCGTCCGTGACGGTGGTTTTTGCTCTCCGGAAGTGCTTGCCTGTAAACGAATAGAAATTGTTGAAAATTTAAAAGAAAAAGTAGATTTACAAAATCTTTTCGCAGTTCATCAGCCTCGCGCTGAGAACTTTCCCCGATGCGTCTTCTCATCGCGTCGACTCGTTCTTCGGCCGTTCCGCCTCGGATCTTCTGCAGGACGTCGATAGTGCCCAGGTCGGACAGGATTTCGTCGTGAGCCCTCCAATTTCTGGAAAATCCAACTGAACAGCGGAAAGGGCGTCCCGGTAAGTTTATGGGAACATGGTATGTCTAATCAAAAATTATTAACCTGATCAACCATAAAAGCTTCTCGATTCCTCACATGAGGCGAAGTCGTATTTTTATAATTAAACCCGACCTTTTTCCGCAAATTTGCCCTATTTCCTCTCTACGGATGAATTTTTTGTTCATATGATTAAAACTTATTGAGTTGAAGTATGGGCTTCTTTCAAATTTTTAAACTTCAGCCTGCTGAACTTAGCTTTGGTTCGCTAAGCTTCAGTTTTTTCGGGATGAAGTGCGGAAATATATATTTTTCATGTCGATTATTCCAAAGGGTGCATTTACAGCTTTTTTGGAGCTTCAGCAAGCTTTCAAGAACGATATAAAAGTACTCAATCCATCCACAATCACTCCATAAAAATAAAACCCTTTGAAATTTTCAACAACAAAGTTTGTGGACCTTTACAATTTTTCTACTTTTCCAACAAGCTTGAACTCAATTTCAAACCTGAAGCTCCACCTAAATCCATTAATGATTGTTTCGAGAATCAAAAAATCTGACAACAATTGGTCCTTATTCCCACTTCGACATTGTGTTCATGACAGCCACGTAGCGATTGGACGAAAGAAGGCCCAGTCGAATGCTCGGCCACTTTTTCCCGAACAGAGGCCCATAGTAGAAGTCGAAATGGTCGAGAGCCAAGATTGAAGGGGTCTTCAACTGGTGAGTTCGGGCGATCTGTCAATAACTTTCTTCAAACGTCTTTTCTGATTTATTATCTACCTTGGGTTTGAATTTGACCGTTTTCTGACGGATCTGATTACTGGCCAACGAAGTTGACCTCAGGAAACTTGTGTTCATTCCGCTCAAAGTAAAAAAATATTGGGGTTTACTCTGAGAGATTCGGCCTCGATGAAGTGTTTATTTGTGCTCAATGGACATTAAGGATTGGCTTAACTTTGAATTAGTCAAACTACGATTTTTTTTTTTGGGGAGAGCGCTCAAGGAGAAAATGATGGAAAGCTAAGAAAATTGTAAGTCAATTGAAATTGTATGTCAATGACTTCTTGGTGTTCAATTGAGCACTCTCAGTTAAAAAGCGGCATTCGCAGCCATTTTTTCGCTCACCGTTCCATGGAGCGCACTTGAACGGCTCATTGAGACTAAATTTCTCAAGATAATTGAAAAAATAACTGGAAAGCTTTTCAGGCCACTTTTCCAACAAGAAATAATCTCAATGAGATAAAATTTATTCCCGCATGCAATCAAACGAGTATCAAGATATTAACTGATAAGGACAAAAAATTTTGTACAACAAAGAAAAAATAAAAATTAAGAGTTCAAGATTGAAATGTCATAGGTTCTCAACATTTTATCTCTACAGCAAGAATAGAGTTTCTCGTCGACAATGGTGAAATCGTAGACGGGATCGCAGTCTGGGCCGCTCAGCTCGAATTCTGGACAGAAAACGGAGAAATTGGTGTTGAAGTCGCTCAGCAGAGGAATACGGTAGGCGGCGATCGTTCCATCGTCTGAAATAGAGGAGTGGTCTCTAAAAGAAATAGGAAAAAAAGGACCTCTATAGGGCAAAGTTCCGGTGGTTCATATAGGGGTTTACGGTCTAACCTTAAGCCTCTAAAGGGGCCCCTATAGGATTCTTTCAATTTTTATACAGATTGAACAACTAGGATGCTCTCTAGAGTGGCCACTAACAAAAACCACTAGAATCGCCTCTTTTGCAAGCTTTAATGTCTCTATAGGGGAAGGTAAGATGGTCTCTAGAAAAATCCTTCGAGTGCATTTAAGTTTGCCCTTCTAGGTACTTAACATTCTTAAAAATTATTGGAAGTAATAATGAATTTCAATTGGTTGAATTTTTCAAGAAAGAAGAAAATAAATTTTCAAGAAATGAAATCACTATGAGCAACAAGAAGATGCTGGCCGTTGCTTCGCAGACAAGTTACAGCTCCTCGCGAAGAGCTCAGTTGTGCCAAGCAAGACCTGAAAAAAAAGTTTAGGTTGAAAAGTGCATTCACAAGCCTCTTAAATGAGAAAGGGAAAAAATTGAGTCTAGGTTCGATTCTTAGAAAGTTTGAGTGTTCAAATATAAGAGTGCGGGTCTTTTTTTTTTCTCTGAACGCCCTCTGGTTTAACAGTCTTTTCAAGCTACGAAGATTCGAACGTGAACTGGAAAAAAAAAATTATTCTGTTAAATATTTAAAAAAAAATCGTTTTTAATTTTACTTTGCGGCTTCAAATGTTCCAACAAATGAACTATCAAAAATTCAAATTCCTCACCCATCGCCACTGTTGTAGACAGCAACACCCGAGTCGAATCCGACAAAAACTAGCGAATCCGAAGTGCCAGCCGAAAAACAAACGGCTTTGGGCTCCGACGGTAGCTTGATCACTGATTTATTCTGGAAGCCATTTTTATTATTTTATCGGCGTTTTATCGGAATGAACATACTCCGTCATCCAAGGGACAAACAACCAAATTCTTCGCGTCGCAAATAACAGCAAAGAATTGTTCATCTGAAAAAAGTAGAGAAATTTTGAATTATTCACTTTCGTTATTCTTCTCAAAGCTGATGAATACCAAACCAGAGGTTATTAAAAGAAAAAAAACGGTTGCAATAATAGTGGAGAAAACTAAGTCACTTGAAGTATAATCCGTCCTCCCTGACTACACATTTTTCGATTGTCTGCGTCTCTCTGTTCCCTCACCGGCAAGGTCAGAGAAAAATTTAAATAGCATTTCAACATGAGATGGTCGTCGAGAGACGAGGGCACAGAGAAATCTCGCTCTTTCAAGTCGCGGAAAACGGGCTATAGAGGGAAAACTGCAGCCACTTAAGAGGTCCTTCAAGGACTGCTTAGAGAGGACACTGAATAGGCCACTAAAACCACCTCTATGGAAGCCACTATTCTCCTTCTTAATGGCCACTACAGTATGTTTTAGTGATCTAGTAATAAAACTTAGATTCCTGAAGAGGCCACTAACCTTTAGTCACCTTAGTAGCCACTAATTCGCCTATTATAGGGTTCAATAAGACATCAAATCCCTAAAGTGAGTAATTAAAATTTCCCTAGTAACCTACAATTTTTTTAAAAATTTCCCTATTAACCTACAAATTAAATACTTTCAAAAAGGGGCGTGACTATTCAATCCAGAAAAAGGAAAAATTGTATACCTTTGCTCAAAGCGAGGCCCGTGCACTTTCCCAAATGGAAGTCCCATTTTTGAACAATTTCCGAGCTGCCGCAGTTCCATCTGAAATTGAAAACTTTAAATCTAACAAAATTGAAAAAGACAAACTTGATAACGGAACCGTCGTTGGAGCACGAGAGGACGTTTTTTCCGACTCCAAGTACACAAATATCGGTAACAGCTGGGAAAAGTTTTCAAAAAGTTTTCGATTTTTTTTCCTACCAAGTTTATGTCCTTTCAGGGTCCTGGCGCAGTTTCCATTGTCGATTGCCCAGATTCTGAAAAATTGATGAAAAATAAGTTTTTGTTTTGAAACTGTACCTGACAGTCATATCCATGCCGGCAGACAAGGCCACAGATCCTGATGGGAAGAATCGACATTTATAAACGTCCATCGCATGTCCCTTCAGGGGTAACTGTAACATTTCAACCTTTTTGTCGATGTTCCAAAAATTATTAATAAAAAGGAGAAATATAGCATATTCAGTTTTTTTTTTGCTTTTTTATTGCAAAAAAGACCGAATACCACATTGGACCAAGTTTGAAAAACTTCGTTTCAATACCTTCTTTTTTGCAGTTTTATAATGCAAAGTGTATACGGTAACCTTTTTTGCTGTTCTATTAAAATATGACCTTTTTTTGAGTATGTACTGATTATTTCCTGAATAGGTTCATAGAAAAAGGTCAACAAACAAATTTTCCGCGAAATTCGAGTTTATGAGATCCCCTAGAGAACCTTTTTTTCGAGTTCATTTTCGGACCCAATCACATAAACAAAGTCTGAAGGGTGAAAAACGGTTCCATAGAAATGTTAATTCTAGGGTGACAGATTCCTTTCTCTGCCGTTTTGCGCCATATCATCGACTTTTTTTGCACCATTTCTTGAGCCTTCAAAATCCCAGAAAGAATGGAAGACTCGAAAAAGGGACTCTTTTTTCTGCCTTTTAACAGCCTTTTTTAAGCCTCTCTCTTTAGGCTGCCATTATCCACCATTCCGACTTTGCCCGAGCATTTATCAGAATTTTCACCGTTTTTGTCCTATCAACGACCATCGAATTCACGAAATTTCCACTGGAATCAGCGGCAATATAGGAAAAATTGCTCGAAGTCGTGACATCGATCGAATGAGGGGCTGATTGTAATCCGGGAATTTCCATCTAGAAATTCCAAAAGTTGATGGGAATGAAAAATGAATAACCTCGGAAATCGGCGGGATAAACTTCGTGAAGTGATCGCCATGCTTTATGACCAAATTGTTCTTTAAAAAAGGGATAAAAAGCTTGTTTTTTAATTGGTTAACCACTTTTTCATCGACTTTTAGTGATAAATCAGGTTCCCCGGTGTTGCTGTGCCTTTGAAAAACCGTGAAGGATAATTCGTCAATCATTTTTGTTGATTGGACATCGAAAAAGGATGTTTTTTCGGAATTCGGTTCACGGATACCAATGAAAAAGTTGGCAACAGCGTCTCTAGAAAATGAGCAACATAAGGATTATAATAATTTGAAGTTCTTACATTTTTTTGTACCTGAAAAAAATAATTTATTTTTGAAGGCTCTTTATGAAAAATCAATTTCACACGGCCGAACTAGCTATTCGAAAATTCAAACCAAAAAAAATTTTTCTAGTTTTTTTAAAAAGTTTTTCTACCCTTTTTTTAATTTTTCTACCTTCGAAAATTGTAAATTTTTCAAAAAAATAACGAAACGGTTTTTGAAGGGGTTGTAAATACAAGGACGATTCTTTAAAACTACGTATAATTTACAAAATGAACACCTCAAGACGACGTTCCAGTCGTTTTGCACGACGAAACGTTTCTCTTGGAGCTTCTTCGTTCCATTATTGGCCTCATTTGTTGGAATTTGTTGCACCCGTGGTTTTTTTCATTTGAAGACAGCATTTTTCAATTTTTTTTTGAAGTTTCTGCCTGATTTTTTTACATATACAAATCTGAAACAGATTTTTTTATATATAATTAATAATTAACAAGCTTCAATAAAATTGACGTCAAAAACGTCTTCGGAATATCCTTATTCCAGCTCATTCAATAAAGTTTATTTAAAATCAAGGAAAAAAGGGAAAAAAAGCTAACAACACGAAATATAAAAAGACAACAATCTATCACGATAGGAAAACTAAGAAATAAAAACAGAACTAATAATCTATAGAAAATTGAAACTGGCGAGAGAATTACTAAAATTATCACTTGAGACTTTCAAACTAGCCCCTAGGTTTAGGTCTCCGAAACTTCTACACTATTTCTCAAACTTTAATTTCTAAAATTTTCCCTCGCATTTTCCAATCTTCCTGAAAAGACTACAATTGATGGCAAAAAGGACAATGAGACCAGTGAAAACTTCCTTTTAATTTAATTTTCAAACTGTCGGTCAAATTCTTTCCGCATTTCTTTCTCTTCTTCCTTTTGTCGAGCGGATTCTTGTGTCGCCTTGATTTTGGCCAAAGCTTTGGCGCCTTCTCGATCAGAGGCTGTGATCTGAAGAAAAAATCCATTATATATTTATATGATTTAAAATTAACTTTTCATTCCTTTATTTTTAATTTAAGTTTTCCATGCCTTCGCAGGAATCACTGCAAACTCTTCTTTTCTCAAATTGTTCGCAACCCTTTCGAATTCTCCACAAAAATTTTCTCAAACCATCTCAGGGACTACAGAGCGGTCCCTCTAGGGGTTTTCGTCCCTTAAAGCAGCTGTTTTTCGCCTAACCCCTATAGGGGCTGAGGGTCAGACTCATAGAGCCTCCTTAATTTTTTTCATTCTATATGAATCACTCTAGAATTCCAAAGTAACAGATAGAAAAAATAAATATTTCGCATTAGTTCTATTCTTTTCAGAATTATTAAATAAAAATCCAAGCCTTATTTCAAAGTTTATTTAATTTATTATTTATCTCTTGCGCCTTGCTAGTTTTTTCAAACCCAAAACTTCAAAAACTCACGGCTCTATTAACAATTTTGTAAACGTTGCCGGCGGAGTCAACATGTACATCCAAAGCTCCTTCTCGGGTAATCAATTTTTGCTCAAATAATCTATTTTTATCCTTTCCATTCATCAAAAAAACTTCTTTTTTAGTGATGAAAGAGGGAAAATAGGATAGAAAACTGGATTCGAGCGTCTGTAACCGCCAGAGGACGACGACAACGTCTTCGTTTTCATAAACACAGGATCCGATCCACTGAAAAAAATTGAAAAAAATCTCAATTATATGTGAGGATTATTAAAAAAATTAAATTCATGAAATTTAGTTGCTCGTAAACACTCGAGGGTGTTTTTAAAGCTTCAGCAAAAGACTTTTTTTAAATTTTTCAACGCATGTCTTTTAACAACGACTTCAAAGACCGAAACGTAAATTTTGATGAAAAAGAACCTCGAAATAACTGCATTCATTATTTTGAGCAAAAATTTCGCACTGTTACCCGGAAAAAAAAAAATAAATGCTCCTTTTCGAAGTTTTTGTTCAAGAAAACGCTTCAAAAGACAATAACTTTGATTTTTCGAAAAATAAAATCGGGTTCTATTGTATCAAAAACTGACTTCAACTTTGTTAAAAGGCGATAAATATCGATAATATAGCCGGATCTTGGCAATATGCGTCATCAGGGCGGATCTGCTCGATACCTGGAAGAAAAAAAGTTGAATTTAATTGTGTTGAAGGAAAAAAATCAAACTTTATAATTGAAAAGACGATCCTCCAGCTGAACATCTTCCTTGCAAATGTCGATAAAATTGCGCACGTGTGATTTCAGGACAAGTGGGGCCTCGAATTGAAGGTATTTTTCGTTTTTTTATTTTTGATATTCAGAAAACTCGTACAGAAAAAAATCTCATTAAACTGTAATCATAGCTAGCGAAAAGTGTCTTTCATTTTTTTCAAAAAAATCAAACACAATTTGAATTTATTAAGTTCTAACTTGAAGACGTCTTCTCGGGCAAAGTCGGAATGGTGGATAATGGCTGCTAGAAGGGAGAGTCTCAAAAAAAAGTCCATTTATCGAGCCTTATTTTTTTTTCAGAATTTTAAAGACTCAAGAAATGAGAGAAATAGGGATGGACAGCAAAAAATGGTGCAAAAAAGCCGATGAAATGACAAAATGGCAACAAAAAAGGAACCCTTGCCACCTTAAAAAGAACATTTCTATGTCCCCTTTTTCGACACTTCCGTCTTTGCCTGTGTTGCTTTGTTCTTCAATGTTTTTCTTTTTGAAAGAAGAACACAAAAAAAAATTTTCAAATGGATGATGGGTAAAAACTTTTGTTCGACATTTCTACGTTTGATTAATTAAATAAAAGCAACTAACCACTTTCTCCAGCAGCCAATCGATCCTCAAAAGAGTTTCCTTAGTGGGTAAATTCCCATTTTCTTTTCTATTCGTGGCTGGAACAATTTTCGGCGGGGCTGTTGACAAAAGTCGTGTGGCTGGGGGTGCTGGAAATATAATTTTCAATCAGTATTATACATATTTATACTGGAAAATATTTTTGCAGAGCAAATTCTAACTTGAGTTCTGAATTTAGGGAGCATTGACCCAAAAAAACGATGTAAAAAAATGTTTAAAATAAAGAAGGCTTTGATAACTTTATTAAAAAAACCTTTTAATTGGAAAAATCGACAAATACAAAAAAATAGCAACTTTTGCCAAAAAAATAAATTTTTTTAATTGAAAAGGACGTAATCACTGGGTACATGGAGAATGAGATCTACAAATAAACTTTTTCAGAGCCAATGATCTGGAACTAAAAAAAGTTTCCTCGATGGTAATTGTCTAAAATTTTCCATAAAACAACTTTACTTGCTTTCCTAGGTGTTCTCAAAGTTATTCAATCAAAACCAACCGAAAGAAGTTGATGGGAGCCGACAGAAGCTCGGAGTCTTCGTATTCTGGACGACGGCCACTAGGCCTCGCACTATTTTTGTTCCATTTTTAGTAGCAAACATTGTTATAACTTTTCAATCTAAAAAAAGCTACACTTTTGAATTCCTTTCATTTTTCTTTACAAAAGTATTTTTTATCGTGATACGATTAAGCTGGAGAAAAAAGGTGATTCGATTTTATTTATTATAAAAAGAGCCGAGTGATAGGAAATTTGGCAAAAAGAGCTAGTTTGTCACAAAAGGAGTTCTCTAGAGGATCGTCCACATTTTCAGTATATTGTGACAAGCTAGCAGAAGAAAAAAAGCGAAAAAATAAATATATAAAAGCAACGGTTAGAAAAGATACAAGTAACGAGCAGAAATCACAGCGAAGAAGAACTACAATCGAATTTAATTTCAGCTTCGAAAGCGAAAACAAAGTTTCCATAAATAGGTAATTAGGCAAGGTTTAAAAAGGTCTTTCAAGCGCAATTCAGTTGAAAAACCGCGGGAAAAAAATCCAGAAAATTCTTTTCTCCTTTTTGAGAAGGCCTTTTGAACTTTACTCAACTCATATTTCAAAAAGACCAGGAAGGAAACATCGAGTTATATATTCACAAATCAAGAATATTACAAATATTTGAAATATGTACATTTTTCACTACCAGTTCAATGTTATAACATAAAGAAAACGCTATACGAGTATAGTTCCTTCACCGCTGGCTTCAGAAATTATTTAATACAAAAATAGCTTCTTTGACGCTTCCTTTTTATCTTAAACCAGCGGTGATTGAATATGTTGAATCAATGCTTTTTACGAGGAAATGTACAAAATTTTCGAGAATATTCGTAAATTCAAGGCGTCGCAGCCTCGCCAATATTCAGATAATCGCAAATGTGGGCGGGGAGTTTGTCTTGGCTGGCCGATAATTGGTGGAAAATCGCTTCGGCGGCTGTCAGAACCTCCTCCAGCTTCAGGTGCATCGAGAGGTCGTTTACGTGCTGGAATAAAGTGTGTTACGAGCGAAATGTCGCTCCCGTAAAAACGGATTTTTTGTATTTTTTCTGTACATAACTGCCAAATGACCGCAAAAGAAAACAACGGTCTTGGAGTGAAGTGCGGTAAAATTTTATCTTATTTGGTATATGGGCTTTTTGCCAATTAAAAAAAAAGACAAGCGCGAAATGGCCCCAAGAAAATAATAACAGATAAACGCAATATCGGAGGCTTTGAGATATCGCAAAAATTTTGCTCTTTCCTTGCGCGGGTCTTGAACGTTGGTAGGCGGCGCTCCGCATTTTTTTTCGGCGCGACATCGCATTTTTGAATTTTTTCTTGTAGAGCGAAGGAAATGCGAGATCGCGCTCGTGAACAGAGCGTCCAGTTCGCGATTTCCCCATTGCACCGCCACAAAATATCTCGCGCCAGACTTGGCAGTTATCTTTTGTTGGACTATGTACATAGGAAAATCTATATTTTTGCTCTTTCTTCACTCTACTTGGTTGGAATTCATTCAACGTACCTTGAGAATCTCGGTGAGGCCGAACTTGTTGTCGATGATGACGTTCATCTGAGAGTCGAGGATGGCGACGCAGACGAGCAGAAGGAACTTGGGACACGGTTGCCCAGTCCACAGGACTTCCCACAGTTTGCACGTGTCCAGGAAGGAGAACTCTCTCTTGAACCACACGAGAACCCAGCGGAAGCAGAAGTACATGTCGTCCGATTGGTGGCTTTCTGGAAGAAGTTATGCAATTCGATTTTTGAACCATTCAGTTACCTAAATAATTAGCAAGCCGGGGGTTGACTATCATGACGAGGTCCCGAAGTTGATTCATCTGCAGCTTGATGTAGGCTTGATCCTTCTCGAAGTTTCGGTGCTGAACATTGTAATTATCAAGGTATTTCATACAGAGAGAGCTTGCGGAACGACTATTTACTTTCAAGCGAACACTGAAAACACTACTTGAGTGATCAGCAAAGGACTCAGAATCGTTCAGAAAGCGTAAAGAAAAAGGAACTCCCACCGTTCTCTCCATCAGCCCAACAAAGCACCAGAATGTGTCGGCCTCGTTTTTCATAACGTAGAGAAGCGGGGAGGCAAAATCGCTCATACCTTGGACATATCCTAAAATGAAAAAATCACCCTGAATCCGTAAAAATGAAGTAGATGGTAACGTCGAGGGATTTGAGAAACAGCGAATTGAAAAGATACCCTAAAATTTATCAGCACCCCTAAAGAAAACCCTTGGAATTATTTAAATAAGCTTCAAATTAGCTTTGAACGCGGCATTAATTTTTTTTTCATTGATGAAAAAAACAAACCGAGGTCGAAATTGTACATGACGTAGGTCATGAGAACGTTGTGCAGGGCGGTGAGGTTTGGATTTTCGTCGCCTTGGAAAAACGGTACAGTGCGGTCGGTACGCGCAACGTCTTTTTCTGGAAAGTGTAAGTTGAAATTTTGATTTTCTGCTCTGAACAGTTAAATATTTAATAATTTTTGACAAAATTTTTGAGATTTCATAGGAATACGAACCAACGAGCGCCTTGCGTTTAGCGAACTTGGCGAAACGTCTTTCTTGATCTTCAGTGATGGATTTCCATTGAGCCTTCATTCGTTCGTACTCAGCGGCGAGGGAAATTCGTTTCTGAAAGAGGATTTGTGGGAAAAAAATTCATTGCGGCACAGTGAGCATTGAAGTACTGCTCTTTGTTTTGCTTGCTTTCTCATATTCGAAGCCATCCTTCAGTGAGTTTTGATCTTAATTCAAAAAACTACCTACTTTACAAGACTTTTTGTTACTGGAAAGAGTGACTCTCGCAGTGAAAACTATAGTGGTCACTTAGGAGATTCCTCAAGGGATACTTGGAGGGAAATAGAAGCGGCCATCAAGATCGCCTAGGTAACTACTATTTTACATCTTAGTGACCACTATTGTAGTTTTGTGGCTGACGTTAAAAGCCCAAAAATAAACGTAATATTTCAATAAAAAACGAAATAAATACTGACCGCCTCAAACTCTGAATTGGTTTCCGTCCACTGACGATAGCCAAGCAGCATTTTCCACGCCTCTTTTCTCAATTCCGGAGCGATTCCTGAAAGTAACAATTCGAAAAAGTTAGCCGATATGACTTCCGGAAAACCTCCTCGAAAGACGTTCATCTTGAGGTGGTGAAGTTTCTGGGAATCCATCGTCCCATCGGACAGTTTGAAAGAGTCCCAGACTTGCTGAAATATTTTTCTTAATAAATTTGAATTATTTTTCGAAAAAAAACCTGAGTAACTGGCGTCTCGCGGTAAATTTCGGGACGTGGCGGCAGTTCCAGTTGAGTGACCACTTCGAACTCGCCTCCAGCATCGGAATGGATCCTGAAATAAGTTGAAGTTTGTTAAGATTACTCTTAGCTAATAATGAAACTTCTATGTGTCTTTCGTTTTTTCTTTCCCCGAAAAAATATATTTCAAGTACCTCAAATGCTCTTCGCATTCGTCTCTGATCCTCAAATCTCTCATCGCCCGAATTTTTTCCTCTTGGCTCACCGCGTCATCGTCTTCCAGGAGAGTTGGGATCACCTTAAAACAGAAATATGTTGAAAGTAGAACAACTCCAAGAAAAAAACCTGATCCTGAACGAAGGTCGTGATTTTGCTGAAGCCAGTCATCGCCGTAGCGTATGGGTTTTGCATGAAGCGCTGGAAAAATTACAGATTTGAGAAAGGAGTAAATTAAGTTTCTTTTCAAAGCAGGAAGCGTATTGGAATGTTGTTATAACTTTCTAACAAGGAATTCAGTTTTACTTTTAGGCTGAGAATTCTCAGAAAATCGCCCAGAACACTCCTAAAAACACCAAAAAAAGACACTGAAACTACCAAAACTCGTTGAAACAGGCCATTTTGGGAGCATTTGAAACCTTATTTCTCAAAAACTAGAAAGCTGTGCTGAACAAGACTTTCAAAATCTTTATTTTTTTATTTTTCAATTTTTCTGGGCAAATAGAAAAATCCCAATCACATATTAAAATGACCTTCCTCGCTGAAGTTTTTTAGAAAGCGCCTGAGAATCTTTTAATAACTTTTCTAAGTTACTTTCTTAGCTCTAAAAAAAGAAAAAATGGATAAACCGATAGAATGTCGCCGTTCTCGTCGAGCATGCTGACGCTTTTGGCGAGGGCTTCTGCCTTGTGGTCGACGACCATCACGAGATTTTGTTCCCGCGCCGAACGCCGCAGGGTTATGTATCTACAAACACGAAACTTTTCCCCTTCTCTCTATTTGTTGGCCAATGTTGACCGGAAAAAAGAACTGCCGCAATTGGCGCGCTCTCACGTCACGGAAAGAAAAATATTTTGAAGGTCATTGCGGAAACTTTTTTTGTTTGAGCTCAAAACTGCAGGAAAATAAAAAACAACAAACACACTCGAAAGTGTGCGGTTCCGAGGAAAAATCTTCATCTTAATTTAGGACTTTTTAACGCATTAAGAAAGCATAGATATTTTTTCAATTGTTAAATTTATCATTCTAGACAAACCTCAAAAAAATTATTTCAAGTTATTTCTCATGGAAAAAGTTTAGCGAAACACAAAAAAATATTTTTTTAAAAAAATCTGAAAAAAATCTAACAGTAAGTTTCTTTATGGAAAATTCTTCGAAGACTTCATCGAAACTTTACTATATTGAAAAAAAGTTTAAAGAACCTAAGGCATTATTACAAACTCCACGAAATAAACAAGGTCTACCCAAAAAAACTTCTAAAATTAAAAAAATCTATCTGAAAGTTTCAAGTGTATATATTGTTAAAAGAGAACTTTCCGATTTAAAAAAACAGAAAAAAAGGTTCTTCGAAAATTAGACGATTTTATCTCCAAACGGCATCTTTTAGCACATTTCTCCCGAGAAGAAGGATTAAAAAAAAGACTAATTCGGTAAAAAAAATTCTCATTTTCAATAGTTTTTCTAAATATATCATCTAAATAATCACCTTTGAAGGACATCGATAAAATTAGAAGTCGGGGAGTTTTTTTGAAGAAGAGCGGTACGTAGCTAGTTCCGTCCTTGCAAATGAGCCGGATCGATGGGCATCCCTTTCCTGACAAAAAATAAATTGATTTTTTTTTCTAAATCTACAGAAATAACCTTTTTTGGGTTCATTATTGCGGAAGCTGCTCAAATCGTTGACATCGAGTGAGAAAGCCAACTTGGAGTAGCTGTCCGGGGAGTGCTTAAAATTGAAATATTACAAAATTGATTTCAGATTGATTATGAATTTTGTAAAAATGAAATTTTCCTGGTGAATAATTCGAGAATCACTCAAGTTATCACTATTATCAAAATCAACGAAAGTAAAAATAGTATACATTTTGAACTATTTCAAAACTTGACTAGCAATGAACAGAAAATGACCACAGAGTAACAAATAAATTAAATATAATCAGTAAAAAAATCCTATTCCAGCAATTTTTTTACCCTCTCAACGCCGGCAGTCGGACTTCTCGAAGAGACCGTCACGAGCTCTCCGTTGTCAGTCGCCATAACCCAGGAGGCGTCCGGATCGTCAGAAGGCGCCCATTCGATGAACACGCCAATCGACTTAAAATCGTACAAAATTCACGATTTTTTTGAACAAACATTCAATGTTTCCATTTTCCAGTTTTTTTTTTTGCCTGATCTAATGAAAGCTTTCATTCGTTTTGACCAATTATCCAAGGAGTTCAAATTCTTCCAATACATCAAATCCACCGTAAGCCTTTTAGAAATATTCAGAAGCGAAATTGAAATCGCTGCGATACCAAAAAACCTAACTTTTTCATCCGCGCCTTCTAACACTTCTTCAAGTTTTCCTAAAAAAATACACAGAAATATGTGAAAAACCTTTTCAACAATGGAAATTGCGCCGGGAACATATTCTTCGGAATCTTCGGCCAATTTCGCGGCCACGCCGGGTATTCGAAGAACCACCTGGAAAAAAACAACAGTTTAAAAAATTCCTATTGTAAAACCTGATCCGGAATGATGGATCGGCTGAGATTTGAGGTCAAAGTTTGAAGATTTTCCGACATTTCGCGTTGGTTTTGATCTCGCCTGTTTTTCACGTACTTATAAGCAACGTACGGCAACATATAACATCAACTCCGACCTCTGTAATTATTAAAACGTGGAAAAGATCCAAAACTTGAATCAACGACGAAGAAGTCTGTTCAAAATTCATTTCTGGGAAGATTAAGGTTCCTAAATGGCATCGAAGCGACCATACAGTGTTACTTTGCAGAGCTTTTGCTCTTAAAACTACCAGCGAAAACATTTTTAACAGACTTTTTAAACGAGTTACGAAGCAAAAACTGGGAATACTAGTTGCAGTAGTGAAAAGCTACCATTAGAGCACTGAAAAATTATAATTTCCACCTGCAGGTCTGGCGGCAATCTATAGAACGAGAAGATTTCACAACGAAATAAAACGTCATCCAAAAGGCAAACAATGTCAACCTGCTACGATATGATTCATCACGCCACTGATTTTTTCATAAGGTTTACAGAAAAAAATACACGTATTCAATAAAAAGGAAATAAAATTTTTGAAACCAAAAGAAGTAAACAAATGTGGAATGCTTGGAAAACAACAGCTTTGTCAGCTGTTCGACGACAATTTCACGTGAAAGATTGCCATTGAGATAGGAAAACAGGAAAAAGCCGTGTGAAGCTTCATACTCCATTCAAAGCAAGCTTGGGACATAAAAATTGGCACGATTCTAAAAAATCTTCTTCTTTGCAAGACTTGTTTGTTAATGGCGCAGATAACTCGGTAATTAGTGTCTTAAGCTATTATTTCTCAAGCTTCATGCTGAAAAATAGTAACGATCGCAACATTCAGCGAATGTTGCGAAAAAAAAAACTGAAGGGGCGTGGTTGTCAGCTGATGGCACGCAAGGCCGGCGCAATGTATTTGCAAAAACTTGAAGGGACGCGGTTGAGGCGTAGGTTTCAAGAATATCCAAAAAGCTTATTTTAGAAGGTGAACAATAGTTTAAAAAAATAGAAAAAAAAATCAAGAGGAAAGAGTTTAATGAATCCTTGAAAAAAAAAAAAATTGAAATTAAAGAAATTTCTCATTTTTTTGCTATAATTGTGCCAAAAAGTTCTATTTTTCTTGGCAATGAGATGTGATAAGTGATTTAGTTTGACAAAAAAATAATTTAATTTTTTTAATTTATCAACCTGTAGAACTTGAGAATTTCGAAGAAAGTAAAGCTCAAAGCCTCGGAATGGCCCGTTTTTGTGGATTCCTTTTACTTCGTCTTTTCTCGGAATATGGAGCTTCACAGATTGACACTCACAGAATCCTCTTCTGGATCATCAAAAATATTCTGGCCGAGATGATTCCCAACCGTAGATAATTTTCAAAGCTCAGCGGACCAGTTCTGTTTGCATTTCAATGTCTCATTGGTTTCATCATCCTAACAAATTTTTTTGAAACAGCAGATCGTTCCGAAAATAGCTGAATGATCCCTCTGAAAAAATTGGAATAGATGCGGATGGGCCTGCCGGTCAAACAGTCGCCGATGATGGTTTGACCACCTGCACGACGGGGATCCTATGCAAAATATCACAACACAGCGCCGCGGCTTCTCATTATCCGTCTGAACCCCTCACGCTATGTTGCTGTACAGAATAGGAGACTTCCTCGGATTGTTTTTACTCTTGGTTTTGCAAATCGCCGAGGCTCGAATCGTTCACAAGGTTTGTAGCGTTATGAGTTGTGTAAAAAGGGAGCTCTTGAAACTTCTTTAAACTAGGTACTTTTCTGAGATGAGAAAAGACACGTTAAAGTCGTAGAAGTACATCAAAAGCCTGTTTGAAAGTACATTTTGAAAGCTCTTGCTCATTTTTTCCTGAAAACTCAGAATTAATTAATACTGAAACATTAAGAAGCTATTTTAGGACTTCGAAAAAATTTCGGCTTCATAAAACTTCCAAACGAGTCGAAACTATGAGTTAGTATCAATGATACTGTATCATCCCGAAAATTATTTTAATAAACTCAGCCGCGAGAGTTCCGATGCGGCAGAATGGTGGTGTTCGGAGACAGCCTATCGGACGACGGAGTCGAGGCCGAAGGAGAGAGCCACGGCTTTCTCAGAAATAGCAATGGAAAGGTCTGGCCAGAGTACGCCCATGAGATGCTCGGCTGCGATCAGGTAGAACCATGTTCTTTTTTTCAATTTCTCCTTTTTCTGTTCAGTACCTCAACTACGCCTACAGCGGTGCCAAGAGCGGCATCGGTAATTTTTACTTCGACACTTTTTCCGGCATCCAATGGCAGACCAACCAGTTTCTCCTATCCCACAAATACCTCGTCGACGGTTAGAAAATACTCAAAAAGCGAATTCTAATCTGACATGTAGATCCTCTGATAATCATTCAAACCGGCGGGGTCATCGACTTCTTCGCCGGCGCCAACGATTCGACGACTGTTGTAGAGAACATCCAGAATACTATTCATAATATCACGCAGGTTATTGGAGGATTTCTCGAACTTTCGTCTCGAACCAAACCGACCAATCACAGCAGCCTAACCAAGCTGAACTTGCAGACGATGACGTCAGGAACTCTGATCGTCCTGACCTTGATGGACTTGAGTTCTTCACCTGGCATCCGAGCCGCCGAGGACTCTTCTCAGCTGCAACATCGGCTGGGGACTCTTGTCGCCGAAACTAACAGGGTATTCACTTCATGCACAACTATCTCAAGAGATACTCAAAAAAGACTTCGAAGAACCTTTCCAAACTGTATAGAAACTCTTTTGAACATTGTCTCAACTGATTAGTGATTGAACTATATCAGAAGATTTCCATTTTATGCCGTTTCTTCCAGCAACTCCACTACATCGTCCTGGACTCGGACATCGGCACGCGACGTCTGAATCCGTTCCTTAGGGTCAAACTGGTCGACGTCAATCCCATCGTACTTGCCGCCATGCAGTCGCTCAACACTACCGAGCCTTTCAGTCATCATTTGCCCGACCTTTTGTGAGTTTTTTAGGAAGTTTTTTTTTTCTAATTCATGTAATTTTGTTCTAGGCATGTTTAGAAGCTGTAGTTGTAGTGGCCAAAGCTTTGAAATTGAAAAAATTCAAAAATTGGAGAATTATGCTATCTTTTCCATTTTTTTTTCTTGGAAGCTCGAACAAAAACCGATCATTTTTCTTGAGCTTACATGTCAAAACTTAATCTTAATGAAAAAAATTTAAAAAAATTTTTTTAACTGTTTTGAGTGCTTCCAAACATATCCAGCACCTTTTCCAAAGTAATCCCTATTTTTCTGATTTTAAAATCTAATAAATGAGTTTCAAAACTTTCAACCGATCGAAAAAAAGTTACTGAAAACTTGGATTTATTTTTATTTTTCAAAGTCCCTAACCTTCTTCGGAGCATAAAAAGACTTCAAGTTCGAGTTTCAGAAATATTTTTAATTACCTATAAATTATTCCAGAAGCTTAATGTAGCCTTTAATTTGCTTAAAATCATTTTTTCTTTGATCAAATATCCTAAAGACCCTAAACATTCAAGTTTGGAAACTCAGACCTCAATCGATCTACCGGTACGCGTTCCACGACCTCTGGAACCCGTCAACGTTTGTTCACTGGCACCTGGCCAAAGAGATCGTCCGCACTCTCCAACAGTTCTAAAACGCGGCAACATTTCAATCCAAAGCCCTTCGGGTACAATTATGTGTGTAAATAAATATTCGTTTTGATTGAAACAAAAAAGATAAAGAGTTTCGAAGAGTTTTTATCCGTCTGCCTACATATTATCCGAACATTTTTGTACAGCAGTCGTCGTATGTCGAGAGGATCACAATTTCGCTGGAAACAAAAAAAGAAGGAAATTATTATAAGAAATAAAGAGAGGACATGCAAATTACCATTAAAATACAGCAATTAAAACGAGTTACGTGTACCAAAAGAAATGCTAATCAAACTGTTTTTTTGGAAAATTACAACCAAGACCACGTGAGAAAAAGATCATCCGCGAGGGGTAAAAAATTTGGAAAAAAGAAGGAATTTGTAAGAGCTGAACCGTAGATCAGAGATGGAAAAGTTTGAAAAAAAAAAATGAGAAAAAAATTTTTTTATTATTTCTCCTCAGCTTCCTTTTTCGGCTCGTCCGACAGATTCAGTTTGTCAAAATCAGCAACGTTCCTGTCCACCTGAAAATGATGAAATCAATTTATTTTTAAAAAACTCTTGAAAGAAGTCTGAGAAAATGGAATGTTCTAGAGAAAAAGAGCCGCAAATGTGCGCTCTACGGATAAAATGCTCCATTTTTCAATTCAAAATTTTCAGCTGAATTTTCGCTGTTTTTTTCTTCACCACGTTTAGAAGTTACACAAAAACCCAACACCAAAAGACTACCCGGAAGCGTGCTAGACATGAGAGATGTGAAGAAAGAGACGACAGTGACATGCATACCTGTTCATTTTGTTCCTGAGGAACAGGATCAATCGGCACTTCGTAGCAGTCCGAGTAGGCGAGGTGCTAAAACGACAACATTCAAGACGTTGAGAAATCAAGAGAAAGATTATCTTTTTCAGTTATTCAAACAAACAACATGCAGTGATTAGTAAAGCTCCTTCAAAAAGATGTCAGTTAAGGAAGTAAAAATCAAACTTTCAATAAACTGTTGCCGAGGTGCAGAATCCAAACCCGCTACTGCGTTCAAAAATGCCATGAAATGAAATATTGCATTCCCAAGTTGAGTAAGATGATATTAATGGCCTTTAGACTGTTATAGCCAAAAAAAAAAGCGGTATGTCTAAAGCGTGCAATACAAAGATAATGAAAAAGAGGCCAGTTATTGATTGATTTTCAAAACTCATGCAAATGAAAACCCTTGGCGAAAAAAATAGTAGTGATCGAAATAAATTCAAAAAGCATTTTCATACCACTACCACCTACCACGAGCGGCGGCGAAGTTTCGAGGACGAGAAAAAGATCAATTTGGTTCTTTTCTTTGCCGAAGTCTACGACATACGACCAGCATTTTCATACATGCAAATCATCACAAATTCAAGCAAATGAAACAAAAACGTGCAGATTTTTATAGAAAGAAAAACTAACCGCATCTCGTTCGATTTCCTCCTTGACAAATTTGCCGAATTCGGCATCAATCTCCTGGTCGTCAACGTCCGCTTCGCCTTCTTGATCTGAAAAAAAATTGTAAATTAAAAAAAAATTGAATTAGTTTCAAGAACAAGTGACATGAGGCAAGGCAAAACTTTAACAACTCTGATAAAGAATTCTGTATTATCCCATTCAAAATTAGATGTTTCTCCTTTAAATCTCACCTTCAAGCTGTCCAATCTGGTTCTCCAGGAAGAGACGTTCCTCCTCGCTGAGCTCAAGCATTTGGCCGTCGGCTCCGACAATCGACCCGTAGGGAGCGGAGCTCGAGCTCAAGGCCCTGTTGACGGTCCGGCCCCAGCCCTTCTGTCGCAGCTCCACCAAGGCGGCGATTTGTGTCTTCGTCGACCTAAAAATCACAGCATAGAAACTTGTAAGAAAACGGTTTATAGCCACATTTTAAAAAAAAGCTGCTCAAGATATACAATCTGAAGCTTTGGAAGATCTTTAGAGTGCTCTCAAGACTTCATTCGAACTAGCAAAGATAATTTTTTTTTCTTCGAATTCTCACTCAGAAAGGTGAGGCGATCCAATGGCGAAAGCGTTCATCCGCGTCAAAATCTCATCGATACGTGTCTTGGAAGCTTCGAAAGAGTCCAACGAGGCGCCGGTCAACTGAAAATTAATTTATATTCCAACTTGCAGCGTAATTTTCCAATTTGTACCTTAAGAATGCGGATCAAATACTTCATGGAGGCATCGTTGGGCTTCGGCTGCTGAACGATATCGACGATTTGGTCGCACAAAGCCAGGCCGAGCATATCGATTTTACTTCCGTTTTCCTGAAATTCGAATAACTGAAATAAATGAGGTAGCTTCTATAAGTGATGCATTATCCTCAAATCTTGAAATACATATGAAAAACGCAAAAACATGTAACTTTCCCTAATTTTCTACTTAAAAAAACAGGAACTTCAATTTTCAAAAAATCGCCTTGAAGAAGAATCACAGTTATAATGAACTTTTTCAAGCTACAATTCTCAAAAGAAACGCACAAAAGTAAGCTTGTCGTAGACTTCGGCAAAGAAAAGAACCAAATTGATCTTTTTCTCGTCCTCGAAACTTCGCCGCCGCTCGTGGTAGTCCTTCAGCACGTTGAGGACAACGTTTCGCGTCAAGGTCGAGATCTGAAAAATTCGAACATATTATGGAAAAAGTGAGAAAAATGAAAAACCTCGGCGCCAAGATAGGCAAGAAGCGTCGCAAAAGTGTACTGCGGGTTGCCGCCTCGGAGCTCATTCGGCGAAAACGTAACGGCCTGGAAAATCGCAAAATGAGGCCGGAAAAAGTAAATAAATCTACCAATATATATGAGCAAAATATTATGAATCAAAAAATGTGAAGGAAAAACGAATGAGGGAAAAGAGCTATGGGCATAAACCCAACTCAAGGTTTTCAAAACAATCATACCATTTCCAAAAGGAGCGAAATGGCGGTGCGACGGCTCTCGTCCGACATCTGGAGGCCTTCTAGACGCTGACGAATCGCACTCGACCAGGTCGTCATTCCGTCTTCATCCGACTCTCCCATCAGCTGTTCGAAGCCGACGAGAACCTGAAAACAGTTAAGATAATATCTAAAGCAGTAATAATAGTCATTATTTAGAAAATGTTGTTATCAAAGATTTTTCTGGAGGTCATCAAAATTGTCGACAAACCTCCTGGAGAAGAGTGGCGTTTGGACTGTTGATCATTTGATTCCAAAGCTCCTCCGACGGCTGATATTGCTGCTGTTGCTGGCCGAACTGAGCGTACATGGCGTTGTAAGCCGCCTGAAATTGAGCTTCCATTTCGTTTTTTTTTCGACCTTATCATATTTTTCAATATTGCTCTTGAAAAAATCAATGAAGCATAAACGAATAATCTTCGAACAAGACTTATAGCGAAAATAGTGTTTGGTAAGGAGAAATTTAGAAGTCTTCCTGTAGTATTTTCCGTACCAAGCTAAGTTACTATAGTTACTGTAGTTCACAACAAAAAAATAATTAGAGCAAATCTTGTGAATCGGAAAAAAATAAAAAAACCTGACACGATACTATTACTATACAAAACCGCCGAAAATCTCTTTTTTTCAATATTTTACCTGTTCTTCCTCGTTCTCCGAGTAGAAGTCGGTCATGACGGGAGGAGCGTAACTGGTGTAAGACGGCTGAAAGAACAAAATTCCGTGAAAAATGAAAGAATAAGGTTAAAATATTTTTCAACCAAATATTTCAATAGAAATGAAAAGGAAACGTGTCTTCCTATTTGCGTCAAAGTTCACGGTCGAATGGAGCAATTAAAGCAAGAAATTAGGCCAAAATTCGGCCGTGGTTATTTTCCGGTTAGTATTCATTTCTGTTGTTATAGCCGAGCGGGGTTTCGATTTTGCTATGTCTAAAGGGATTGCAGATGCGATTCTAAAGAACGTTAATGATGATTACTTTGGAGTAAACTGAATCGTGTAGTTCCTATGAATAAATTTTAAAAAAAAATCGAGGCATTTTTCTATATGAAAAAAATAAAAAAACAAAACAAAGACAATGAAAATGAAAATGAAAATGACCACCAGCAACAGAAAATGAAAGCGACAATCGAAATAGAGATCGATTTTCAAACGAGCCGAACAGAAAAGAACGAGAAAAAAACAGAGCGACATATAATTCCTCGGGCGTCGAGTGCGCTCGTCGGCGAAACGCGAAACATAACGGATCTCGCGGCGGACACTATTTTCCCGCACCAGGAAGAGAAAACTGAGTGGAAAATACGAAAAACAATACCCGTTATCGGGGAGAAAAAGAGGATAGATTGAAGATAAAGCCTCAATTTTATCGACTTGGATCATAAGAAAAAGGCTTGATCGATTAAAACCATCGTTTAAAAAAAATTGTTGCGAATTAAAGATAAGACAAATTTTGAGAAAAACATGTCTTTTTCGGAAAGATTTGCAAATAAATGTTGTTCAACTATTCTCGATTTTTTGAAATTAATGTAGTTTTCATCCCTATGCTTATAAAAAAATGACGAAGGAACTTTCAAAACAGCTCTCAAACCAACTTTTCAACTTGAGAATCTCCATTTCGAGCTTATTTTTCGCGCATTTTTTCTGAAGCAACTTAAGATATGGGAAATCAATTAAAAAGGCAAGAAGGAAGTGTAGCAGAGACCGCCGCCGACGACAAAAGTAGCAACCTGAGCCAAACCGCGCCAAAAATCCCCGCCGCTCTCTCTGTGCATACAAAACGGAGCGCCGCCGTCGCTTCCTCACCGCCAAAACTTTATAGACTCTACAGAAAGCTGCGAACAAAAGGCAAAGAGTTCTTTTTTGCAACAGAAATCGCAATTTATTCTGATGGTGTTGAGAGAGCAAGGGGGAATTTGAAAGGGCTTGAAAACATTTCCAAATCCCTTCCTTGTTCAAAAAGTCGGCTAAAAATCGAATTTCAGGAGCTACAAGCGCTAATCTCTTAAAAAGTCGAAATTGCAAAAAAAAAAAGTTTTGTCAAGGAACTTCAAGTAACAAGACTTATTTTTGAAGTACCAATAGAAAAGGCTCAACTTAGGAATCACTTTGTTTTTCTTTAGTTTTACATGGACCTCTCAAGAGACTTACATGGCTCTGGTACATGTAGCGCGGTCCGTAGCTCTCCATTCCGTACATGGGCGCATTGCAGTACGATGGCGGCACGTGCTCGGTCTGCAAAAAATCTCTTCATTCCTGACTTTCTGAGAAAATCTTCTTATTCCTATTGAACTGAAGGCAACAACTCTTACTGAGGGAAAGAAATCTGGGAAGTTGGTGTATCCATTTTCGTCGCGGACTCCACGTCTAATCATCTTTCGATTTTTTGGTTTGGTAAGAAGTTCACTGCAGTGCGTTGATTTTGAATAAGTTTCGAGAGGATAATCGATTGCGAAGGGTGAGATTGAAGACAAAGGATGAACTTTTGAGAAAGGGAAAGAGAGCAATTAGACATAGATGAGAACAGAATTTTAAAACCCGCCTAAATTTGATCTTAAATATTTCTAGAGTAGTCAGCACTTCCTCAGTAGTAGAAAAAAAAATAAATTTTTAAAGAATAAAAGTTCTTTAATTGCACCTAACGAGTTAAAAACCTTCAAAAAAGTATCCGAAAATCATCAAATGAACAACTTTCGAATAGTGTTACAGCTAAAGTACACTTCAAAGTTACACGAGATGCTGTTGTCTAAAAATATTTTTAAAAACCAGACACAAATGTTCGAAGATGAACTGGCATGGCTAAAAGCCTATCCAATGAACTAGTAGGCCTTCAAAGTCAACTCTGTAGTTCATAATTAATCTAAAGAAATCTCAAGCTACTCTAGAGGCAAAAAACAACTTTTTGATCATAAAAATCGATGGGAAGCGTCTAGTGATCCTCTCCAAAGAACCTTAGGTTGACCATCAAGGTCGAACAGACGAAGAAGAAAAGAAAGAATAAAAAGTAAAGGAAGGAGAAGAGCAGCCGCTCGGAAGAGCCGCACAGCCACAAAATGAAGAAGTCCCCAGATCTCTGAAGGCGTGGCCAAGACAGGGAGGACCTTGCCACAGGCTGGAAGGCCCACCGGCACGACGATCATGACAGAAAATAAGGTGGCGCTCCTTTTAGAAGGGTGAGAATTAGCTGGTAACGGAGTGAGAAGAGTCCGTTACGAGAAACTAACACATTCTCATTCGAAAATTTCTGTTCTATAGGCATTCATAATATAATGTGTCTTGGTAAAAATCGAGAGCTTTGAATATTTATGGACTGAATTAAACTCTTAGAGGAAAAATTAGGCTAAAAGGCAAAATGACTATTAAAAATAACCCAACAAGGGAGGTCACCTTCTTTACATTTAAAACTCCTTTCTACTCGAAAAAAAACCGAAAGAAAAACTGTGAAACTGTACAAAAGAACAGAATTTTTTGAGTGCGGTCAGAGAAAAAAAGTGTTCTTGATCGCCGGCCGCTCCAATTCGTTTTAGATCAACATGTGACGACAGCGGCACGTGATATCGCCCTGAGGCGTCCGGAAAAAGGATGACCGATGGAAAAAAATGATTGAAAAATATTTCCCTTTCGGAAAACAGGAGGGAATTCATGAAGATCTAAAAGAAAAAATCGAAAGAAATTTGAAAATCTAACACTGAAAAAAATTTCTTAAAAATACCAAACAAAACCCGGAAAAATCCTATCCTTTCTTTGAAAAAAACAGATGGCGATCAAAAACCACGAGTTACAATTTTTCATTCTGCGTGAGCTTTTTATACATCACTTCATTGAACGTTTTTTCAAATCAAAGGTGAACGAACTACAGAAAAGCTTCTAAAGAGAAAGGATAAGAAGGGGTTCAGCGGTGGTTAGACTTGCACTGGCTCTTCCGAGGTCAACAACCCAGTTTAGGTCACAGTGAATATCAAACATCAAAGCTTTAGCTTAGAACTTCTTTAGAAAGTGTTTCCCTAACGACTTCTATCAAAAAAAAAAAGTCATTTTTCGGAAACTTTCTAAATACAGGGCCTCAAAAACCATTTTCAAAAAATTTTTCTTGAAGAGTCGTATGAAATAGTGCTGCGAATTATACGCAATTGATTCTCAGAAACAATAAGAACCATGAAACAGCGTCTCAAGAACAATTTCGCCACAATTCCCTTCTCAGAACACCTAAAAGTGGCAAAATGTCAACACGAAAGACCCGCGTTTTTCGCACATTTTAAACAGGACGGGAGAATGGGAAGGCATCAATTTCCCCACATCTTTATTTGAATAGAACCCACAGGCATTGTCGAATGAGATGAAGTGTTAAACGGTTTTGTCAAAGTGGGAAAAGGGCTAAGATGTTTTTTTGTTCAAATTTTATACAATAGATTGGAGATTTATAGAGGCTCAAAAAGTTTCATTCGATTGAATTTGTAGAATAAATATTGAAAAAAAACTATTGGCCAAAAAAATTAAACTAAATTATTTGATTGTATGCGGAGAAACCAAAGTTTTGACTTCACTAAACTATCGATACCATGAGAATGCTGAAAAAAACATTTCGATGATACAATCGAAATAAAAGAAGGAACACGTCTCAAAAGCGAAATTTCGTGCTATCAGCTCTTCGAATTGTTTCGAACAGGTACTTTTTTCTGTTTTATTCGAAAAGCTCCGGCGATTTTTCAAGTATTTTGAATGTAAAGCTAACAATTTTCGATAATCTCATAGTCGAAAACAGCTAATTTGGTTTCAATATGATTCAAGAACATCGAAAATTCTTGAATAACCCAAAAAGAACTGAGAAAACTGGCAAAGCAGCAGCTTCCAATATAATCGGCGCCACTATGAAAGGAATCAAATGGGAAAAAGCAATGTACGGTTCGTCTTATATGCAGCTGTTCTTCGGCGCCCATGAAATAAATCGATCAACAAAAAAAAAGATTGCTGGGAAAAAAAAAGCTATAAGCAGCCGGTCCGTATCGTTTGACAGGAATATAAAATTTAAAGAAAAGAACGTTGAATATCGCATGCAAAATTTATAAAAAGGTTGCGGTCGCGCTGCGATTGAAACTAAGACAAATCTACACTAAGAATTGAACTTCCGACGCGCGCAAGTCTTTTCGGGTCTGATGCAGTTTTAAGAGATTCTAGGCACGACCAAGGTGTTGAAAGTCAAACCTTGAAATTTTAACAAAACCCAATAATGAATACATCATTTCCTGAAAAAAAAAATTATTTTCACTTTTCGTTCCCCATTCTTCCTCACACCTTCTCATATTGAAAATCGTTCCATTTCGCGAGACGGAAAAAAAAGAAAGCGATACAAGTTGTTTGCAGTTTCACACAAGAAGAAAAAAAGAACAAATAGGCACGTAGTGAGAAGTTAGTGGACCACCAACCAACTGTCCTCCTGCTGAGGCGACCAAAAATAAAGCAGCAAAAATAAAAAAACTTCTTAGCAAGGCAACTGTCTTTTCTGCCTTGTATTAACTGAAATTATGTCTCAATCAGAGGTGTGTACAAGATCCGGAACGCGGCCGCGAAGCGGTCAAAACTTTGCCACTTTTCGAAGTTTTTGGTCTTCAAATACTCGCAAAGTTTAGAAAAAGAGAAGGAATCTAATATGCGTAATTCATCACTATTATTTTAGAGTCAGTTTCATAATAAGAGAGAAATTTTCGTAATTTTTCGACCAAAATCCCGAAATGCCTGGCTCACGCACAGCTTTAGCCTCGATAACGAAAAAATTCAAGCAAAAACTGAGTTCTTTTATTATTTCAATCCAACTATTTGTTAAGACAGCCAAAAAATAGAATCACATGATTATTAGTGTGCATAACAGCTTCCGAAATAAAAATTACAACTAGGTTGAATTTTACCAATGTTCATCGTTAAAAATCAAAAATGTTCAAGTGGTCGTTGAACAAAAACCCGCTTCTCCAACTTCCCTTTCTTTCTGATTTTCACACACTTCTTTTACCTGCTGTTGCTGGATCGGTACAAAAGGCTTGGCGTCGGCGTTGAAAGAGAAATGCTCATGCGGCAGATTTCCAGGAGATTGTGATACTTGAAAACATAATTTTCATTGATGAGTATATCAAAAAAATCTTATTTATTTCCTTGAGAAAAGATTTTTCTTCAACGTTCTTTAGAACAGTAAAAGAAGCATTTCTCATGCTTCTTGTCTCAATATTTACAGAAAAAAACAAATATTTATCGTTTTTTTAAAAATTACTTTTTAGCACATGTTCACCTCCCTAAAAAAAGGAAACCTAATGAAATTTAAAGATAATGAAGAGAATCTGTTTTTTCAACCTAAAAAGATAAGTTTCAATAAAATCATAAAAAGAGAAGGACAATTTTTCGAAGGCATTCCGAATTTTCGAGCAACCCCTACCAGGCTGAACGTTAGAGAAGTACTGCTGGTGTTGAGCGCGGTACTGAGGATGAGCTTGAGAGTGAGGCTGAGAATGAGGCTGGCCGTAACTCTGCTGAGGCTGCTGCTGATGTTGATAGCCGCCGTAGTTGTTCTGCGGAGCCTGACGCTGTTGATTTTGGTGCTGATGAGCCGGACTCCAGTGGTATTGGTCGTTCCCCCCGCCTCGATGCGGACGAGAGTAGTTGGAAAAGTCTTGGTAGCCTGAAACTTCTTCACAATCGAATCAAAAAATCAAAATTTGTTCGAAAAATTTCTTGCTGTAGAAGCACAGGAAAAATTCTTGAAGGTCTCGAGGCAAAAAGCCGTTTCCAAGGTTTGTTCCAACAAATTTTGCGTCAATAAAAAGCCATTGTCAAGGATTTTTAAAACAGTACCACTGTTGTAAGATTCGTAGGAGTCTTGATAGTTGTGCGCCATGGTCAGCTCTTCACTGTGCGACTTTTGCACTTCGAGCTACCTGCTTCTATGAAAAACGAGCCTGGAAGTCAGCGCCTTTGCTTTCAACTTCACACAAACATGAATTGATACACTTCAATGGAAAAAAAAGACGAATATATATGAATGATGACAAAACATTGCTGTTGAAACCGAAAGAAAAAACAATTTTTTTAACTTATCAAACTACTTTGTGAATATTAAACGCAAAAAAATTCAATTCTTTTGAAAAATCGCTAAATGGTCCATGAAACGCAATAACATTGAAATATAAGTTTAAAACAAAATAAGGTTGTTTATACTTTTAAAACCAATTGTCGCTAAAATCTCCAATCAAATGATAAAAAAAATTCAGTAGATCTTCAAACAGAGTCAAATGAGAAGGTTCGAAAGACGAGAAGACCTTATTGAAGATGTTTACTTGAAGAAACTTTTGAAAAAAAAAATCGAATTTCACGTGCGGATTCTCAGTGTTAGCGCGCGCGTGTGTGCACAACTTCAGCATTTTGAAAGTCTCAAAAAATTAAAGGAAAGAGCATTCATTCGATAAAATTTAAAAAAGAAATGAAAAAAAAATTAGATGACACCGAAAAGACGTAATGATGTAAAGCGCGGGATGTGGTCTACAAATGAAAGGACGATTTATTTTTGATCTATTTTGTCAAAAACTTCCAACGTAGGCTGGACTTTTGAAAGAAATGAAAAACCGAAATTTCGGAGAAGAAAAAATCAGATAATCAAAATTTCCGAAGAAAAATATTCCTTTCAAAGCAGGTCTTCTCGCTCGTTATCTCATGCTGTCTCCATTTCAGTTGGCATCGTGGCCAAAAACATAAATTGTGTCCACAAAAGCGATAAAAATGAGCCCCGAGGCGACAGGAGTGATGAAAAAGGAAAAGACAGATTGATAAAGAAGAATCAGTCGTTTGCTGAGGACCTTTCTGCAGCACTTTCCTTCTTAATTGTATCTTTTTTGATTATTAATTATTTCTCGACTCACTAGATTTCAAAGTTAAAAAATAATTTAATTAAGGGTACAAGGCCAAACCAATAAAATAGGAAATGGGGTCGATATACCGGTCGGAGCACATGTCGCTGTGCCAGATCTTCTTGCAGACAGACTCGGCATATCAATGCGTCGCCGAACTCGGCGAGCTCGGCCTTGCCCAATTCTTGGACGTTCGTTTCAAATGGAAATTCTCATTATCCCCTCTCGTGAAATGAAGAAAAAGAATGGAAAATTCAGCTGAACGAAGAGATGAACTCATATCAAAGGAAGTTTGTCAATGAAGTGCGCCGGTGCGATGAAATGGACCGCAAACTTCGTGAGTTGTTCGAAAAATTTTTAGGCTCAAAAAATGCAATAAGACCCGCTTTTTTTTCTTTGGAGTTAATTAATTAATTAAATATCTGAAGGAATGCAATCAAAAAATGGGTTTTTGGTGTGGACACTGAAGTGTGTCCGTTATTTTCTTTTTTTCGACGGTTTCTGAGTATTTTTTTCCTTTTTAAATAAATTCATTTCTTAGTTTTTAACTTAGATTATTTTCTTAAGTTTTTATATATAAATATTTCTTCTATTTAACTTTTTTTCTTGCGTTTTTTCGAAATTTTCGAGCTCGAAGATTCAAACGTAGACTCGATTGTCTGTGAATATATTTAACTTTTTCAAATAAAAAGTTTATTTAATTTTTTTAAACTCTCGATTTTTTTCAGGTTACATCGAGGATGAGATCACTAAGGATCTCATTCATATTCCAGATTATGATGAGCACATTCCAGCGCCTCAACCAAAACACATGGGTGAAATGGAGGTTGCCCTAATTTATAATTATATTTTAGAATTTAATGCAATAAACTTCAGGCCAACTTCGAGAAACTCGAAGAGGAGCTTCTGCAGATAAATGCCAATTCGGCGACACTCAAGAAGAACCACATTCAATTATTGGAGATGAAGAATGTTCTGGAGAAGGTCAATACCCTTCTCGACTCGGTTGGTTTTGACGATATCAAAAGAAGCGAAACTTATACCTCTTCTCTCCATTTTTTCTCGTTTTCTTTCCTAGGAAAGTCAGAGAAAACTGACTTCATAATTTTTTAAATCCTTGGAAAATCATTCCAATAAATCAAAAAACCTTTCAGAGGCGAAAAATGAAAGAGCAGTGATTGGTTTTTCGTCTTCTTATGAATTCTTATCAGTTTTTAGGCCAGACGTCAGTGTTTTATCAGTATAAGGAAGCAGGGGGCTTGAGAGCATGGTTTATTGGAACGAAAGTGCAGGAAAAGGCGTATAAAGATCGATAAGGGAAGATTGAAAAACAATATCGAATTTAATCTTTTCAAAATAACTTTCTGACGAGCTCATGAAAAGATTCCCAGCATATACACATTGTATGAAAGATGAAAAATTATTTTGGATTCGAGGTAAAAAGAAAAGACTTTCACCCGCCGTTTTCAATGATACATTTTAGTGGATTAAACTCTAACAATACCGCTCCTTTCAAACTCGCAAGCCTAATATGTCTTTCCTTGTCAGAATCACAAGCGCGAGGCGGCAATGTCGATCTCCGAAGCGGCGCGAGGCGAGGCCGGTCCCTTCACCCTCGGAGTTCGCAACGACTTCGACAAGGAACGTCGTGATGACACCGAACTCAAGTATTCCGCATTTCACTGCAACTTCTCATCTTCTCTAGGTTTGTCACCGGTGTGATCAACCGCAACAAGGTGATCGCCTTCGAACGATTCCTCTGGCGAATGTGCCGTGGAAAGGTCTTCGTCCGCACCGCCGACATCCTCGAGAACACCGACGTCTTCTCGGTGACGTCTTCTCATCTTCACATAGTAATAACCCTACTTTTTCAGCATAAAATCGAATCCAAGGCCGTCTTCATCCTGTTCTTCTCGGGAGAGCAGCTGCGAACTCGCGTCAAGAAGATCTGTTCCGGGTAGGACGTCAAGCCGTCTGATATCCCAATACGACATGCTTGAGCTTCCACGCGACCGTGTACAACACTCCAGAGAATGCCATGGAGCGCGGGAAGCTTCACCAGCAGATCGAGGCCCAAGTTGGCGACATGCAAAGCGTCATCCAGCAGACCCTCGACTACCGAGCCAAGATCCTCGGCGCCGCCTCGCAAAACCTCCGCAAGTGGGGCATCATGGTGAGATTTCAGCGGCTTTATTTCTTAATGGTTAACTGTCCCGAGTTGTAGAGACTTTGAAAGAGAGTAATGGAGTTCAAAAATTAGAAATTTCTTGGAATTAACTCAAAAATCTTCAATGCATGGCAAAACGAGCTCTCGAAAAAATTCTTATGAACTTTTTTTCCAGCTCCTCAAGCTCAAGTCGATCTTCCACACTTTGAATATGTTCTCCGTGGACGTCACCCAGAAGTGTCTGATCGCCGAATGTTGGGTGCCGAACGTCGACATCGGCCTGGTCCGCGAAGCTCTCCAGCAGGGAACGGTACTGACTTCTGGAAGCTGCTTTCAGCAATTCCTGTTTCAGGTCCACTCTGGATCCAGCGTTCCGGCGATTCTCAACGAGATGGAGACGCACAAATACCCTCCAACCTATTTCAAGCTGAACAAGTTCACCCAGGGATTCCAGAACATTGTCGACGCCTACGGCATCGCCAACTATAGAGAAGTCAACCCGGCCCCCTGGACCATCATCTCCTTTCCTTTCCTCTTCGCCGTCATGTTCGGCGATGCCGGCCACGGAATCATCATGCTTCTGGCCGCCTTGGCTCTGGTCGTATTCGAGAAGAAACTCATCGCTGCCAAGATCAAGGACGAAGTCACCACACTGTCGAATAAACTTGAAATACTTCAGTTCTAGATCTTCAACACGTTCTTCGGCGGTCGCTACGTCATCCTGTTGATGGGAATTTTCGCGATCTACACGGGTTTCATCTACAACGACTTCTACTCCAAATCGATCAACCTTTTCGGCTCCAGCTGGAAGAATCCTTACAAGTTTGAGATGGTTGATTTTCTGCAAAAATAATGCGATTATTTCCGCGTCGATATATAACTTGCCTGATGTTTTTCTTCATTTGCCTCAAAACTCAATATTAGGTATAGGAAGAAATATTCAATAGAAGAAACGTGCGTCAAGCTTTTTTTTTTTCGAAGTTACTTTCGCAAGTTTGGAACTTTTACCATTAAAAAAATAATAAGAAACTCTGAAAGAGGGTGAAGTATCAGATCAATTTGGCAGTTTATCTGTTTCTGGCTTAAATAATATAAAAAAACTTAACAGATTTCACAGGAAAAAAATTTCAGACACGACCTCCTGGAAAAAAATGGACTACCAGGGGTACCTTATCGGTAACGAGCTCGATCTCACCTTTCCGCCAGAAATTGCCTTCGACCATAGCTATGTACGTTTCTTGCAGAAAAAGAAAAGCTCCCGATAACAAAATTTATCTACAGCTCCCAGAAAAGATTCGAAAACGCTTTTTTTTATCACAACTTTGTCTTATGGAGTTTAACCTTTCTGAAAGAACCTGGAGTTATGATGATTTTTACTTGTAAAACTCTGGTGAAACTCCCGTTCCTTTAAAAAAGGCAGCTTTTTTTTAAAAATAATAATAATAATTTATGTGTGAACCCCAACGAGTTCACTTCGATCTACAATTTAAATAAGGAAAAAAAAGTTGAAGTAAAAAACAAAAAATTGAGATCAGTTAAGTCTTGGTGGAATAGAGGTAAAAAATTCGTTGCGAGGTAAAACGACCAATAATTTTTTCAAAGAATTAGGTGGAAGGGTGAACTTCATAGTTTTCCAAAAAAAAAATTGAGCTCCCTACGAGGAAGTTGTGAACGAAATTTCATTTCTTATGCTTTTTGACAGTACTAGTTTCAAGGGACCCTATCCTTTCGGCTTGGACCCGGTCTGGAACATCGCCAAAAACCGACTCAACTTCCTCAACCCGATGAAAATGAAGACGTCGATCATCCTCGGAATCTCCCAGATGGCGTTCGGTATCATGCTCTCGCTCATGAACTACACGTTCGTCTCTGATTTCATCCACTGCTTCAGAAAAGATGTTCAGACACAACCGATCTTTGGTCGACATTTTCTTCGTCTTCATCCCCCAATGCCTCTTCCTTGGCTGCATCTTCGTATACCTTTGCATCCAGGTGAAAAGGAATCACCTGAAAAGTCAACATTTTTTTTGATTCCAGGTAATCATGAAGTGGATCTTCTTCTACGTCAACCCGGCCTTCGTCTTCGGTCATCTGTATCCTGGTGCCAACTGCGCTCCGTCGTTGCTTATCGGACTTATCAATATGTTCATGATGAAGAGCCGCGATGTGAGTTCAATCATAACATTATGTGTATGAAAAAAACGTTTTTTTGCCGAAAATATCCTACAAAAATCACAAGTTGGTTTTAAGGTAAATTCGTCTAAAAAAAGTAAATGATCACTTTGAAAAAAGAGAAGACAATTTAATGCATGAACTTTACAAAAAAGAATCCGAGATCGAAGAATAACCTGCTTTCGCCAATTTCAAGTAAAAATCAAACAGCAATCACACTCACGTTTTTTGAGCCATTTAGCAAGCCCTTAAGTGGCTTTAGCGTTTTTTCCATATATTCTTAGCGATACATATTCGTCCGGTACGCGTTACGAGTGTATGATACTTCTCGGACCTTGATAACGGAACCGGACGCTCCCCGGACGTGTCTCAGCAAATCTGGGGGTTGCTTAAGTAAAAACGTCCGGTTTGAGAAGATCCGAGATTCAACAGAAAGGGAAAACTTTCATCGTTGGAGCGCAATCGCCTCGCCGTAAAAGTTTTTACGGCTATATTTCCACAAATTCAGCCGCAATTCATCATCAACTACGGCACGGGTAGCAAGAACGTGACGATCGACGGAAAGGTCTACCTCTACGATGACACGGACCAGTGCTACCTCCAGCAATGGTACCCCCAACAGGTAGAAGATTGAGAAAAAATAACTGAGAAAAAGAAACTTTCAAGGGTCTCGTCGAGAAAATTCTCCTCCTCGTTGCGGTTATTTCCATCCCAGTCATGCTTTTCGTCAAGCCGTTCTACATCCGCTGGCGTCACTCCCGCGGGCTTCCTATTGACATGGGCCACGGACATGGCGATGATAATGCCGAGGTTTGAAAGTCCATCTCAAAATATGTGGAGAAAAACCATTCAGTTCTCCTTTGGTGACGTCATGGTCTACCAAGCGATTCACACTATTGAGTTTGCCCTTGGTTGCATCTCCCACACCGCGTCTTATCTCCGACTTTGGGCTCTCTCTCTGGCTCACGCTCGTTAGTCTTTTCGATCAAGATTCGAGCCCTAAGTTATCGAAAGACATTGTTTATTGGGGGTTAAGTGAGCTTTTATCTAATTTCGGTTAACTGAAGTTTTCTAGGCTTGGAATTTTTTATGTGATGGTTTTTTGGGAACATATTTTTCATAGAAAAGTTCAGGATCAATAAGACGAATTCAAGATTCAATTTAAACTTCAGCCTCAAAAGATAGATTGATGAAATTTTAAACTAATATTTTTAAAATTTTTCAGAGTCAAAACCTTTCGGAATGAACTTTTTTTAGACTAATAGAGCTTTCAGTTTTCAAAAATCAAGTCAAAGAGTATTAAGAGAGGTCGGTTTGATAACGATTCAGTCAAAGATACACTTCAAAAATCTGCCTGAACCTTCAATAATAATGTTTTCAAGCATAATTAGAGCCAGTTAGTAAGGGAGCCGATCTAATGACCTTCTGGACCAAAGTCAAACACCCAAACCACTAGACGATACTTTGCAGAGCTGTCCGACGTTCTCTGGTCGATGGTGCTGAGCTTGGCTCTGAAGATGAACGGCTGGGCGGGCGCCGCCGCAATCTCCATCATCTTCTACTGTTTCTTCTCGGTCCTGTCCGTCTTCATCCTCATCCTCATGGAGGGCCTCTCCGCCTTCCTCCACGCCCTCCGTCTTCACTGGTCTCCCTTCTATCTTCAGTTTCAATGATCAACTACACGTTTCAGGGTGGAGTTCATGTCAAAGTTCTACGGCGGCACTGGCATCCAGTTCGAGCCGTTCAGCTTCACCAAGATCATCCGCGTCTACGAAGGCCTGGATCAGTAGAGAAGAAATTTCGATTATAATGTTTAATGATTGTCGGTTAGGTTGTAATAAATATTAAGATTGTTTCTGTGTGGTTTCTCTCGTTTTTTCGTGAGAGAACTGTCGATTCAGTACTTGAAGAAAGCTTGAAAAAACCTCTCACAGCATGCATATAAGCCTCAGTTTTGACAGCGTTTTCTTTCTCATGAAATCATTAGGGACACGAAACTACAACACTTACACAAACGAAAATAGTTCCTGAAAGTTTTTGAAAAATTTTCGTTTCAAAAATTTGACAGGTCTGTCTCCCTTTTTGAAAAAATTTAAACATCTCATTTTTTTTTACAGTTTCCAGAGTATTTTCTGATCTTAAGTTCCCCCATAATACATATAGATTATATGATATAATTATCAAAAATATGAACTAGACTCGGAAATCCGAAAAAAGAACGGAATCAGATCATTTTTAAGACCTCTTAGTCACAGTCTCAAATCAAAAAAAAAAATCAAAATGTTCTATTTTTCACACACACAAGTACTAAATTTCACGAAATAGTTGTCTCAAATCAAAAAACCTTATTTTTGTCTTTTTCGATGTTCGTATATATAGTAGTTACTTGTTCAGAATTTTTCACTGAATTCGAAAATTCATCTTTCTTCGAGAAATTCGCGAAACGAACAAAGTTATACCACTTTTAAGACCGGTATATGTACAGCTTGCCTCACGTAAATTGACAAGAGATTTATCATTAGGGCGCTCTTTTTCACACCTCTCTGATTCATTTTTTTTTTTCTTCCATTTTTTCGGAAATCGGTAACGCGAAACGGACGTGTTGACGTTTATGAACAGTTCTAGAGATCATTCAAGAATGCTGACGTCAGCACGCTACTAAAAGGATTACTTGAAATACCCCGACTCGTCCGATTCGATTTTTTTTTCGCGTTATACGAATGTAGATTTTTTTTTCTTCTTTTTGGGAGTTTTTCATGCCCATTTCGAAATGATTTCATAAAATTCAAATTAGCGGTCAGACAGTGAAAAAGAACTTATTTTGGAGAGTCAAAGGAAAAAATAAAATTGAATTTCGTGGTATAGCCCGTTCACGGCTGTGGCGTGTCCATCGGACAAAACGAAAATTTCTTCGAAACGCAAAAAATTGCTCCAAAACAAAAATTAGTACTGTTTTGGAGCAACTTTGGCGCACCGATGAACACGATTTTTCGTTTTATAGTCTGTTCAGATTTCAAATGTCAAGCCCTCCCTCAAGCTCCGCCCCCTAATGGCGAAATAAACCAATCAGAGAGCGAGCCACCCACAGAGCGTTTTCGAATGACGTCATTCTACTTGACATTCAAAATCTGAACAGACTATAAAGCATGTTCCGTTTCTCCGATAAACACGCCACTGGCTTGGGACAGCGAACGGGCGGTTTAACTTGCGCGGCGATGGTAGGCGGCCATACATGCGCCTTTAAAAATATCCTCATTTGATGAATAATTTTGTTTCAATTGAATTTACTTTCTCGTTTACATTAATCTCATTTTTTTCAGGTTTTCTTTCATTAAACGAAATACAAAATAAAAGAAATAAGTCATTAAATGAGCCTTTTGTGGAAGGCGCATTGATATTCGCCATGATCTACTTCGGTCGCGGAAATTAAACCGCCCGTTCGCTGTCCCAAGCCGTGAACGGGATTAAATCGATTTAATTACTTTAAACATGGCGTTACTTTCTTTTGTCTTTTAATTCCATTTAAATTCTCATTGATTTCTGGATGCTATGTTCACTGAACAATTTTTTCACTTCAAATACTTTTCTTTAAACGCACTCTGCCAGAATGGCGCACGGTGCGGTCTAGCCTTGAGCACTTCGGTGCGTAACTTGAGCCTGCACCGTGCAATATCGGTGATTTTTTGTTGCCGTACTGGGGCAGCACACAAAAAGCACTGTTTTGACACCTATACACCCGTGTGGCACCAAAAAATCACCGATGTTGCACGGTGCAGGCCCAAGTTGCGCACCGAAGTGCTCAAGGCTAGACCGCACCGTGCGCCATTCTGGCAGAGCAGAGTCCATTCGCCCTAAATGTTTGAAATGTGGTTATTTCGAGAATATGATGTAAAAAAAAACTTGTCCGGACGTGTTGGAGCGTCTCTGGAATTTCTCAGAAACGTCAGGAGCGCGTTCAGTTTTCGTTACCGAGATCCGAGACAGGGCTGTGCGAGGGCCGGCTCGTCAGCCTAACGGCAACAGTCATTTTCAGAGCCCGGGCCATGCGAAGCCTCAGGCAAAACAGGTTCAAAAAGGTCAAGATTCTTTCAAGTCAAACATCAGCTTTTTTTTTAACGACAAAAATCATGTTTCTGGTTGTTTTTTATACTTAAAGTTCAACAGAAACTACGAATTCGAAAATAAGCGTTTTTCGGTGAGAAATTTGAGCTTGGATATATATTTTTTTCAAAATGAAGTTTCAAATTTTTTGAGCATGGCCTGGTCCAAGCCCGCGCAGGCTTCTTCGCAAAAAAAAAGTCCAGCCAGACGCACAAGCCCGCACCTTGGCACCCCAAACCATACGCGCCCCGGAAGTTTCTGAGCATTTCTAACAACTCCTTCAGTGGTTTCATCGCACTTGAATTTTTACTAGAAGTTCTAAGAAACGTCCGGGACGAGTCCGATTTGCGTCACCGAGGTCCGAGCAATTGAAGCCCAAAGCAAACAAGCTTGGGCAAACAAGACCAAGCAATTCGAAAAAATTTTCATTCTCTTTTCACCAAAGTTTATCAAAATTTATGGAATGCGACGAAGGCCGATAGGTTGAAAATCTAGGCCTCGCACAAGCCTGGCTAGCCCACTGTTATTTCTCTTTTCCTTTGCAATTCAACACAGAAGAAAAAACCCTCAGCTGCTTTTAAGAGCGTTGGGCTGGTACCTGATGTTGTTCAGCCGTCCTCGCAGTTGATCAAACGTCCATGGATCCATAATGGATCTAGTCGCTACTTTGATTGAGGAAGCCAGATTTTTCATCATCTTCATCAACTGAATTTTCAAAGATAGAAAACTTCCAAATACGGAAAATAGGATATAAATATATATTGGATCAAAAAGAGCTGCTCGTAAAGGTAAATTATTTTCTCCGCAGCCAGAGTATCTGCGGCCTTGAATCATAATCGATTATTTCACTAAAAATAACTGCCGAGATAAACGCGAGGTCGGTGGCGGTACATTGACAAACTCGCAAAAATGTCGCCTTTTTCTAGGCGCGAGCACGCATTTTTCTCGGGGCGACCTCGCATTTATCTTGCATTTCGGAAATTTCAAATTGCGAGAGAAATGCGAGCTCGCGCCTAGAAAAGTGCGAGCTTGCGACCAGAAAAATGCGAGACTGGCGCGAGAAAAAAAGCGAGATGTTTGCGAGCTCGTCAATGTACCGCCAGCGTCTCGCGTTTATCTCGGCAGTTATTCTAAGTGAATTATCGCGATCGCGATATAAATTTGTACTCACAACTAAGAAAAAACCGCATATTCTAGCATCTTCGCGAGATCTCTCGAGAGTTTCTAATAACAAAATTGTTTTCAATGTTTATAAATCGGCTCAAGGTTTTTTCTGGCTTTGATTCGGCGTTAATCAGGTCAACACTAAGAATAACTGCCGAGATAAACGCGAGACGCTGGCGGTACATTGACGAGCTCGCAAACATCTCGTTTTTTTTCTCGCGCCGGTCTCGCATTTTTCTGGTCGCAAGCTCCCACTTTTCCAATTTTTAATCGATACTCCATTCGTTCTCTCTGAAGGAAAATAATTATAAAAAGTTTTTTAGATATCAAACTGCACTGCTGGAGTTTGTCGTGGGATCTGCATGGACCGGTCAGAACAAGTTCGTTGAAAGCTTCCTGCAATAATTTCAACATTGAAAAAAGCAAGACCATTGCATTTATCGAACCGCAATGTTTTGACTAATTAGTTATGTAAAGTCGTAATTTAGTTAGGAAAGCTTTATGCAGTCAGAAGAACTAACTAGGCGGTGCGCTAGAGCTCCGCTCGGCCTTGTCAGAACTAAGATTCCTAGACGCCGAAGGCCGTGACGGCATTTTCCGCGGGGGTCCCATCATCGCTTTGTCAGCATCGCGCTGCCAACAGTTTATGCTTCAGCCACTGGAATGGGCTTCAGCGTGACTTTGCGTATCCAATTTGCAAGCAAAGAGGATCGGCACTCCGGGAGTCCCGCGGGCCTATTCTACTAGCGCTTACAACTAATAGAACTATTTTGGAAATTAAAAGATTTATGGAAGTTTAAAACTCATCTTGACGTTGAATGTAGAACCGCGACGACTGTGGGGAAGCAAGAATGACATTTGAACCCAGACCACACAAAAAGAAATGACACGTTGCCACGTGGCTTTTTGTACGTCTTATTTTTTTCAATACCAAGAAAATGACGCCTTGCAACGGGGTTCACGTTTTTTTTTGCAGAGAATTAAATTTATTTATTTTTTTGATTGAAACTCTGGTTCATATGACGCAAAAGGTAGAGATATGGGAGACACTAGACTTTAAAAAGTGTTATAAAATTTTCAACTTTGGGCTCTTTAGTTATTTTTTCCGCGGTTTCGTATCTTTTTTGTCCATTTGTGGAATAATTCGCGTAACTTCGTGTCAAATTGAATTTGCTAATGCAGTTTGAATATTTTTATATTATGAATAATCTGAACTATATTATTTTTTTCTAGTTTTTTTCATGGGTTTTTTTGAACTTAATAAAAAAATTCCACCATACAAGGTTTTTTTATAATTTCTGCTTCCTATCTTTCAATTGTTTTATATTTATGAATGTTAAATCGTGTATATTCAATGGGAAGTAACATAGGCAAAGTCGGAAGGGGTCCGTAAAGGTCCATAGAAATTTTTCTTTTAGGGTGTTGAAGGCTCCTTTTTTGCTGTGTTTGCGCCATTTTCTCAGCCCATATGCACCATTTTTGCTGCCTCTCCCTTTCTCCACCATTTTTCGAGCCTTTAAAGTCCCAGAAAAATGGAAGGCTTGATAAAGGGACTCTCTTTGCTGCCTTTCTGCTGTCTTTTTTGAGCCTCTCCCTTTTAGCTGCCATTATCCACCATTCCAACTTTTGCCCGAGAATTTACCTATAGGAAATTTTTTGTTTTTATTTTGTAAAAAGTAATTTAGAGTTTTTTTTTTTTTGGAAATTTTCTATTTGTTAACAAACTTAAGGACCTCACAAACTCTCATGAAACGTCACCAAAGCACTTTATGTACAAAAAAGGTTCTCATGAGTCACAAACAAAAGAGAGAGCACCACCTATGCGGAGACACCGACGAGCAGACAGTCGGCCGACCAGCTTCATTGCCACTTTCTCGTTGGTTTTCCCCGTATTTCTCTGATCATTATCTCTTTGTTTTCTCTATTTTTGGCATGCTTACGTTTCTTATAACTACATTCCATTCATTGCAAAACTTTCTTTTTTCGACTCACAAACTCGAAAATTTTCTTTGAGATTTAAAGATTTTAATATGACCCAAAAAACGTCATTTACCTTGAGATCTTTTTTAAAATTTTTCCATGTTCCTCTGAGCAGCCTCGCGTGCATTTCTTGATAAATTTTCATTTTATTCATCAAGGAATATTTTTTTATTTTTTTAGTAACGAGATCGGAACATGGCAGCTGCGTGGCACTTCACTGGGCCGCCGGGGAGGTAGATTCAGAATTGAAAAGTAAAATGAAACGAATTCGCTTGATTTCATGGTTTTTTTTTTGAGTTTTTGAGACAAGATTTCCTTAAATTTCTTAAATGAGGTTTTTCTTATGACATTAAACTATTTTTATTCTGAATTTTTTTAACTTTTTTCTTTGAGAAAAAAAAAATGATAGGCGTTTTGAAATCTTCTCTGATCGCTCGTGGAATGGGACAGAGCATATAGCCCATTCACGATTTCAGTTTTTCTCCGAGCTACAGAACCCTTACGGGAAGCATCTCTTCGATGCGCGTGACATGTCCCTCTGCATGCGTCTTTAATATAACGGATATTTTAAGCCAAATGAAAGGTGCATGAAAAGAGGCAGGCCGTGCGGACTGGGCTATAACTGTGTCTGACTCAAAGAAACTTGCGCGTTGTCACATTAAGGAGATTGCGACAGAAATGTATAACCTACTCTGAGTAGACGTAAAGATCTTTCTCGAACTTCAACGCGACCGCGACGCCTTGAAACATTCCGCATGCGACCATCAATCAAAAAAAATTTCAAATAAGAAGATTGATATAGAATTTGAAAAACTCTGGGAGTTTTTTGCATCAACTCAAGTGGCCTAGCAGATCCAAGCCTATTCCTCAATAATAACTATCCAAAAGCAAAACTTCCTAAAGAATTATAAAGCTCAAGCATTTCTAGCGACGTAGATGAGCTGGGATTCACAAGGCCTTGGAAAGCGTCGAGTTCGAAGGAAAGCGACGAAGCGGATAGAGCCAGGAAAGCCTACGAACAGTTCTGGAACGACTACCTGCCGACGATCGTCCGACGGCGGAAACGATGGGAAAAAGCCCAACCCAGGACGAATCATGAACTTCGTAAGAATCATTTTCGAATCTGTCGAAAGAATGGAAGTTTTCTGGATAGTCGGTTCACTTGAAAAATTATAACTTGTCCACAGCATGAAATCATTAGAGCCGTAATTTCCATGCCCGAATCTCTGTGACCTGTACGCTGTGATTTCTTTGAGAACTATCAGTGAGTCTAAACTGGGAAAAGCTGTAGTTGGCCCTGAAGGGAGGTATAACGCATCTCCTATTGCTTTCTTTATAGCCCACTTTAGCTAATCACAGATGCTCCCTAGCTTCTGCCCCCTCCGCAAACTTGTAAAAGGTCGGGCGCAGTGGGCCGAAAAAGGTTCACTTGGAATATTTTTGAGTCGAGTTGTAGTGAGTCTAACTCTCAACACTATTTTTTTTAATGATTTTTGATATTTGAATAGCTTTTGAAGAATTCTATTTTCAGTTCAACGATTTATTCGAAAAGGAATTCCTGCGCCTTATCGAAAAGACGTTAGTTCTACCGAGTTTGGATTCTCAGGCTTTGAAAACTTCCAGATTTGGCTTCGTAATTGTCCTTCTCGGTCAAGAACCAATAAGGCTGAAGTTCCGCAGAAAGTCATCGAATCAATAAAATTGGATCTTCCGCGCACATTTCCAGACAATACATTCCTAAAATCTGAGAAGTTCGAATTTCTCCCATTATATTTCTGACATGGCTCGAAAACGTAGGTTTTCTCTCCGACCAGGGCAGCAGACAGAACTAGATTTAGTTTTGTCTTTTTTTTAGTTTTAAAGCATTTTCTGAATCAGCGCATCCTTATAACATACATACGTACCAAACATAAATTTCACTCGTAAATCCAAAAAACCAGCGGAATCCGATCATTTTTCTCACCACTACTTGGAGTGGTCCAAAGGCTTTTTCGAAAAATCAGAAAACCTTATCGAACCAAGATCGACCCTGGGTCGACTGTTTCAAGTCATGGCGAATGAAAAAATGATGTTTGAAATTTCTGAGTTCAGATCAAGGAATGCGCTGGGTCGAGCTCTTTTTGCGGTCGCTGAGAATATTCCATCCGTTGGATATTGTCAGGTAAGGGAGTAGAAGGATGTACTCTATTCGTCACAATCTGTACTGTCTGACTTGTCTGCGCTCTCTTCACTTTTTTTTTTGCGAAAATTGAACTTTCGAACATCCTAATCTCTGTGCGCTCTTTCCTGGTTACGTGCATTTTCATATTTTTATTGGCTCAACAGTGAGTGTAAAGAGACACAGACATGGTTGCCATGAATGGAGTACATTTAAGTTTTGGAAAAAAAAAACGGAACTTGAAGGGCCTGAATTTCGTCGCGGGAATCATTCTACTTGTTGTAAATGATGAATCAAGAGCCATCGATTTGCTGGTTCATTTGGTCTCGCAAAGAATGGACTATTACGGAGATGATATGTCGGGCCTACGGAGGGACATGTACGTCCTTCACGTCCTTATGAGGTAGTTTTTGCTTGAAAAGGGGTTGAACATTCTAATTTCGCCCGCGACTGAAACAGACTGACCAGAATTTAAAAAAAAATCCAAATAAAACGTCAAATTTTTTACCTCACATCTTTATGAGCTGGTTTTTGATGCCGCGTAAGGCTTTTCTGAAGCTTCAAAATTAGGGCGTTTCGGAAGAATTCTCAAAAAAAAGCGTTCATTTGAAACTTGAAATCTTTTCAGAACTCACTGTCCAAGGGTGATCACAACCCTTGAGCGACTTGATGTTGGTCTAGAAATGCTGATTGGAAAGTGGTTCGTCTGCTGGTACGTCGAGAGTCTCCCCATGGAGGTTAGTAAGAGAAAAATGGGAATATTGAAGAGAAAAAATCATGAAAAAGAGACCATTTTGATATCAATAACCTTATTCCATCTTGTGTAAAAAAGTGATGAACATTCTATTTTTTGTTAACTCAAAAAGTTTTTCTGACGTTATTAAGAGGCACTTTCGGCCTTAGCTAACGAAAAAAAAGCCTCCATATAGTTTCTCCCAGTAGCTCAGACAAAATGGTCAATTTTTCCAGACGGTCCTCCGAATCTGGGACTGTTTCATCTACGAAGGTGATGTCTGGCTGTTCACGGTTGCTATCGCCCTTTTCCAAGCTCACGCAAAGAAAATCGCCGCCTGCACCTCCCTCGACCAGGTTCTTCTCGCCGTTCAGAACATTGGCCAGAGTAGAGCCGCTCTCTATTGCCATGAACTTATCCAGGTTTTCTTACAAGTAAATTCAAAATCGATAATTTTATTAAGCAATGCTCATCAATACCGGTAACGCAACGGGAAATCGACACGATTCGTTCGCATTGGCGGGGCTAGAAGGGCGTAAAGAGCCGCGGCGGCCGGTCCCAGGACTCCTTGAGCATGTCGAAGTATTGCTGGGAGTGACGCGACTTGTCGATGTTGAGGTTGTCGCCGAACGTCGACTCGATCTGCACCAGAGGTCCCACCGTCGTGAAGTCCGACGGGAGTCTCAGCTGCAAATAAATGGTTTTTCATTCCACAAAACAACGAAATTGTTTGAAAACAGAGAAGAAACGAAGACTTCTGAAAGAATGCAATTCGAAGATTTGCAAAAACAACAATTTCAGACGACAGCGACAGTTTTTCAGACCAGATCTAGAGTCAGAGTGAAAAACTGCATCTAGTGTACCTAGTCTCGAGAAATCGATCAGGAAGCTTCCTCGTAAAAGTACGAAACTCTTTTTTCAGATCCAACTTTTCCTGAAGTTTGAGAATTTCTACTTGTCTATGAAATCATTAGGGATACGAAAAAAACAAGTTTTTTTCAATCGAAATTAAAAAGAATAAACAACTTTGAAATTTTTTTCGATTTGACTTTTTTTGGACTGGTCTGGTCCCTTTTTTGCGAAATAATTCAAAAAAACCTTATTATTATTATTATTATTTTTTTGAAAGTATTTCAAAAAAATTTTTTTGATTTACATATCTTATATATTTAAATATCAAAAGTATAGCTTAGACTCGGAAATCAGAAACACTAAAGGAAATATAATCCAATCTAATATTTTTAGTTATTTATTTGAAAATTGACATCTCATTAGAAAGAAGTCTTTGGTCGACTTCTGAATGAGACGAGGTTCACTAGGCGTATTTTTTTCCAGAAAGAACTTTACAACCAAGTTCCATCAAAAAATCAACTTGAAGTACAAAAAAAACTTCCTGTATTGAAAAAAAGATTTGGAGAAAAAACCTCGATATTTCAATGAAAGCAGCCTCACAAAAAGAACTCAAAGAAGGCAAAAATGAAAAGAATATTTTTAAAAAAAGACCTTGGCTAATCCTCGGAAAAGCTTCTGTTTCCATAAATGGCTGTTTATCAGAGCCACTGTCGGCACTGCATACACGTAACTGAAAAATTATTTGAGCTCATTTTTCCAATAAAATGCGAACATTTGAGCAACGCCGTCGAAAGCCGCGGCCGCCAGGTTTCTTTGCCTCGGAGAAGTCGCAACAACGCCGTAGGCCAAAGCAGAGACGGCACTAACATTCACCACAATGATACATTTGAAAACTTGCGAGAATGTCTGAATTCATAGAAAAATTATGCCTTTTACAATATTATTACGCACCTTACACGTCCTAATGTTTTCTGAGATTTGGTACCGTTCAGCTAAAGAATAGGTTCGACAGCTGTTTTCTCCATGCGATTCTTCGAAATATCGCTCGTTGATTTGGTGAATGTGGTAGTTTGCCTAAATATTGGAAAAACTACAGCTTCAAATTACTTCATTCATTTATTCATTTCTAGTGTTTATTCGCCATTCCGCAATCTGCACGACAAATACATAAAATAAAACATCAAAACAATCAAATAAATCTAACAGCTGATCTGTGGAAACGGCTGGAGGAAAAGATGGTCTGAATAGACGGTGCTAACTCCCATTTGGTGGTTAAGTTGATTCTTTTTTTAAAGTAGTTATTATTTTTTTAAATTATTTAAACAGGAAAAACTCCAAAGAAAAGTACTTAGGAACGATATGATTCATGGTTTTTTTTTTGCTTTATATATATATTGTTTTTCCATTTGCACAGTTTTTTTTTCTGCAACTTTGCAAACTGAAAAAAAAAGAAAAATTTTCGATTTTTGCGTCTGCAACTATGCGTCGGGGTCGTCGCAGAGCGATCATTTTATAGACGGCACTAGATTTTTTTTTTGCGTTTTAAAGAAAATTTTCTCATGCCGTAATTTCGTAAAAATTGGAATATCAGTTTTAAAACGGACATTCCGATTTTCAATTTTTTTTTTTTACAGCTTCCAATGATTTATTCGTGGTCGTTTTACTATTTTTTTAAGTTCTTCCGTCCATTTCGAGGCTCAATTTGCAAGATTCAAATAATATTTTTCAACAATACTTTTAAAACTTCGGGAGCTCCATTAGCGATTAATAGCTTGTTTTTGAAAGAGTTTCTTCGCATTTTACTTTTCACATAAGGTTTTCATTTTATTTTAAACGGATGAGAAACAAGTCGAAATATATGATTGCGAAAATGTATTTTGTTTATGGAAAAAACTTTCTAATCTTCATTTTTCTTGACTGTTCTTTTAAAAAAAACTGACCACTATAGTTGCGGCATTAATCAAGAGCACGAAAGAAAGCAGGCCGATTTTGATTGCAACTGAAAACAGTTTTATTATTGGGAAAAATTATTAGTCTCACTTGTTCCTATATGAAGCCAAATAGCCGTAGTATTTCCGACGATAAGAAGCGTAATATATACTGTTCTGAATATTTTCCGATTTTTCATAAATTTTTTCAGTCTCACTTGAAAATCCAAGAATGGCGACGGGCTTCATATTCGCCGACGAAATAGGTGGCGCAGGCCCGTTCAAAAGTGAAGGCCGAGATGATGAGAAAAGCTGGTCAGTTCATTGATTATTCTTATACTGTTTCAAATGTTACCTATCGCAGCGACCAGCGATCGCACATATGACGTTATTAGGAGCATAATTGGAAATTCTGTTTCTAAACCAAAAAAATCAACATTTTTCTTCATAAGATGCAGAGATTTCCCACCGAGATTGTAGCCAACCAAGGTAGACGCAGTGATTTGGAATATTCTACTGAAGGCGTAGAAAAAGTAGTGGAAAAAGTAGACGTCGTAGATCAGTCGCATATTCCGATGATTTTGATTGGTCGTGATGTTCAGGTAGCAGATTAGCACAAAGTAAGGGATGCTGGAAGTTTCGGGAGTCAAACTTAGGAACTTTACAGTGGTCCCTATAGGGGCCCTTGAAGATTCCCTTATAGGGACCACTTTACCTCCCCTCTAGGGGCCACTAAAGCTTGCAGTAGTGGTCCCTATATGGTTTTCAAGTATTGGCCCCTTTAGGAGAGCATTCTAGAGGCCCTTAGAGTATCGAATTGAAAGTTAATTTTTCTTTCAATAATAAAAATAAAACCTCAAGCTGGTAACCGTCAGCTCCACAGCCCAGTAGATTCTATAGAATTCGAAGTCGTCGTTCAAAAAAGCGTCAGTTTTGTTGAAATATGTCATATAAAAGAAGTTTTCGCTGGATAACAGCTCAGCCAAACTCATCTCTGCTCAGAAAAATTGGTATTTCTGAAAGGGGCATTCATAAAATGAACTAGATGTTCTAATAGAACGAAATTAATGAATTATTTGTTGGCGTTCAGACATGAAAAAGGGCAAAAAAATGGATAATTTCCTGTTTTTTTCTCAACAAATTTCGAACTGGGCAATCAGTCTGGCTTTTTTTGTTGGAAGATGATAAAAAAAGACCAAATTATATTGATAATAGTATATTTTTTTACAATTGAAGGAAATTTTTGAAAAAAATACAAAAAAATCCACTCATTCAGGTAAGAACACATTTAAGCGATTTTTTTCTCTTTACAATTTATAAGTTTATAAATTTTTTTGATCTGAAAAAAATTGAAAGATAATCCTTCGGATTTTTCAAAGCCAATAGGCAATCAGTATAGTATATTAGTGAATAAGCAACCGAATTCTGAAATTAAAAAAATCGGATTATACTGATTTCACCTGTTTAAGAAATGTTCTTTTATAAGTGACCAGGTGGAATTATAAAAACTTTCATATGGCAGGTGGAATTGAATCGAGACGTTTAATCAACATAAAGTTATAAGTTCGCCAAGAGAATTTCAAACATTCAAGTTTTGAGAATTTCGGAAAGTTGGCTCTGACGTACTTCTGTTCTGAGAGTTTTGCTTTGCACAAAAAAATTTGCTTTTTTCAGCAGTTCTGACGCCTCAAAAACGTCATTTTTCCTCAGAGCAAATAATTTTAGGGCCCTAAAGACGTTAAAGACAGAAGAATGGAAATCTCTTTTTAGACCAGATCCAGAGTTTTTAGAACTGCATACAAGCTATGATTCGAAAAAGATTCAATTTTCGTACTTTTCCATTGCTCTGGAGAGTGGAAACATGTATAAAATCAAGTTTTTCATTGAGTTACGTGTTGTGAGAGTCAATAAAAGCAGGAAAAGTTTCAGTAGTACAACATACAATTATATTAGCACAGATGGAAGTGTTTCAGACCGTGAGAGCTTTTTTCAAAATGTGCAACCGTGAAATTAACTTTTTTTTGGAAAGATAAAGTGATTACTCGGCTGCAAAATTTTAGAAAAAAACAAGTTCGAACTCAAAAAGCGATGAGTAAGTCTGGACGAATTTTAGAGGCTTTTTAGGATTTTCAAACAAAGGTTTTATTGTTTGAGATTTTTGGATAATCTTTTTCTTAGATAAGAAATTTTTTTCAAACAGATCAATAAGTTATATCTTTTTCATCCAATTCAAGAAATTTTTTAGCAAAGTTTACAATACGAAAGATTTTTCAAATATTTTTTGCTTAAGCCTTCCTTTAAAGCTCAAAGGTTCAAAGAAAAAGGAACAAAGACGGATTAGAAATGAGGAGAAAGCCTTAAAAAATAATTTCCCAGCTTTTTCTCGCGATACTGAATGAAAAAGCTTCAAAACCGTTTTCCTACTGTAGTTAAGGGCCGTAACCATGATCTCTGGTATAGTTTACGGCGGAAAAACTCAGAGGATTTTTTTAAAGAACAAGCTCAGAAATGAATAAATACGTCTAGTCGAACGGCCCTAACAATAATGTAGTACTTTGCGGAGCCGTGGTGGTTGTTGTGTAATGAAATTTGGTTGTGCGACCTCTCAGAAACACGAAGAAAAAATGTTTATGACAAATGGAGCCCGTTTCTCATGGCACCGGGGATTAAATAAGTTTTATAATGAGTAGAAATGCGGGATTTATGTTCTAGACGATGAAAAAAGTGGGAGAATTCATTAGTAATAATCTGCGGGTGGAAATAGACTCGATGAGAAGGTTAAAAACAATATTTTCAAGGGAGATAGTAAAAGTTATTTCAATTAGAAATTATTACAATTTTAGGGATAACAATTTGATCTACATTTTCTTTAAAAAAAGGAAAAAAACTCGATCAGTTGTCGTGAAAAAATTTTGCAATCGCATGAAACCAAAAATTACTGAAGCGAATCGTTGAATTGACTTTGAAAACTTTTTTTTTTTTGAGCTCTCTAGCCTTTTGGGGCGAACCTAATTGAACTGAAATTGAGAAACAAATGGAGAATTCGAAAGAGAGGGAATGGCTGGGCTAATTTACGGACCTAAAATAGAGGCTCTATATAAAAATGCTCCTTGAAATTGACAATAAATAACCTGCTGGATGTGTCTACTGGACTAATTACAAAGCAGAATTTTTGGAGAGGTCTCGAAGAGTCAAAAAAAAGGATAGAAAATCTGGAGAAAGGGCGCACCCGTTTGATTGACCAAATTCTGCTCTGTATATACAACGATATAAAATATATCTATCACTCAACAATCAAAAGGCAAACAGTTAATATAGTCTGTTCAGATTTTGCATGTCAAGTCGTCGCTCAAGCTCCACCCCTAATGGTGCGATGAACCAATCAGAGAGCGAACCATCCACAGAGTGTTTTTGAATGACGTCATTGCACTTGTCATTAAAAATCTGAACAGACTATAGAAGGTGTTGCAATGAATCTCCATAGAGATTACGTATATACTTTTGATTTTCGAACGAATTTCGAACTCAAAAACTTTTTTTTCTTCCGCGAACAATGTTTGAACTTTGATAAACGGACCAAATTCTTGAACTTAACAAGAATTCTGAATTTTTAAATCCCATAATTTTGATCTAATGTTTTTTGGATCATCGTTTTTATACTAAAATTAGTCACTAAAATGATAAAATTTGAATCAGGATTTTTTTAAATAGGAAGTTTGAGAATGTTCATAATTTGGCACAAATTTGATTTTTTGCGGATAGTCATACAAATACTTTTAAAATCGGAACGATTAGAGTTTTTATGAATTTATATGAATTGAACCAGAGGGTCTAAATTGTTCGAATTGTTAAAATTGTTTCGATGAACTGAAATTTTTGTGTCGGTTCGGAATTTGCTGGCTCCAGGCCTCTTTCAGCATTCCAAAGTAGTGATCCGTGTGTTTTGTCTGTTCGAAAAGCAAGTTTTGGCCGAAAGTTGATGCAATTTGTCGAGACGGCTCGACTGACGATAGTGACCAGCAGTGAAGCTGAAAAACTGGATTTTAAAGAAAGTATATAGTCTACTCTTTATTTTCCAAGAAAAAAATAATGACGCATGAAGCTCATTATCTCATGAATCTGCGCTCTCTAGAGAATTCTTGCAAGGTTTTGATTTCTATCAGCTTCGGGTTTCTAAACGTCAACATGTGGTTGCCATCTGTTTTGGGCTTTTTGAACTGGATGGCGGAAAAAGCCTAAAAAATGAGGCGATTACACATACATGTGCGCTCCATGAGAAAAAAAAACCCGAAAGCTGGATATTTCAATTTTCAAAAATATTTTTTTTCCGCAAAAGAGTCTAATTTTCTCAGTTAGGGAACTAGTCGTCATAGGCACTCTTTTCAAAACGTTGTGACAATTTCCTAAAGGCACCTTTTTGATCAACCAGACTAGCTTTTGCTGCCATAATGGGCTGTTGATGACGGTGACGGTAGGCATTGAATAGATGTAACTGAAAAATGTTGAAAATTTGCTCCAAAGAAACGATTAGTTTGCAAAAAATTTATTTTTTAAGAGCTGAATTTTGTAATTACCCATTTAAAAAATTTGAAAATTTTTTAAGGAGTAGAAGAATAAGCAAGGTACAAGTTGAACACGGAGATTTGAATATTTCAACGTTGCAATTTGGAAGTATTTTTCATCGTCCTAATCTTTAGGCGTTTTTATGCAAAGTAGAAGCTTACAAGAGGCTGGCGACGTTGTACAACGACGCCGTGAGATTCCTTAACCTTGGCGTCGAAACGAAGACGTCGCACGCCAAGGCAACGATACACGTCACGTTGGACAGAATTATACACTTGAAGATTTGCGAAAAAGTCTGAAAATTGAAGTTTAGAAAAATAAATGTTGTGAGGCCTTCTTTTTTGCTTTTTATGAGTAAATTTCAGTTTTGAAATCTCGTTTTTGACACATTTTCACATTTGAGAACCTGCAAAAGTTCGAAAATTTTCTCACCTGTTCTTGAAAAAAAAGAATCTTCATCAAGCTTCTTTTGAATACCATTTTCAGCTTAAATTACCTATTCGAAAAATTAAAAAAAGAACGAAAGGGGATATTTCAAAGAAAAAAATTCCTTCTTTCGATTACCCTGCAAGTTCGAATATTCTCGGAGATCTGGTACCGCTGGGCCAACGAATATTCACAGCTTTTTCCGATTTTTCGCCTTGACATTCTCGAAAATATTTGTGATTGATCCGCTCGATGACCATGTTTGCCTGAAAGTCGCTTTAATCTTTCCCAAAAAGAAATTATAGAAAGGCTATAAAAAAATCAGGAAATAACTGGGAACGAGACAGCGTGGCAGCTGAAGAGAGAATATCGGCCTCTCTTCAGCCTCCACACTTTCTCGTTTAAAAAAAGTTTCCGGTTTTTTTGAAATATAAAATCTTAGACAGAAATTTCATTATAAGAAAAAAACTCACGATAATCGTCACAAAAATTCCCGAGGAGCATGAATATCAAAGCGTTCAACTTGACTGTGTCTGAATTCAAATCTCGAAAATTTAATTCATATTTTTCTTAAACCTTTTCCTTGATGAAATAATATAGTTGACGCGGCCCCGTTCAACACGAGCAGCACACAAATAAGCCTGGAAAATCTTCTTATTTCTGGTTTTTTGACTGATTACGTCAAAATTGTTTGCAGAGTAGTTATTTTGATTTTCTAGATTTTTGAATTGGGCCGATCTTTGAGTTGAATAAAACTAATTTCAATTCTTGCAACTTTGCTCGTCTATGGAAAAATAAAAAATACCTGAAAATCCAGGCATGTCTTGTTGCTTCGTAGACTCCTATGTAGTAAGTTGCACATGCGCGTTCGAATATGAAGCCCATGATTATTGTGAAAGCTGTAAATTGTACTTGAAATAAAGTTTTGTGCAATTGCGACGATTCACTCTCTGACCTGTCTGCGCCCTCTTTTTCTCTCACCGGGTAGGTCACAGAAATAGGGAGGTACGAAGTGAAAGCTAGAGCGCAGAGAAAACAGACTTTCTAAAGTTTTCGAGTAAGAAACAACTAACCGATGCTTGCAATGAACAGTCGAATGTAAGAAGTTACAATTAAAAGGTCGGGGAATCGGGTTTCTGGAATTTTCAAATTTTAACATTCAATAAAATTTCGAAAGTTAAAAATTTTAAAAAGTTCACTTATTCGTTAAGCCGCTTTTGTAAAATCTGTAAAAGCCGTTCAAAATAAAAAATTTTTCGAATAAACTAAACATTTCTCGGATCTGTGCAACGCGAACTGAACGTGCCTCGAACGTTTCTGAGAGTTTCTAGTAATCACTCAAGAGTTTTTCGCTTTTTATCGTTATCTTCCGATCCTAATGAGTTGATTAGGGCACTCTGCGTCATTCCTATATACTTACCCAGCTCGTATTCGTATTTGAAATTGGCCAACAATTGAATGAGTCGACTTGTCGCATGAATTTGGTACATTGCCAAGTAAACCGTGTAGAGAAGCTGCATATTTCTGTGATATTGACTCGTTGATGCGTTGAGGTAGGATGCAAGCAGAAAATAGAGCATACTGTAAATTAATTCAGGTACACTTGAATTTTTTGGTAGATTTGCTTGATAAATAGTTTTTCGAACCTGAAGATTACTAAAGATATTTCGATTACATGGAGAATCTGATAATATAGCAATTCGTTGTGCAATATGGCATCGGTTTTGTTAAAATAAGTTATGTAGAACGTTTCCACAGCCATGTGACGAGTGACGTCTGAAGTTGTATATATGATTGAATTTAATTAGAAACGGAGTGTTGTGAGAAATTTATATGAGGCGGAACAATACACAAGAATAATTAAATAATGGTCTCCCAATAAAATCAAAGTTTTTTAAAGATTTTTTTCTGAATGAATGAATCAAGAAAAAGAAAAGGCCTTGTTGGAAACTTTTTTCAAAAATAAGGTACCACTTGAAAACGCATATTTTACTACTATCGCGCTTCTCTTATTGACACGCGTGTTCATAGGCTTTCTCTTGACCCTTTGACCTCTAGGTGAGAGAAAAGAGGGCGCAGGCACATCAGATTGTTTGGAGCCGTGGCGAAATTCAGATGGTATGAAGAAAACCCCAACGAAATTTAGAACGGCGACTTTTCCGAGTTGTTTATATCGCTAGGGAACTTTCGGACTGCGAAGTTTTCGAGTTTTTGTCTTTTTTGACAAACTCTTCGTTCTGAATTTCCCTATATCAAATAGAACTAGAAGAGAAAGAAAAAAAAATGTTAATAAATCTTTGATAAACCGAAAAATAAAAGAGAAAAAAGGTCAGAAAGGGGATAGTAGGAAACTTCGCAGTCGGAAAGTTCCGTAGCGATGTGAAAAAATCGGAAAAGTCGCCGCTCGAAAATTCGCTGGTTTTTTTTTTTCACACCGCCAAAAATCACACGCATGCGTTGCGCCTAGAAAAAGAAAAACTTTTGATCCAATACTTTTAAAAGCTTTGGGTCGTGAGTCGCTATGGATGCTATTGGAATGAAGCAGATATTTTGTATCGAGTCATTCTACATGCCACCGAATCTCATACCAGACGGACAGAGATTATCTAGATGTAGTCAAAAACCAGCGTTTTTCAGATTCCAGAATTATCAAAGATATCGATAATACCCGGTCTCCGCAGCCAACCAAAAGAATATTTATAAAAAAAAACAAGAAAAGAGAAAAAAGAAAAAAATATGGTGTGAGAATTTTTGGCCTTTCCCTCGAGTATTCGCTAATAACATGCATTATTTTTTTCTCCTATTATTTTTTTTGGCTCAGTTCAACCCGATAACAAAAAAAAAATTTTTTTTCTCACACTTTGCAAGAATTTTTTGTGCACCTTTAATGATATATTTGAAGCTGTGTTTATTTATGTTTTTGAAGTTTCAAGCCTTTAAAATGATCATTTACCAGTATTTGGCGATTTCCAGAACTTCGAATAGACTTGGCAATATTTTTTGAAGAAGCAGAGGCGAAAAGCTGTGGGAAAATTGAAGCAAAAGTTTTTTAGGTTATTTGTAACAAGAAGTTTGGTTTTTTTCAGTACTTCAGCAGGCAATGAAAAACGGAAATAAAATCAGAGGTTTCAAAAAACTTTTTGTGGTGATAAAGTAATGGATTCACCCCTCAATTTCACTAAGAGAAGAGTTTTTCTCACACGAGTAATAATCGTTGAAAAAGTTTTCAAGCAATAAACAATTCTTAGAGAGGATTTTAACATATTTCGAACAAACTTTCAAGACTAACGTCAAATAACGTCAAATAAATACTCAACGTTGCAGGTAAATCGCTGGTTGCATCAGAAGGGCGCGGTTTCGACCACTTCTGCTAAATATCGGCTTTGCGAGGAGATTAACATGTCTTAAGAAAACTAAAAACAGCTTTTAGATAATTTTGATCTTTTTACTAATTCGAAACGATTAATAACATTTGGAAATTAGAGTTTTTTTTATTAATTTAATCATAACTCACATTAATTGGGAATCAGATCTCTGAAATAATAGGATTACTTAAGGATTCTTGGTGAATTCTGTACCTAATTCGAGTGCAAACACATTGTTTACGACTAAAGAAATAGAATTTACGCCAATATTTTTTAATCAGGGACCTTTTCAATGATCCCGGCATTTTTCATTGTTTGAATTTCCCTCTTCCTCTTTTCTTGCTTTTTTTTGCTTATAAATGTATTTTTTCAGTCTCGTTCCAATGATTGTCTTCTTGATGATAAAAATTTTAACTTCGCTTTTTTTGGAGTTTATGATTAGAAGTTTGATCATTGTTCAATTATGTATTTTAGAGAGAACGATTTTTTTTTTTTTGAAACTTTTTCATGAAACTTGATCTGCCGCCTTTGGAATATATAAAACAGGAATTGAAGCACCGCGATTAGGGAAATTGGGACAGCGGCCTTTTTTCCATCTTTTTTTTTCATTAGCGATCCATTACCGGCCGCTCAATTTTTCTAGGGTTTTCGTGCGAATACGGCATTATAACTCGATGCACATCGACACTTTTTTTTTGAAATCTGGCTTGTTGATCTACAAACTATTAACGAACAATTGCAGGAAAATAAGGGATTCATTCTGACTTCTCGGTTGATTTTTGTCTTAAACTAACGGTGAATGGAGTATATAAGAATGTCGAGTTTTTCAAAAAAGTCTTTAACGCGGGTTCAGTGGAAAGTGCGTGGAAGCGCTGCAAAAAAGGCGGGTCCGGCGCGAAATTGTTCTCTTTCCACAGCTTCTAAATTTAGACACATAAAAAGTGTTTCATCCCTTAAACTGTCACTAAAGTGTTGATAATGAAATTTTATTGATTCCCTGGGTAGATAGAACATTTCGACTTTCCATCCTGGTAGGAAAAGTACTATTTTCCATGTTTTTTTCTGTTTTGAAGTCCTACAAAAGGCGTATTGAAGTCTGCTTAGAAATCCCCGCTTGAATTCTTAAAAGCGCTTTAGTCTTAAATTAATCAGAACTAACTGGAAATCGCCTTTTCGGAACTCGTCTAAGCTATATATATTTACAACTTTAAAAAAACTTGTGCAAGATAGGTTTCTATCCGTTATAAACTAAAAACTTAAACGAGAGAAGTTAATACCGAGTAGTGAAACTACCGCTTTTAATCTAGTTTTATAGGATATTTTTAATGTTCGGTTTCGTTTTTTATTCTTTCATTCTTTCAAAGCTTTCTTTAGTGACGGATTAATTTGAGTAATGTCGACCTGCAAGTTCGATTCGGGCGGGAAAGTTCGCGTCGCTCATCAGGCCTCAGCGGCCAGTTCATTATTAAAGCAAAGCATCGAATCGAAACGGTTGGCTCTGTCGAAAGTGAATGGATCATCGTCCCAAACATCTAACCATTCCTTTTTTCCAGATTGCAAATTCTCTAAACGGCAGCGCTAAGAAGGGTCATCCTCAAATCAACGCGAAGCGTTCTCTTGCATCAAAACGTGAGGCTTATTCGCTCTAAATCGTCTGAAACGTTCTTTGAAGAACTAAAGTTCCGACAAAAGGAAAATTTTTTAAAAGTAATTCTGCGTGTTAGTCAGATAAGGACACTGTATTAGTGAGTAAAATAAAATAATTTTGAAGTGATTTTTTTTCAGCAAAAAAACGAAAAACGAGCTCGGATGACGACGACGACGATGAATTTGTGGTAGAAGACGAGGAGGAAGAAGAAGGCGAAGACGAATTCCGTGACGACGACGACGATTTTGAGGAGGAGGAAGGACCGAAAAAGCGAAAAGTTCCAGCCAAAAAGTACGGTTTTTTTTTTCGAAAACAGTCTTGGAAAGCCCTTCGTTGCGCCTTTTTTGGTGTTTTTATTGGAGAAGTTTTGATCTCATAAAATGAAGTGTTTTAGAAAGAAAAGAGAATAAAATAGCCTTCTGTAGATGCTAGTAAACACGCGAGAACGGTCCTTATTTTTGAAAAAAAATGAGCTTCAAAAAACGTCCTAATGTCTTCAGAATGCCCACGAAAGGCTCTCGGAAGTTCCCTCTTCAGTTTTTGTTTCCAACAATGATTCGTTTCTTTTAAGATTCACATCGCCAAATGGAAAAACAGCGTCTGCACAGCCTTCTATTGTGTAATTTGCCGAGAATATTCACAGTAAAGTATAAAAAATATTCAGAAAGAAGAAGGAGTTCACCCTTTCCGAATCGAGCGACGAGGACGATTGGAAAGGAAAACCGCGGTTAGATGAAAGCCATTCGGTGAGTTTCAGAAAGACTGTTTTCTTGTTGAAAACGGACAATTTTCGCTGGAACGTATTTCAGAGTATCTTGATCCCGATTTTAAAAAATAAGTTTGACGAATTTCACCTTTTAGTCGAGTTATACCCTCATAAGAATGCGTAAATTCCTTCTACGCACAGATACGGAAAAAAATAGTTAAAACTTGACTAGAATCGTAAAGAAAAAAAAAATTAATATCGCTCGACATCTGAATGCAAATACGTTTCAACTAAGTTTTAAAACCTCTCAAAACTTGTTTTTTCATTGCGTTCAGAGAACAATGACAAATTATCATATTTTCATGCAGACTGCAATGAAAACTCGAGTAACGGAGAAGAAAAACCAGAAGGAATCCCGGAGGAAAGCCGTCATCGAGAGCGACGAAAACGATGAATTTATCGATGACGACAGCGATATCGAGCCCGATATTAGCCGTAAAAAGGTTTCTTAAAGTGTATTTCTCTTCAAATTTCCTCATTTTCGGGGTCAAAACTTCAGAACAGAAACTACCTGGGATATAATGTATAGATACTTTATATTATTAAAGTCGATGGAAGAATATTGAAAAAATCCTTTGCTTCTAAAAAATCTTTTCATGTTGAAACTGACCACTGTCCGTTTAAAATGTGGAGTTATGCAAAAAAAAAAGAAATTCAGAAGTCCCTTTCTCCGAGAGGTTAACTATTTTTTGCTTAATTTTTTCGCTTTCTCTCATATTTTTCACTAGCAAAATCATCCAGCCGAGGTGAATTTGTGAAGAGAACTTTATTTTCGCCCGAAAAAAGTTCATCCTACGTCATTTACAAAATTAAATTTGAATTTTTAGCAAACCCTGAAATCGGAGAAAAAAAAAGCAGCGAATCAAGTGAAACGGAAAAAAGGTGAATCGGACGACGAATGGGAAGAGTTCGTTGAAGAAGACGACGACGAGCTCGGCAGGGCCGAAGACGCCGAAACGCCTTCTGACGACAGCGACGTGGGCCTTCAAGTGGAAGAAGATGAAGATAATAACTCTCATTCAGGCCGAAGAGCGGAACCGAGAAAAACGAAGGACTCGCGAGACTCCGACGACGCGAAGTTGTCGCGAGTTCTTCAACGGCGCGACGTTAGAGGAGCTCCTTGCGACTCCACGTGTCAACGAGAAAATCGCCGAAGTCATCATGAAAAAGAGGCCCTTCGAGAACTTTGCCGACTTGGTAATCCGCCCCGGTCCAGAAGCGTTTTGTTGGAAAAAGACTGTTTTGAGGAAGACGGTATTGGGGCGGTGCCGCGTGGAAAGCAAGCCCTCGAGGCTTACATCGAGCATTTGGAGAACCGGGGCGTCCTGGAGAAGATTCTCGATGATTGCAAGGTTCGGAGAGTTTTTTTCGGTCCGATTTATAGTTTAAGGAATAGTTTACATCGATCAATGTCTTTTTGAAGTTGAAAAATGCTCATTTTGGAAAGTTTTGACGAATTTCTGTGACAAATTTGAAGCTTAAAATTTTTGAATGTACTTTTCGAAAGTTTCCAAACTTCTTAAAATCTCTTTTGCGTTCTTTGATAATATATACAGTTTTGAAAGGCAATTTTCCTAATTTTGTTTTTTTTTTCTTCTAAAGCAATTGAAAGGCTCCTTCACACACCCTAATTGCAACTCAATGAATTTTTTCAAATGGAAAAGACGTTTCAATAAAATCCATAGACTTTGCTTTTTTCCTGTCGTGTTCGAGTTATCTCCGCCAAATGCGAAACTATCTCTGACTCTCCGAAATTTAGTTGTCTTTTCACCCTTTGAACACGGCATGACCGTTGATTTGTGACTTTTTGAATTTTTCTGAGTTTCGGCAACGGTAATATTCCGCAGTTCGGAAATTTCAGGACCACGCCGAGACTGTTGCCCGGGATTTCGAGCGAATGACGGCCGGTCCTCTATCTTTGCCCCTTTTGAAAGAAGAGTAAATTTTTTTATCCGGTCTAAAGTAATTTTACTCGTTATTTTCAGCTGCACTCTCCACGACTATCAGAAAGTCGGAGTCAAATGGTTGATTATGATGTACAAAAAAGATTTGAACTGCATCCTCGGCGATGAAATGGTTGGTGTCATCATTCAGACTTTCTTTTTTTGGACTTTTCTAAACGTCGAATTATTAATTCACTGAAACTTCTTCTAGGGACTTGGAAAAACGATCCAAATCATTTCGTTCCTCTCGTATTTGAAAGCGACCGACGTTCCCGGCCCTCATCTAATCGTTGTCCCATCTTCGACCATTGAAAATTGGATGAACGAACTCCAGAAATGGTGCCCGAAACTCAAGGTAAAACTTTTTTTTTTCTGTTTATATTGGCAATTTTCCAGCTTCTCACTTATTACGGCAACCAAGATGAGCGGAAACATCTGCGACATAAAGTCAAAAAACAGAAAGAAACGGTAAGAATCATTGAAAAACATTGGATAATAGTTTTTGACAGACCGACATTGTCCTGACCACCTACAACATGATCTCTTCAAAGACGGACGATCGCAAATTCTTCAAGAACTTTTCAATGAATTACGTTATTTATGACGAAGGTCATATGTTGAAGAACTGCGCGTCGGAGCGATATCGCAACTTGATGAAAGTCCGGGTTCGTTGTTTCAAGAGTTTCATGAAGCCCATTCCACGCCAGCGTGTCAATTTTTTTTTTGTCAAAATTTGCGATGACCAAATTTGATCAAGATTCACCCCCACCTCTCTCAAGATCTTATTTTTGCAATCTTTCTGCATTTTTGTACAGAAAAGGTGCAAAAAACTGTTTTTACGGTAGATTTTTTTCCCGCTGTTTAGAAACATGACCGTAGAACGCACCATAGTATAATTTGAATTATTCAATCTTCAATGAATTTTTGATTCTTTCTCTTGAATAAAACGGCATTTTTTCCAGGGAAAACGGAAAATCCTCTTGACAGGAACGCCTCTACAAAACAACTTGATCGAGCTGATCTCTTTGATGTATTTTGTCCTCACCAAAGTTTTCAATCGATATTGTGAGGACATCACTCAGCTTTTATCCCATTTCAAGCAGGTTCGGAACCTTTCTCTGGTAGCAAAACGGAAAAATTTATTTTCAGCAAGGTCCGGCGTTAGAAGCCGGCAACGCGGTTTTGTACCAGAAAGACCGGATAGAACAGGCCAAATCCATCCTCCAGCCGTACATTTTACGTCGGCTCAAAACTCAGGTTCATATTTTTTTTTTTTGTAGTGCATCATATTGATGATCTTCAGGCTCTTGGAAACCTGCCAACGAAAACCGAGAAAGTGCTGGAGGTGGATTTGACAAGCGAGCAGCAGGAATTGTACGACACCGTTTTGGAGAGGTTGAATCTTTTTAAGCCACACTTTTTTTTTGATGAAAAAGAGGTATTATGTCAAAAACGGTTCTCAGAAGAATACAAAAGAAACTCCACGGAGATAAAAGAAGAATAAGTTGTATTTCGCAGCCTCTAGTTGAAGTTTTTAAAATTTACTCGGCTCACTTGTTCAAAGAAAAAAATTTTTTCCGAAAATTTGACGCGAAATTAGATATCTTCCTTTTATTTTGAAGTTTCACGCGAAATAAGATAATTTATTTCGAAATGAGCTTGCTTTTTAGTTACTTAGATTTCACGAAAAGACTTTGACAGTGTTCGGAACGACGACTACTACGGGGGCAACTCCTACGGCGCCCTGATGCGACTCAGACAAGCCGCCAACCATCCCCTCCTCCGTCGCTCGCACTACAACGAGTTCAAACTCGACAAGATCGCCAAAACCCTCTGTTCCAAGGTCTCCGACTGAATCCCCCTCCAAGAATTACTATGGACTTTGAAGGAGAAGCCGTACGAGACGAAAAAGTGGGAAGACGTCGCCGACGACATCTCCTTCCTCTCCGACTTCCAAATCCACCAGCTCTGCGAGAAATTCCGCAGCACTCAGAAATTCCTGCTCGACGAGCAGTTGGCCCTACACAGCGGCAAATGCAAGCAACTCGACAAAATGTTGCCCGAAATCGCCAAATTGGTAACTTTTCTTCTAAAAACGACTCCGAGTTCCTCCTTGAGTGAAATTGAAGTTTTCGAGCTTCTTCTCTATCATGGTATCGCGAAATTCCTAGTTGAAACCATGATAGTTTGATGAAAACTACAGAAAGGTGTTTTGAACAAAAAAATTATCAAGAAATTTTGAATTTCCTGTATCTTCAGATTCTGATTTTCAAGTATTTCAATCTCAAGCTCCGCCCCTAATGGCGCGATGGACCAAAAAGAGAGCAATCAATCTACAGCGTTTTCAAATGACGTCATTCTACTTGAAAATTCTAAATCTTGACACACTATATAGCTGACTCACGGCTGGCTTGAGCCATCGAAAAAAATGGTCCTGACACGAGAATGCACGAGATAGCGCCTGGCTCGTGGAGAGCGCAGACGGGACACGCCTCCTTAACGTCCAAAGCTAGCCGTGAATCAGCTATAGTTTGGGCTTTGAAGCACTTTTATCTTGATGATAGGAATCTAAAAAGTTAGGAGAGAGCAATGTTTTTTTTAAGAATATTTTTTTTTTCAAAAAAAAAAGGTCAAATGGGTGAATCAGCGCTCGTCGAAATCACCGAGAAGCTCTGTTTTTCATAAACCTAAATTTCCAGGGTGACAAGGTCTTGATATTCTCGCAATTCACCTCAATGCTCGACATTTTGGAGGTAGGCTCATTTTTTTTTTGAGCTGTAGAACTAGTTTTTAAGGTTTACCTGCACATACGGGGCTATTCTTTCAAACGGCTGGATGGATCGACCCCTGTCATGGACAGGTTTAGTCAAATAACTTCTTTCTGACCTAATAGAATCTTTCAGACAGGAGATGATCAACGAGTTCAACACGTCTTCCTCTTCAGAGTTGTTCATCTTCCTGCTGTCGACCAAGGCTGGAGGCCTCGGCATCAACTTGACCTCGGCCAATCACATTATCATCCACGACATTGACTTCAATCCCTACAATGATAAGCAGGCGGGTTTTTCGGGGACTTTTTTTTTGATTAAACACTATAAGGACCACTCTGGCGTTCCTAAGACTCTTATTTGGATAAAAGACAAAAATAAAGTAACATTAAAATCGATCCAATCGTTGTTCTCTAAAAATTAAAAACATTTTCAGGCCGAAGACCGTTGCCATCGGATGGGACAAAAGAAAGAAGTTCACGTTACGCGATTAATCAGTAAAGATACAGTCGAGGTTTCAAAATCATAAAATTCTTATTTACTTTTCGTATAGGTCGGCATGCATATGGTGGCCAAGAAGAAGCTGCAGTTGGAAAAGCAGGTCACCGGCGGAATAAAGGGACAACTTGAAGAAGGTAATTCTACTCTCTGTGAACTAAATTGTCGATTTTTTCGTACATTTCCGATCATTGAATGAAAGCACTGAGTTATTAAAGTTTAAAAAACGAATTTCTATAGGAAAATATTATAACGGTGATAGGAATCTCGAAAAAGGATTAACTAGCCTTATAGCGCACGTCAATTGTAAAAACACTGACGAACGCCTATGATTCCTCTCCATTTGCTCAAATTCACTTCTAGATGATGAAGACTCCCGGGGAAGCAAGGCCGAGGTGACGGAGAACAACGGCGAGGAGAAGCTCGACGAGAAGACGTTGAATAATCTCCTTTCGGGAGCCCTACGAAGGCGGTCACTTTGCGAGGCCGAAAAGGAGACGTCTCCCTCAGATTCGCCCACGTCTTCTAAAAACAAAAAGTCGAAGGCGAGAAAATGAAGACTGTTATTCAAGTTCTTGTTTTTATTCCTAATTTATATCGTTTAATTGTTTTTCTCCATGGTTTGTTCATTCGCAACAGCTTTCAAAGTTCACGTTTTCAACTATACTTTGTTTATATTTCAAATTTCTCTATTCGAATCTCTTTTCATTCAAGTCAGTACTCTCATTCATCCATATAGTTCATTCGTTTAGAGACTGTCCAAAATTCACATTTAAAGGCGCAACGAAAAATATAGGTTTTGTAGCGGATGAAGTATTGCGCCTTTAAATAACAAAACAAGGAGCTCATACTTAATTTGTCGTAAAAGTTTGATGCCACATAAGCTCTTTATGAATTAACTAAGTCAACATATTCATTTCCGCTTCTTTTCTGAATCGATCCATCAATGGCGGGGCCTCATTCAAACTGAAAAAAGAATGATAACTTTTGTCACGTTTGAATATTTGGCTATATACGTGTATCTCATCCTAAATTTCAAATACTTTGTTTTCTATCTGGAACAAACGATACTATCAGTGACGGGATGTCAAAAATGATCTTTTTCTGATATTTTTTATTTTTTATCGTTATTTTGGTTTATTATACCCCCGTGATTGTGCGTTTCTCAAAAATTTCCCCGTTTCCGTCTCATTTTCTATTGCGAACCCAATAAAGAAGTTGTGAATCAAATGTTTTTTTTTCCTTGGTAATATACAAATTATTGTTAGCAGTCTATCAGTTATATTTGAACAGATAAAAAAAGCTAATTTTTTTAAAAAAATTTTTTTATTCCAGGTTTTTTTGAAGAAATATGGTCAAGAAATTTGCGGGAAACATATTTCGGAGCGAAAAGTTTTTGGAAACGGTTGAGGACTACGACTACGAAAAATATGAAGGTTTTTCGGCTATTTTTTTATTCATTTTTTTCATTGAGAAAGGCGCATTTCAAAGTTTTTGTCACAACAAATCATTCAAGACAGGCGTATTTTTTTCTTTCTTCGGGCTCTTTTAAAACGGCCATTCTCGTTAGGCCAGCTCAATCGTGATCTCATGTGCTTTTGCTCTGCAGAGGGAAAAAAAGGCCGGAGTAGCTTGAAATTCAAAAAACCTTGATTTTTTTATTCTATTGATCTGATGCTGGCTTTCTGTACAGTTAAATCCATTTTTTTGGTAACCATCTCCTGTCTGCAATATGCGTAAAAAAACTGATTAAAAAAAGAAAAAAACATTTACTGTACATAAGATCCAAATTTACTATTATTATTATTATATAACATGCGATAATCTCTATATCTATCACTACAAAATCCCGCTTAAAATATGGCAAGGACATTATTCACAGGGTTGAGCAAAACAGTACACAATTTGAGCAGACATGGAGAGCGAGAAGAAATATAGATTAGTTGGATTTGCTGAGGACTAACACCGTCCGAGTGGGGATGTATACTTGAATGCGGTTGCCGCGGCCGGCGTACGATTCCGGAAAAGTGAAGAATTTCGTGCTGTTGTCGACGCGACTGTGCCCGCCGAACTCGGCGTCATCGCTGTTCAGCGCGATTCTGTATCTGAAATAGGCGCTTAAGTTCTGGGGTTTTTCAAAAACTTCTCAAAAAAGCGATTTTTCTTTAATTTCAATAAGTTCACTGTGTGACAGATTGTTTAAGGGAGGATTTTTTGATGACCGTTCGAAAAAGTTTCAAAACGATGAACTTTTCTTGGCTCAGTTCAAATTTATTCGCTTCTTCTTATCAGTCGAGGGATGGCGATTCCAAAAATGCTGAAAATCATTTTTCCGCACATTAACACAAGGTCTAATGACTATGAGGCAAAATAGAGAAATTGTTGTGGAACTCTGAAGGGAGAAAAAAAAGTATATTTCTGCGATATTCCATTATATTCTCGCAAATTTTGTGCTTATAGGCAATTTTGTTAATCCCACACACCAGTGAGTGCATTGATAAGATAAAAAGATAATTTTTTGAGTCAAAAAAATCCTATATTTACTAACTACCACTCACTCTCCAGGAACATCCACACCAACAGTGTAATCGGCGAAGCTCTTGCTGGGATGGAAGTTGAAGATGAACACGAGGCCGCCGCGTTCAAAAGCCACGACTTTGTCGTCTTCATGCTTCCAGGAAACGTGAGCCTGAATCTCTTCATCTTTTCCCTTTTTTTCCCGATCAACTCACATATCCTTTGTGCAAAAAGCCGGACATTTCTTCGAGCCCGTTCATTTTTCGATCCCAATTGTTGAGGAACTTGTATCTGAAAGGTCCATATAGAAATAATGATTTTTTTCTTCTCATCATTCAAACCTCAAATAATCTGCGTCGACCAAATTGAACTGACGGCGAGCATAATGGAACGATTCCTGGTTTCCAACTCGAGGAAAGTCCAGCCATTCCGGATGGCCAAACTCATTGCCTGGAGAATAACTCATCGACTTGTGAATCGGACGGAAATTCTCACCGATGAAGTTGAGCCAAGCTTCTCCTCCAAGGCCGTAGGTTATGAGCCGGATGAGTTTGTGCAGTGCAATTCCGCGATCGATAATGGGCGTCAATGGAGAGTCGACCGACATGAAATCGTACATTTCTTAAAAAATAGTCGTTGTTTCGGCACCTTTTGATTCTGGGAGTTTATCAAAATGAAAGTTCGAAATCACCTTTGTCCATGAGCCAGAAAGCGATCGTTTTGTCTCCAACCAAAGCCTGATCATGCGACTCCGCATAGGCGACGTGTTTCTCAGCGTATCTGTATAATTTACGCCGTGTTTTCGAGCGGAAAAGTGGCAAACCTTCGGTTCTCAAGCGTGTGGACAACGTCTCCGATTTTCCAGTCCTCATCGCGAGAATGCTTCAAGAGCTTGATCCATTTGTCAGGGATCGCCATCGCCAATCGATAATCGAATCCTTGGCCACCTTCTTCGATTGGCCGGCAGAGAGCTGGCATCCCGGAGACTTCCTAGAAACAAAAAAGTTCTTTGATCTTTGTCTCTAGTAAAGTTAGAGGATAACCTCAGCGATAGTGACGATTTGTCGGTATTTCTTGTGGAGAAAATCGTTGGCGATCATCAAGTAGACCAGGGCGTCAGTGTCGGCGTTCAAACCGAAGTACATCGGGTACCCGCCGGCAAAAGAATCGTCTGGCAAAGAGGATTTTTTCTGTTCAAGTTTCTAATCGAACCGATTCCATGCGAATGGTAAATCATCGACGTCACTCCATCAAATCGGAAGCCATCGAAGCCGAACTCTTCCACCCACCAACGCAGATTGGACAGCAAAAATCGAAGAGTCTCGATTCTGAATTAATTTTCCTTTTTTTTTTATAGACCCCTGAGAACATACTGAGTGTAGTCGAAAAGCCTCGAATCCCACAAAGAATGATATCCGCGAGAGTTTCCATGGAAATAGCAGGCTTTGGACCCGTCCCATTCATTCAAACCATCTTCGACGTTTTTCGACGCGTGTGAATGAACCTGAACACGTCACTCTATGCTTGAGTCACAGAAAGAACTAATTTACCACGTCGAGAAGGATGAAAATGCCGAGGGAGTGTGCCTTGTCTACAAGGTACTTCAAGTCGTCTGGAGTCCCGCAACGGCTGAATTAAAAATTGAAGTCTTGAAATAACGGAAGAATTCACCTCGACGCGGCAAAAAAGTTTGTCACTTGGTAGCCAAAGGACGCATAGTAAACATGCTCCATGACGGCCATCAATTGCACCGTGTTATACCCTGCAAAAGGTAACTTTAGTTGACGTCTTTGATTTCCCTAAGGTAAATGAAGGCGAATTCTCACCTTGGCGGTGAATTCGTGGCAAGACGTCATCGGCGAATGCGCGGTAGGTGTTGACCTTTCCTTCGGGGCTGCTGATTCCGACGTGGGCTTCATAGATTCTCAGTGACTCGGGACGTTCCGGCTTCTGGTGTTTGAACTTGTATGTTTCCGATGGATTGTAGAACTCCTGGAAAATTATCTTCTTTTTATGGCTGGATGATTTTTTGAAGTTTAAATAACTGGATAATCTTTCCCTGTGTTTCTGCGTGATATCTGTCTATGGAAACTATCTTTAGTTTCGGTCAGAACTTTGGGTCTACCTGGTGATAAATGACGCAGTCGCTCTTGGGACGAGTTACATAGGTGGCCCACGGACTGAGTTTGAAGCTCGTTTGGCCTTGATGCGTCACAGCGGTCTGGATAATTGTGAAATTTTATCCTTTCAGACTTGAAAAATCGATACCTTGAGGAAGGAGCCATGAGGAATGGCGCAGGAGCCGTCAGGATTTGCAGGAATCACCAGGGACCATTTTCCGTGCTCTTCCCGCTTGTAGACGTGTGAATCTTGATTCCACTGGTCTGAAAAGATTTTGTTCAATTTTGGTGGCTGGCATCGAATTAAATGGAACTAACTAAAGTCTCCAACGAGAGCCAAGCGATCGGCAGCCGGAGCCCATTCCAAACACTTGATCGAGTTGTCTTCCTGGACATTCATTCCGAATTCACGGTAGGCCGTCGTGAACTGCTCCATGCCGCCACACTGGAAAAATTAAAGAATATCCGGTTGAAAATGAAGTTTGAAAGGTCATTTCCTATTTTTCTCGAGTCGAGAAGTTCCACCGACCTCTTCAATCTTGTAGAGATAGTCCTGGAACACGCCATAACGCCTGCAGATCTCGCCCTTGAAGTCACGTAAATAACCGTCAATGTTGAAAAGGTCTTCAATTTTTGGTGGAGAAGTCATCTTCCCTTTCTGCAAGATTCTTGCCGTCAAAAATGAAGAAACGAATTGAAGAAAAAACGGAAAATCGAAAAATATTAAGAGAGAGAATGAAGGTGACTATCGTCTTAGATCCCGCGAGACATCTTCTTTGGCGCGGCTCATTTGATCTTGACTGCCCCTTTTGTATGCAAGATGAATTTATGAATTGAATTTTTTTTGTGGTGGATTAGAAAAAGAAATCCCACTTTATCAAAAATTACCCCAAAAAAAGTAAACAAATAATTTTCTTTCCAAAAGTGTCTGCGAGTAGCTCTCCGACTAGGGATGGCTTGAATGAATGGAACCGTTCTTAAGCATTCTATCTCGACCAATATGAATATAAAAATTCAATCTACATCTTAACCCAACTTCGAGCCGTTCGAAAAGTCTTGATCTATTCAATCACAAAAAAAAGGGATCATTGTTATTTCATTGACCTTTAATTATTAGAGCCAGACCGAGAAGCACAGTGAGAACCTTGAATGAACAAAGGAAATTCAATCAAAATCGACAATCCTTTTTTCCATTCAGTGTGTTTAATCAATATGAAGGGTGAGAAAATACATATGAAGAGGACATTACTATGACTAGGTTTTAGGATTTCTGAAATTTCTTAGAGGAGAAAGGGTTTAAAGATGAGAATATTTTATATCGCGCAGCCGTTTCGGGTTTCATTTCATTCTGTTAAAGATATTTTGAAAATGTTTACGTAAGCTCTGATAGCAGCCTGTAGAACAACCATGAAATTAGTTAGCCTTGGAGCGCACTTTGAACGGCAGGAGTTGCTGTTGTCTCTTTTTCGCAAACTCTCCATTTTCTTTTTTATTACCTCTTTCAGATTAAGAAGATTCCCGGGGAAGCAAAGCTGAGGTGACGGAAAACAACGATGAGAAGAAGTTGGACATCCTCTTTTCGGGAGGAGCCTGCTAATTAGTTTCTTTTTTTTTTCGAAATTTATCTCGTTCAACTGGTTTCCTCCATGTTTGATTTATTCCAAGCAGCTGTTTCAGAGTTTCAATTTTTAAATTGAACTTTGTTTATATTTTAAATTCAACTCATCTAGTCTCTTTCCCCATTCAAGCCAGTTTCATTCATCCATTCAGTTAATTCGTCCAGAGATTATCCGAAATTCACATTCGAAGGAGCAACGAAAAACATAAAATAATGGTGGTCTTTGTAGCGATTGTACATTGGCGCCTTTGAAAAACAGCGCATAGTTAGCCACTTTCGAATTTCGGCTATACGTGTATTTTATCCCATATTTAAAATAATATTCCTTTTTTATCCTCAAAATAAGCGGTACTCTCAGTGACGGGGTTTCAGAAATGATCTTTTTCTTCATTTTCGTTTTCATTTTGGTTCTTTCTTACGCCGGCGATCGTGTGTTTTTTCGTTTCACGTTTTCCATTTTTTTTACTTTTTCTTCAAGCTTTTCTTTAATCCAGTAAAGGAATTTGAATCACTTTTTGCTTTTATAATTTTTGCTTCGTTCAGTCAATTGAATATATTTCAGCTGGATAGAAAGCTATACTTTTTATTTCATTTTCAGGTGTTCAAGAAATATGGGTAAGCTTGAAGACATTTGCGGGAAATATGTTTCGAAGCGAGAAGAACGTGAAAAAGTTCTGGAAGCGGTTGAGCGATGTCTCAAGAAAGGCTATGACTACGAAAATATGAAGGTTTTTTTTGTAATTTATGTCATTTATCCATTATGGAATTTTCTTGAGCTCTTGTTGCTATACTGAAAACAGTTTGTTTTGTTCAGTATTCTGTAGCGTTTGAAGTTCAAAAGACTGTATGATCTTTGAACGATTTTCTTCGTTATTTTTGGATTCACCTATTTTTTTTTTCAGTATAAGACTGTTCGAGAAAAATCATAAAGTATTCAAATGAAGAAAGACAATCACCATCTTTCAAAAATCGTTTGAAGAGGTTGTTTTGATTTGTTTTTGAATTTTTCCAGTTCATTAAGGTCCAGCAACAGGAAACGAATATTTTAACTGATAAGGCTCACGCGGGACTATAAACGATTCACGTCATCTTTTCAGGAAAGAGTTTATTCGGCGCTCTCCGATTCGCAAAAGGCAAAAAAAGTCGTCACCGCCGTTTGCGATGAATATCCTCAGCTGCGGAAACGTGCGCGGGTATAATCCTTTGAATAAAAAGAATGATACCATCAATTCCATTTTCAGTTCGAGGAGAAGGACGAAAACAGAAGCAAACGCGAGAAACTGGAACGGGACAGAAGTCGCGATCAGAATGGCAAGAGCAAGGGTCGCGAAAAAGAAAAAGAAAGGGAAAAGGAAAACAGCAAACGGCTACGAGCGAATCCCGAAGAAGACCAACGGGTTTCCTCCAGAGAATTCGAACTTTTAATAATGAAAATTTACAGGAAAAGGAGAAGAAGGAACGCCATCGGCTGGCCCGTGAAGTTTATCTGAACAAATTGAAGGAGGACGAGAAAGAACGGACTTCGGTGGTCACTGAAGAGCAACTGAGGTTCGTTTTGAAGGGGAAAACATGATTTTCATCGAATTTGAAGTTGCTTAAGCTTCATAGCACGGCTTTTCTCATTTCAAACCGTTTTATTGGAAAATTATAACATTTTTTAAAGACCTTAAAGAAGCATACTATGAATAAAAAAAATTCATTTTTGTTTATAACTAGTTTAATGCGATTTGAATCATACACGGGAAAGTGGCGCCCTCTGGTGAACTCATTCTTCAAAATTTTTTCGTTTCTTTTTGAGAAATGAAAAATTTTAATAACATCGAAACAAGCTTCGAATACTAGAAAACTGCTCTGATTGAAAAGAAGGTTACAGAAAGCACCAATGATAAATATTCCCAGCTCTTCCCAACTTTTTTTTTAACTAGCCAGAAGTAAGAATAATCCTTCTATCGTTTTTTCTTCAGAGCGAAAGAGCTGATGTACAAAGCGCAGCAGGAGATCGAGGAACGCAAAAGAGCGTTGGCCGTGGCTTCGGGTGCCCTCCCGCCAGTCGCCGCCATCGATCCCGAGGCGGCGGGACTCGCCCCGGTGGCCAAAGGGCTGGCCCTGAGGCCCCAGGAAGCCCTGATGTTCATGAACTACTCGATGGAGAAGAAGAGTCGCGTCGAAGAGTTGAAGGTCCAGCCGATAATTATAAAATTGTTCTGCGGCACAAGCTAGAGTTCATTCAGCGCTACTTTGAGATAATATTCAATACGAATAGCGAAATAGTGTGGAAATTTGAGAGGTTCACACGATTAAACTAACAGTGATTGAAGTATAGCTGTAGCCTCGAGGGATCTCGAAAAACGTGACAATTAACTCATTGCTTTAAAAAACTACTGGTCGCAAGTATAATGGTTTCGAAGCCATGAAAAAGAATTATTTTTCAGGCAAAACTGGCAAAATCAGGCGCGGCGTCTCGTCTGGGCTCAATAACCGGCAAAACTGGTCAAACAGCGCCGGAAATCGCCAAAAAGGCGCCACAACAGATACAGCTAGTCAAGCCGGTGCCACAACAGGAGGAAAAGACGGATTCGATCATCGAGTACTTGGATCCGCGCATCGGAACTAAGCCGGCTGAGAGGTGAGTTGCGAGGAGGGGAAATATTTGAGGATTAGAAAACCATTGGAATCCGAATCTCGAATCTGATTAACTCGAAAGCGTTTAGCGAATTTAGAACTTCGAATTGAAGAGTGCTCTTGTAATAATTTGATTTTTTCCAATTGCTTTGAAATTTACGAATTAGGCAAAGTCAGATCCTTTTTCCAAGAAATTCTTCAACTCATTCGCCAGAAATTATCAGATTTCTCTGCGTCCTCTCATTTTCGCGTCTATACCTTGCCAAGAGAAAAGAGGGCGCAGATAGGTCATACCATAAATTAGCAACTACAGAACTCGAATAATCCGGAAGGAGGGGTTGACTTACAAAAAACTTGGAAAAGGAGTAATAAAGTTAACTTCAACCTAAGGGGGTAGTTTTGGTATTAACTAAAACAAGTTTTAACCTCAGGGAGGTACTGATTCTATTAAAAATAGATTTTGGAGGAGGGTTGGCTTTTTAAATGATGTGCCTATAAATGGGTCATATATTTCAAATGGTGGCAAATTTCTGACAAAAAGAAGTACGAAAATATTATCACGGTATTATTCAAGGAGACGTCGCGGATTCGCCTTCCACGAGAAAGGAGAGTTTGAGAAGTTGGCCAACAAGCAGCGTGCAATGGCGAAACTCGAAAAACTGCAGGTTAAAATCCCAAGATCTCACATGGAATCGGTTTTTCTTTCTAGTCCGAAGTCTCTTCGGCAGCTCAGTCGACTGGAATCTCCTCTGCTGTCAAGTTAGCCATGGTGACGCCTTCCAGCACCGCCCGTGTCGACAGCGGAGTCCCGGACATCGAGTGGTGGGACTCGGTCGTCCTCGACAAATTCAAGTTGGTTCTTTCGTTCCTCCTACAGAACCTCCTCTTCCCTTCTCAGTTACGACGAGATCCCGGATCTAAACGACGCCGAACGCTTCTCCGAAACTATTTCCGAACTCGTCGAACATCCGATCTCTCTGCGACCACCGACCGATCCTTTAGTTCCGCAGTACTTGAAGGTATTTTTTGGCGTTTTCTTCTTACAAAAGCTTTCCAGGTCTATCTGGCATCAAAAAATAATTGAACTTTTCAGGTCTATCTCACGTCGAAAGAACAACGAAAGATTCGCCGGCAGAACCGGAAAGAGGCGCAGAAAGAGAAGACGGAGAAGATTCGGTTGGGCCTTGAAAAAGCTCCTGAGCCGAAGGTTAGTAAAACGCTAGTTTTTTAGGATTTAGTTGTATATTCAGGTCAAAATTGGCAACCTGATGAGAGTGCTGGGAAATGAGGCGATCCAGGATCCGACGAAAATGGAGGCTCACGTCAGGAAACAGATGGCTGAGCGGCTCAAAAAGCATGAACAGGTAGAATTTTTGGAAGAATGCTGCCCCTCAGGCCCATTCAAGAGATGAATTAGCAAAAATGAAGGGACCACTTGAGTAGTGCGGCAAGATAGCATTCAAGGATCAGCTGCAGTGGAAAAGAAAATACTAGAAGCTCTTTAAGACTCATGAACAACGAGCAAAAAGATGCCTAAAATCGGAAAAAAAAAAGATTTATTCATAATAAGTATCTAGGGATCTCCTCAAGTGGTCAATTGAACTTTCATGAGCATTACTATTCGGATTTCATTTTTCTTTCAGTCAAACGCCGATCGGAAGCTCAGCGACGAGCAGAAAGGAATGAAGAAAACTAAACGATTGGCCGAAGACACATCCATTTCCGTCCATGTCTCCATTTACAGGTTTCAAAATGATTTCAGACTCTTAAACCTCATTTTTTAATTAGTATGTCAAAGGATAGGTTCAGTTTAAGAAAAGAAGACGAATTTTTCAGATGACTGGCTAATTTTTAGGATTTTGCTTTTTCAAGCTTCTTAATAAATACATGTTTTCTTTGTTGTAGAGTCAAGTCTCTTCTGCATCCGTCGAAGAAGTTCAAAGTGGAGATGAACGCCAAACAACTTCAGATGACTGGAGTCGTCATGCTGCACAAGACGATGAACGTCGTCGTCGTCGAAGGAGGTTCGACTGAAAAAAACGAATTTTTTTAGATTTTTTATAATACATTTTTTTAGGTCATTGATTTAACTGAAGGGTAGAGTAATGACTGTGATTCAATAAGACAACTTTTCAAAAAGATAGAGAATTTTGAACCTTTTTTATCTGATCAACGCCGAACTCAAATGGAGAGGTTAAAAGCCTTACCGAGGCTAAAGGGGTTTGAACTATGCTTTCTATCAGAAACTTTGAAAAACTCTTGACCATTTTTAAAACGAGTAAAATTTTTAGTTTGCTCTAATTTACTAAATTATGACTACCCTAAAAGTTTTAAATCAAAAAATGGTCATTCAGGACCAAAACAGCAAAAGTTCTACAAAAATCTGATGCTCAACCGCATTAAATGGACCGACGAGATCATTGGCCAGAAGAAAGACGCCGAGAAGGACGCTCCCGGCGAGAGGAATGCATGCGAATTGGTAAGATTCAGGCTACATGTGAAGAAGAGCCACATTGGCACACAGGAATCTAGTTTCGAAATAAGATTTTTATGCGGTCTGAATTAGATCGTTTTAAAAGAAATTGCACACAAATTGGTACCAAAATCTCATTTTTCACTCCTCGTTCTTTTTCAAGTCATGTAGTTTCATTGTGGGAAGCTGGAAAAGTCGATCTGTTTTTTTTTGATGGCTAATTTATGAAGTTTTTCGAAACTGTTCGAAAAAAAATGAGCCTCTATAAGGAACCAACCGAGTTTTCCCCTTCATTATTTGCCCCTAAAATCGGTCCTGAAAGATTTTTTTTTCATTACAGGTATGGGAAGGACAGGTGAAACGACGATGCTTCCGAGATTTCACCGTTCATACGGCTACCCTGGAGAAACAGGTGAAAAACTTTGGGTTTTGAAATATTTTATCATTATTTTCTTCAGGCCCGAGAATTTTTCGAAAAACATGCCGTCGCGCAGTACTGGGACCTGTGCTACAGTACAACCGTTCTTCTGGAAGGACAGGACATTTTGCCGACTTGTTGATTTTTCGAAAAAGTAATTCCTCCCAATGAACCCCCCGATCTCTACTTTTTATTGTTATGTTTTCGCTGACCTTTGGTTTTGTTTTACGTTTTATTGTCTACCGCAACCAGGATTCATTGATTTTACGTTATTCGCAACGACTAGAAACCTTTGGTCGCATGTGGAATGGCTCAATGCGTTTTTTTCAAGCTGACCTCTTCGGAACCGTTTCGCGTTGAGCCATTTTTCGTGTGACAAACCTAATTTAAGCAGGGGAGAATTGATTTGTAGATACGAAATTCTTTCTTCTAGAAATTCAGAAGTTCCGTCTTTTTTCTTTCATTTGTGTTCTCCACTCTGATTGTTGCTATTTTTGTCCAAATTTTTTTTTCTTCTGTTGTGATGTTAAATGTTAATTATTATGAAGGAGATTTTTAATTGAAGTTTGTTGTGAAGATGTTTTACAACGTCAAAATTCTTGGAAAAAAAAATTCGACATTCTAGCAAAGTTTTTTGAAAAAGATGGACTCCGGGGATGTGCAAAGTTTGAGGCAGAACTTGAAGAAGATAAGAGAGATTACCGAAGCTAAAAGGTCTACTTTGGAGGAGAAAATTCAGTTTAAGTTGGATTTCAGGAATATTTGCTTGGAGACGCTGTCCACGTTGGAAAATTATGAGGATTTGGCGAAAAGCCGCGCGAGACGACAACACGTCAAGCAGGTTTTATTAAATCTACATATATAGGTAGAAAGTTGAAAAAAATAAAAATTTTTTTCCTAAATTTTCTTTTGAATGTTCAAAAAACTCTTCCAGGTTTATTTCATAATTTGGCTTTTTTCAATATTTCTCACAAGCGCCCTCGAGAGGGCAAAAAAAAGCCGCAAGCCGTTTTTGTATGACTTCCGGATGATAAAAGCAAAAAATTCAGGTTTTATCGGTTGATTTTATTGAACCGCCTTCTGAAATTTGTCCTGCAAGTGTGTCCCTCGAATACTCACATTTGTACGAAGACTATGCCTGCTTTGCTCTCAGACTTCAGAACACATCCAAGGACTTGAAGCTGTGAGTTTGGAGTTCACAATAGTCAGAACTGTTGTAAGATTGTTTGAAAGAGGAATGAAGATTCCTTATCGGCTATATAAGTTATAGCCGTGCTACCTCTCTGTAATGTAATCGACTAGGCGGCGAAAAAGAACTTTTTAAGCTTGAACGAGCAAACGCCTTTGGCGAACTATAAGTTCAAAAAAGTAGTTGATCAAGTGAAATTAAGGTTTAACGGTCCTTTGTCTTGTTCTTTTGTTAGTAGTTGATCTAGTTTCGCCTTGAAGAGCTCGGAATAAAGTGGGCGTGGTTGATAAAGCCCGGAGACGTGATTCAAGTGAAAGCTTTAAAATGAAAGCAACCACACAGAATGAATACGTTAACTTAAAGCGTTTTCAAGATTGCGATCAACAGAAATATTCACTTAGACCTTCAGAGAGTGTTTGAGCAGATCTTTAGAAATTCAAGACCATTCAAATGGTTTGTATTGTTAGATTCTGTCTTACTTTTCAGAGTACCACAATGCTCGGTTCTTCCCTCGTCTCCCCTAGTTCGTATGCTCGTTTCCAACAAATGCGATTCGGTTGCCGAAATTGTCGATTTCGTCCGGTAACCCAAAAAAAAATTCATTCACCGCTCCTTGAGACAAAATAAACTTCACAGACTACTACGCACATTGATTTATCATTAACGTGAATACTCTTATCGCATTTGACTCAAGCCAGCGGTGAATTAATCAAAATACTCCTTTTCAACTTCTCAACGCGTCAGACCCATATCCACGTGTCAAATCCATGTCGCTTTCCCGAAAGAGCTTTTCTACTCGTCGGAGAAGCTGGTGATTGTCATCGACTGCTTCCCGTTGGCCACGACTTCCGCCGGGTGAGAGCTTTCGCCTTTCTACCCTACTGGCTGGGAAATGGTCTCACAGCTCAGTAAGATTTGGAGCACTAGATGCAGCTTTTTTTGAACGATAGTTATGATTATGGTCTGAGAATGTCCCATAGTGGTTGAGGTTCATAGACAAGTTAAATTTCAAAATCAAATGTCTCGACTCGTTTTACGGTGTGAAGAGTGGCATACTTTCCACATAGCTCGCTTCAAAAACTGATTTCGGGAAATAAAAAGAATAATTTATGTGTGATTTCTACCCATTTTTTTGATTTCTACCCCTCTTCCTACACAAAAGTTCAGTCCGACTTAAATTAGACGAATTTTAGCGACCACATAGTTTCACGAACACAAAGGAGGTCATTTTACTTTGCGGTTTGGAACTACCTCATACTTGGTCAGAACAATCCTTGATGATCCAAAAAATCCAAGAAGTCTCAACCTGCGAAACTTTCTAGTTATCGAGAAAGAAGGGCCCAAAAATAGCAGGCTCAAAGTTTTAGGATCATTTTCTGGTAGATCAGGAAGTGTTCCTGTCGATTTTCAGAACAATCTCAAACCGAAAATTGAACTTCCTTCCTTAACAGCAAATTCCGAGTACAGGTAAAAGTTTCTTCTGATGACCTCAGTCTTTTTCGAAACTCCCACTATTAGCTGAGACCGTACTCCAACCAGTTCCGTTTCAAAATGGACTCACTTGGCAGCTTTCCTCCAATCAGACCCAATTTAGGGTACCAGCGGATCTTCTCGCATTCGCACTGTCTCGGACGCTAGCCGACGTCGTCTCCACGCCCTTCTCCCGTTGTGTCCAAGTCGACTTTCCCACGACCTCGAGCTCGCTCAGAGATTTCGAGTATGCCGACGAGCGACGTTCGTTTTTCTTCAGTAAAATGTGCAAAAATTTTATTTTGGAAGAACTATGGGTGGAATTATAATTATGAGGATGAGAGGGGGACTGTGTTGAATTTATCATCAAAAACTCGAGTTCAGTGAACTGGATCACACTTTGGATGGATTCAACCCCGAAGTAGACTTTCAGTAAACTTTCAATTTTTCTTTCGGGCCCAAAAAGCTGGACGGAAACCGATTCACGTATGAACTAGATTTGTTTTTCATCACGTTCATCTAATAATTTGATGTCTTCTATGAAAACTGAAAAACTTCAGAAGCCGTGAAACTCATGTCGTGTGTACGGGTTTGCAGCTCACGTCAGACCTTGAGCAAACCGATTCCTCTCAAGGATTTCCGTCGATTTTTCCCGCAATTCGTTGGCTGTGACTATGAGACCTGGCAGGTTAGTCATGAGACATCGGAAACGGTTCGAAAGGACCTCAGAATTCAGTTCTCGAAAAAAAAACCACCAATTTTCCGACAGCTTAACGAAGAGCACTTGAAAAGAAGAACTTAGTTTTCGAATTTCAGGAAATTACTTTTACCCGAAGCGCTTTTTGTCGTCTTTGAGGTGCCATGACTTGAAAAAAAAGAAAAGTAATGAAAAAATGTTTTAGCTGGAATCAGAATGTTTTAAAGATTACCTCGACTGAGGTTTAAGAAGTTCCCAAAACTTTTTCTTTTTACTGTCTCAGCCAGCCAATCAACAGACCCTCACTGCTACAAGATTTGAAAAACACATTTTGAAGGTTTATTTGGGAACCGAGCGCTACAGCGGCTTGTTAGCTGTCGTCGACATCAAATCGCACTCTCTACAGAATTTTCTTTCCATGTTAGTTCATTTTTTTAACCCTGATTTATATGCTTTTCGCAGAAATAAATCGCAGTTGATAAGTTTCGCCGCTTCGATTTCGGAAGTTCAAAACAGAGAAGAAGCTGCGCAATCGCGAATCGAACCAGAAGAAAAACTCGGAATCCAAGTTGCTGATGCCAATGACAGTTTCGATATCGATTTCTATTGATATAAATTTTTATGTTCTTTCTTTATTCTACCAATAAAAAGAGATCTGGCCATTTCGCGGTGTACTTTTCTCGCGGAAAAAAAATTGAGTAATACAAACAGATCTGTGTTTTTCAACAGCTGATAACTCATCATAACATCGAGAGACAAGCTTAAACGAGTCTACATCTTCTAAATGGAGCTCAATTAAATGATAACTAACATCGTTAGCAAGCTGACGTTGAGAAGAATCGAATGATATAATTAGATATTCTGTAGCTGCTCGGCGAGCCGAGATAAAAGCGTTCAAAAATCTCTTTAAAATTAAAAATGCGCGTCAGGTCAAATATGTTGTGTGAAATTGCACGTCGGATCAAGTGCTCGTCTGAGGCTCTCATCGGTGGGTTTTTCTCGCGAAAAAGGCAAAGCTCAAAAAAAAGTTGCTTATTTTCAAGCTTTTTCTAGTGGCATCGATAGAGCAGCTTCTATATAGTACTGTTATCATATCAGTTTGGAGAGAAAAGCTCGAAAATTGGGGCAAAAAGAGGTCCGAAAAAATTGCGTTTTTCAGATTTTCAAGTCTCATAACTTTGTTTATTTTGAAGATTGAGAAAAGCTGATTATATCGATCAATTCGTCTAATCATCGTCTTTCTAATAATATGAAGTTTCACGAATCTCCATCAACTTGAATGACGTCACGAGAATTTTCAGTTTCCATCTCAGCTTCTCCCACAAACGATATGGCAACCAATCGATAGAGGGTCTCAAGACGAACCTGAAGATGTTGTTCCATTCCCGATAGCTTATCATAACATCGAGTGAGAAGCTGAAACGAGTCTGAAATTTCTGGATGAAGATCTACCAACAGATAACCCATATCATCGGAAAGCTGACGTTGAGACGAATCGAATAATATAATCAGGTGTACTGTAGGTGTTCGGCGAGCCGAGATATAAGCGTTCAAAGATCTCTTAAAAAATAAAATTGCGCGTCTGATGAAACGCGTTGGCCGAGATTGGGCGTCGGAAAAAGTGCTCGTCTGAGGCTCTCATCGGTGTGGTTTCCTCGCGAAAAAGAAAAAGCTCGAAAAAAAAGTTGGTTTTTTCAAAGTTTTTCTTAGGGCAATTGATAGAGCAGCATCTATATGGTACTATTATCATATCCGTTTGAAGGGAAAAGCTCAAAAGTTGGGTATAAAAGGGTTTGAAAAAGACACTTTTTTTGGACTTTCAGGTGTCATAACTTTGTTCATTTCGAAGTTACAGAGAAACTAATCATATCGATCGATTCGTCTCGTTATCATCTTTCCAATGATAAAGAATTTCAAGATTCTTCATCAACCTGAATGACGTCATGGAATTTCCCAGCTTAGATCTCAGCTTTTCCCTCAAACGAGATGATATGATATTCAATCGATAGAACGTCTTGACATGAAACTGTTGACGTATCCCAGTCCCTGATAACTTATCACAACTTCGAATTGTTAGCTGTGGTGAGTCTGAAGCTCCTGGATGAAGTTCTATCAGTTGATAATTAAGATCATTGGAAAGCTGAAAACAAGACGAATCGATCAATATGATTAGTTTCTCTGTAACTTCGAAATGAACAAAGTTATGACACCTGGAAGTCCAAGAAATGCGTCTTTTTCGAACCCTTTTTATACCCAACTTTTGAGCTTTTCCCTTCAAACGGATATGGGAAAGCCTTATTAGGCTTCCCCAACACAACACGTAACAAACTTCCTCTATCTATCGAAACTCTGAACCATAATAAAATCAAATTCTCTATAATTTTCTAATAACTTACTTTAGGTCATGCATAAATTCAAAAACACAGACTGAAGTCGGCTCCCCTTTAGGAACACGTAAATTTTTAATAACAAGCTGTAAAATAAAAAGTAAAATATATAACTCTAGCAAATAAAATTTTTACTTTTATCTTAACTATTCACGAAATAATTCCTTTTCAATCATTTAATTCTAAATAAGATCTCGCTTACCGTATTAGCCATCTCATCCCTCTCCAGAGAAGACAATTGCATACGAATTTCTCCCAACTCTTCGCCGATATCCTTATCTCGAGAGTTTACCTGCGACACATTTGGCGTGCCTTCGAGCACCACAAGCTGATCCTCCAGCTCCATTTCTCTATAATACTATTATTTAATACAAATACAAATGAATATAAAAATGTATTAGCTTAAATAATTAGAAAATTCCTCTCAAACAACAAATAATCCCAAAAACCATTTATAATAATATTTCTAAAACTCACCACTCACACAATATCTGCATACACCACAATTAATACAGTAACCTTCTTCCATTCATACATATCAAATATATACCAATTCAAACATCGTAATTTTACATTTTTCATATACATAACCCTTCCATACATTCTTTCCAAATTCTATGGACTTCGGGTCCAAACCTCGCCAAACTCTGTGGACTTCGGGTCCAAACCTTTCCAAATTCTGTGGATTTCGGGTCCAAACCTCTCCAAATTCTGTGGATTTCGGGTCCAAACCTCTCCAAATTCTGTGGATTTCGGGTCCAAACCTCTCCAAATTCTGTGGACTTCGGGTCCAAACCTCTCCAAAATTCTGTGGATTTCGGATCCAAACCTCTCCAAATTCTGTGGACTTCGGGTCCAAACCTCTCCAAACAAAACGGGTTGTTTAATCTATTTCTCAATTAATACATATCTTTTCAATAAAAGAGCACTCTCCTCGATGTGGTTTATACAAGGATAACTGTGGACAGCCGGAGTACAGTTATTCGCCACCGAGCGAACTCTATAAATGATGGTGGAAGACAGTCCTATTCCCCCGAAAAGCCGGGCGCCATTATGGTTCACGGCGAAAATACTTCGGCACTGTAGTCTGGAAATGCCCCCAGGCTATTTTGATTTAAAGGCAGCACACTCACAGAAACAGAACAAACAGCCCAACCAACCAACCAAAAGATAATCCCTACCTCTTTGACTTCTCTGATACTCGTAAAGCTTTAAGCTACTTCACCAAAAAAGATATAAAAACAAAAAATATAAGTAACAACAATAGAAAATTACTTCAAGAATTCACTTACGAAAAAGGAATTAGATGTAGTTCAAAATCTTGCTCATACTGCGATTTAATATATTTCTCTCACTTTATTTATAGCACAAGCACAGGATATCGCATCAACACTGTTAAATCAGCAAATGTTAATTGCAATTCCAAAAACTTGATTTACTGTCTCGAATGCCTAGATTGTAATAAGCAATATGTTGGAGAAACCAAACAAAAGCTTAAATCAAGGATATACCAACATCTTTATAGCATAAGAAACAACAAACTTCACACCTTTTTCTGTTCACATTTCGACAACATATCCCATGACAGACTTAACCCCCGCATAAAAGTATATATATTAGATAACATTAACAATGAAAATAATAGAATACGCCTAGATAAAAAGAAACTCACTGGATTCAAACTTTACATACAGCCTTTCCTTTTCAGGGTTTAATGATCAAATAAGCAAATTTGGCAACATTTCTAATATAACTGATATAATGTCTAATTCTAATTCTAGTAAACAAAAACAAATCTCCTTACTTCCAAATCAAAATTTTTAAAAACCTAACCATAAAAAGACACAAGTCCTCATCAAAAGATAAAAATATCTCTAAATTAATCAACCATTCAGACATAATAAACATAACCAATAGTTGTAACACTAAAGATCTTCACACTTGTATTTTTGAAATTACTAAACATAGAAGATTCAGATCTCTTATAGAAACAATTAAAAGTGACACTAACTTTAAAAACGCTTGCACAGAAGAAACCAAATATTTTATAAATGCCTGCTCCATTAGATTTCAACAAAAGTTTACAAGAAAACTCCAAAATACGCCAAACAACTTTGAAATCAATTTAAACTTTACTTATTCTGATGCACTGGAAAAAAATCCAACCTTAGTCATTTTTTAAAAACTCTTAAACGATAACTTGA